>JAGIQG010000028.1:9027379-9391152 GCA_024679065.1 Sphyrna mokarran
ACCCTAAAGCAGACAGAGTTGTGGTCACTATTAGACACATGCTCTCCTACTACAACGTCAACCACCTGCCCTGGCTCATTCCCCAGAACCAGATCCAGTATAGCCCCCTCTCTAGTCGGGCTATCCACATACTGCTCCAAGGACCCTTCTAAAATACACTGTACAAATTCCTGGATTTGTATCCAGGCCTGGATAAAATGTTCTTTTGATGAGTCAATGCAGACTTGATGGGCTGAATGGCCTGCTTCTCCACTGTAGGGATTCTATGGAAGGAATTCTGCTATCATTATCTGTCTACGTATGATTCCAGACCCACAGCAATTTAGTTGATTCTTAAATGCCCTCTTACATGGCATTCAACACTAAAATCAGGGGAAATTAGGGATGGGCAATAAATGCAGGCTCAGCCAGTGATGCTTACATCCCCTGCATGAACAAAGATAAATAATGAGGCAGAGGGTTACAGGTTCATTGCTCCTTGAAAGTAGAGTCACAGGTGGACAGAGTGGTGAAGAAGGCATTCGGCATTCTTGGTCTCATTGAACATTGTGATAGTAAAGTCGGACACTTTAGGAACTTTCAAGCGGTTATTGGATAGACATATGGAGAGCACACCAGAATGTCAGGGAGTGGGATAGCTTGATCTTGGTTTTGGACATAGCTCGGCACAACATCGAGGGCCGAAGGGCCTGTACTGTTCTATGTTCTATGTTCATTAAATGCAGGAGTTGGGATGTCTTGTTGAAGTTGTACAAGACATTGGTAAGGTCGCACTTGGAATATTGTGTGCAATTCTGGTCACCCTATTACAGGAAGGATATTATTAAACAAGAAAGGGTGCAGAAAAGATTTACCAACGTGTTACCAGATGGTTTGAGTTATAAGGAGAGGCTGAATAGACTGGGACTTTTTTCCCTGAAGCGTAGGAGGCTGAGGGGTGATCTTACAAAGGTCTATAAAATGATGAGGAACAAAGACCAGCTTGGTAATCAATATCTTTTTCCAAAGGTAGGGGAGCCTAAAAGTAGAGGGCACAAGTTTAAGGTGAGAGGGAAGAGATACAAAAGTGTCCAGAGGAACAATTTTTTCACACAGAGGGTGGTGAGTGTCTGGAACAAGCTGCCAAAGGTAGTAGTAGAGATGGATACAATTTTGTCCTTTCAAAATCATTTGAACAGTTAATAGGTAAGATGGGTATAGAGGAATACAGGCAAGTGCAGACAATTGGGACTAGCTTACATAGGTTACATAGAATCACTACTGTGCAGAATGAGGTATTTGCCCCATCAAGTCTGCACCGACCACAATCCCACCCAGGCTCTGCCCCCTTAACCCAATACATTTACTCTGCTAATCCCACGACACTGAAGGACAATTTACCATGGTAATGCACCTAACCTGAATGTCTTTGGGCTGTGGGAGGAAACTGGAGCACCTGGAGGAAAATCATGCAGACATGGGGAGAATGTGCAAACTCCACACAAACAGTCACCCAAGGCCAGGATTGAACCTGTGTCCCTGATCCTGTGAGGCAGCAACGCTAACCACTGTGCCATTGTGCCGCCTTAGTGATTAAAAAAAAGGGTGCCATAGACAAGTTTGGCTGAAGGACCTGTTTTCATGTTGTAAACCTCTATGACTTTTTAAAAGTTTAGAATACAAACAGAGTTAGTTTCCTGCTGAGATTGGAACAGGCTTGGCAAATGAAGGCCGTTGGTTGGAGCAGTGGGGAGTCAGGTGAATGGTTGACGCACTTGTCTGATCTTCCGTTACACCATCACCTTTATTTGCAATCAGTTAACTCCTCCACTCAACAATCCAGGAGAGGAATTTCACAAGAATGCACGAAGCATTCCCTTGCGCAGTTTCAGGGTTGGACTTCCTGAGACTCGACACGGTGATGACATTGTTTTTAGCTGGAGACAGAGGTCTAATTTTTATGTTTTAATTCAGACAAGTTCTTCACAGGCAAAGGGCGGAGGGAGGGTGATGAGATAGTAGGACGGGAAACAAGAGACAGCATGGTCCTTAGAGAACAAGAAAGGAGGACAAGCTGGGTTTAGTGGTCCTTAAATCACGTTTTCAGCTAGGCTGACGGTTCAGAAACACGTCGGGCTGACATACTGTTTGCTTAACGTTGTGAACACGGGATGCAAGCTTTCTCTAAAGACCATCAGTTAACAATTTCTGAGTTGGCAGTGACTTTCTTTTCTTCTCTATTTTCACTCATGATGGGAAATCCATTGCCAATTGTTGTGAAAACATTGCCTTTCAGGCAGTGGCAGCCCTTTTCCTCTGTACCCGTATTGTGTCCCTTCCCCGAGATCTCCCCCGCACAAGGTACTTCATACTAATCAGATTAAATGCAAGTATGGCTCGCAATAGCTCACCATCCATATTGCCAGGGATGCTTTCAGTGTCCGCGGAGCTTGTTATCGCGCCTTCTTAGTCATGAATTCTGCCCATTGTGCAGTGCACTGAATGGAATGAATAGAGTGAGTGTGCCTACAGAGAATGGAAAGTAAGAAAGCCATGAGAATTACATCAGACAACAACACATCAATAAACTGCTCAGTGCAGCCAGACTTGTCACAAGTCTTGTTTAACTGTCATATTAAAAATCATCAAACCGTTCTTGTGGGAACTCCCTTTTATAAGTGGTTTTCACCCTTAATAACCTCCTCCTCCGCATCAAGTTAAAACTCGGTGGACATTTAAACCAAAAGAGTCACAGAGATGTACAACCCGGAAACAGGCCCTTCGGCCCAACTAGTCCCTGCTGACCAGATTTCCTAAACAGATCAAGTCCCATTTTGATGTGATTTGATTTATTAGTGTCACATGTATTGGGACACAGTGAGAAGTATTTTTTCTTACGCACTATACGGATAAACTTACCGTTCATGGAACACAGAGGAGAAAAGGAAAGGAGAGGCTGCAGAATGTGGTGTTACTGGGTAAAATAAAAGTAAAAAGTATAGCTAGGGTGAAGTGAAAGTATATTTATAAGTTACAATTAGACTTACATTCACACTGCAAATGAAGCTACTGTGAAAATTCCTTAGTCGCCACGCTCCGGTGCCTGTTCAGGTACACGGAGGGAGCATTTAGCATGTCTTTCAGATTGTGGGAGGAAACCCACACACATAGGGAGAATGTGCAGACTCCACACAGAGAGTGACCCAAGCCAGGAATTAAACCCAGGCTCTTGCACTGTGAGGTAGCAGTGCTAACCACTGTGCCATTGTGCTGCCTGAAAGATCAGCTTAATATGTAGTATTCAAAAGTCTTATGACAGCAGGGAAGAAGTTGTTCTTGAGTAGCTTGGCATGTAATCTCAGAATTTTGATTCCTCTTCCCAATGGAAGAGGGTGAAAGAGAGAATGTCTGGGGTGCGCGGGGTCCTATGCTGAGGCAGTGGGAAGTGTAGACAGAGTCAATGGATGGGAGGCTGGTTTGTGTGATGGCTTTGTTCACAACCCTTCATAGTTTTGTGCGATCTCAGGCAGAGCAGAAACCATACAACCAGAAAGAATGCTTTCTATGGTGCACCTGTAAAAATTGGTGAGAGTTGTAGAGGACATGCAAATTTCCTGAGCCTCCTGAGAAAGTAGAGGTGGGATTTGGGCTTTCGTATTGCCTGTGTTTGGCCCCTATCTTGCTAAACGTTTCCAATCCATATACCTATCCAAATGTATGTTAAATGTTGTAATTGTACCCATCTCTACCAGCTCCGCTATCTGGTCATTCCATATACCTACCACTCTTTGTGTGAAAAAGTTACCCCTCAGACCCCTTTTAAACCTTTCCCCTCTTATCTTTACCCTACCCTGGGGAAAAGAAAAGCTTACAACAACAATACTGTGCACTTATGTAGCACTTTGAGTCTTGTTAAATACATCCCAAGTTGCTTATCATAAGAGTATTAGACATAGGAGCAGAATTAGGCCATTTGGCCAATTTAGTCTGCTCCACCGTTCAATCATGGCTGATATTTTTCTCATCCCCATTCTCCTGCCTTTTCCCCATAACCTCTGATTCTCTGATTAATCAAGAACCTATCTACTTCTGCCTTAAAGACATTCAATGACCTGACCTCCACAACCTTCTGTGGCCAAGAATTCACCATTCTCTGTTTTAAAGGACCGTCCCTTTGGCCTGAAGTTATGCCCTCTGGAATTAGTTTTTCCTATTAGTGGAAATATCCTCTCCATGTCCACTCTATCCAGGCCTCGCAGTTTTCAAATTTCAATAAAATCCCTCCTCATCTTTCTAAACTTCGAGTACAGACCCAGAGTGATCGACCCTTCCTTATTAGACAAGCTCTTCATTCCAGGGATCATTCTTGTGAAACTCCTCTGGACCTGTTCCAAGGCCAGCACATTCTTCCTTAGATATGGGGCCCAAAATTGCTCGCAATACTCCAAATGGGGGTCTGAGCAGAGCCTTTTACAGCCTCGGAGTTACATCCCTGATTTGTATTCTAGCCCTCTTAACATGAATTTCACAGGGCATTATCCAACAGAATTTGACATCAAACTACTTCACGGACATCTGGAGTGGTAACAAATGGCTTGGTTCAATAGGTCAGTTGTAAGGAGCTTTTTTTAGTGTACAGAGGAGATCCAGGGGGATTTAGGGAAGTAATTGCAGAATTTCAGGCTAACATCAGCTGATGTCATGGCCACTGATGGAAATTGGGAATGTGCAAGAGGCCAAACCTGGAGGAGTTGAGAGATCCTGGAGGGGTGGCACGGTAACACAGCGGTTAGCACTGCTGCTTCACAGCTCCAGGGACTTGGGTTTGATTCCCGGCTCAGGTCACTGTCTGTGTGGAGTTTGCCCATTATCCTTGTGTCTGTGTGTGTTTCCTCTGGGTGCTCCGGTTTCCTCCCACAGTCCAAAAATGTGCGGGTTAGATTGATGGCCCCTTAGTGTTCTGGGATGTGTAGCTTAGCGGGATTAGCGGGCAAATGTGTAGGGATAGGGCCTGGGTAGTTGGTACAGACTCGATGGGCCAAAGAGCCTGTTTCTACACTGTAGGGTTCTATGTTCTATCCCAGTGGAATTCGATCCACTCTTGTCTCTGCCAGTTGTCACATGCTTCAGAATTTACTTTTCTCTGCACTTTCCAATTTGTTTTCTGCATCTTTTCCATCATCCTGCCTTGTTGCAACCCCATGCCCACTCAGCTCCCTGAATTGGAAATGTATGTGGGTCAAACTCCTGGGGCTCCCTCCCTAACAGCACTCTGGGTGCACCTACCTCAGATGGGCTGCAGTGATTCAAAAAGGCAGCTGACCCACCACCTTCTCAAGGGACATTGATGGATGGGCAACAAATGCTGGCCTCACCAGCAACGCCCACACCCCATGGATGATTAAATAAAAAATAAATTATTAGAACCATCTGCAAGGGAAACAAAATTCAGACAAAGTTTACAGACAGAATGGGCAGCAGAAAGCTCTGGGTAGATTTGTCCCTCCCTAAAGGCCAACTATTGCATCTGTGTCACTCTCCTGGCTGAGATCAGTGAACTCGGCATGATGTGAGAATTGAATCTTGACCCTCTCACGAACATTGTTATGTCCAAGTTCACATTGTTGATGGTATCTATGGCTGGGCAATACCAATAACAACTTGTGGATGGTTACAATAGCAATGCGTTCCCTTAACATTTCCTTATTTGATTCTGAGCCATATAGACAGGAGAGTCCATCCTTACTAAAAGTGCACGGTTATTGTGTGGGTGATTTGAGCTCAGCAGAAACCCCACCAATCAGCGTCTGAAATTCATGGTCAAAATATCGAGGGAGACATGTTGGCCTCAACCCCAGAAAACCCTTCCCCCACTCACATCAGCCCCCTCTGCTCCTGCCCATCACATCCTTGTGCAACACATCCCACACCCACAACAACTGCCATGCTCCATCCCCCCACCATACTCCCCACCGCAATCCCTGCCACATCCCCCACCCCCCCACCACACCCCCTCCACAACACCCCCCACCACAACCTCTGCCACATCCCCCACCCTCCACTACACACCCCCCCCCACAACATCCTCCACCCCCACCACATCTCCACCCCTACACCCCCAGTATAACTGATACAGGCTGTAGTTTTTGTGCCGTGAATAAATGCGACCCTAGACGGGGACAGAGGTACCTGGATAATGACTTACTCATGCTCAGCGTCACTGAATGCTGTTTTGGTTGTGGGGATTCCCTATCCCTTCGACAATAAGGTCCATTCAGAGGATCATCTGCTGTCTTGCTTTTGGTTCACAGTTCTCTGGGAATTGGGTCACTGTTTTTATCTAACATTTCACAATTTTCTTTCTAAAAGCCTTTTGTCAGTGGGAATTTGAAGCATGCCATTGACACCAGAGAAAAAGGTCTGCTTTGCTTCAGCAGGTTCAGTGAGACAAGGCAGGTTAACCCTTAAAAAACCGGCCATTTCTGGAGTTAAACAAACATGGCTTTCGGTCGCCACTTTGCAAATTGTGCTCAAGAATGGGTGGAGAGGGATATGAGCCAAACATGGGCTACTGAGACTAGCTTAGTGGTAAAAACTGGGCAGCATGGACAAGTTGGGCCCAAGGATCTGTAAGTCTATGACCAGGATTTCTGCATTGGCAAAATTGCAAATGTCTTTTGGTAAACAGAGGAATTCCTAAGGGTTGAAGTTTGAATTCAATTCTGGTTTCAAATCGGGTGAAAATTACAATCGGCCTGAGGGACAAAACATTGAATTTATTCAAGAGGCAGCTGGATGTAGCACTTGGGGTTAATGGGGTCAAAGGTTATGGGGAGTAAGCAGGATTAGGCTACTGAGTTGGACAATCAGCCATGATCGTGATGAATGAAGGAACAGGCTTGAAGGGCCAAATGGCCTCTTCTACTTCTATGTTTCCATGGATACAGACCAAATTTTAAAAGGGTTAGCCCAATGGGTTGGTGACAGAGAACAGAACCAGCAATTGCAAACGAATGCCAATAATTAACCCAATGCTCCCAATTTCTCCTGATTCCTTTCTGAGCGTGTTTTACACTGGACGCAATACTGACAGTCTGCCACAGATACTTCAGGTGACACTGGGATGGAGAAGCTACAACATGGTGGCACAGTGGTTAGCGCTGCCTGCTGCCTCACAGCACCAGGGACCCGGGTTCGATTCCTAACTTGGGTCACTGCCTGTGTGGAGTCTGTACATTCTTACCCATGACTGTGTGGATTTTCTCTGAGTGCTCCAGTTTCCTCCTACAGTCCAAAGATGTGTAAGTTAGGTAGATTGGCCATGCTAAATTGCCCCTTAGTGCCAGGGGGGATTAACAGGGCATATACTTGGCGTTACAGGGATAGGGTCACTCGGGTTTCCTCCTACAGTCTGAATGACGTGCTAGTTAAATGCATTGGTCATGTTAAATTCTCCCTCAGTGTATCTGAACTGGCACCAGAGTGTGGCGACTAAGAGATTTTCACAGTAACTTCCTGGTAGTGCTAATGGAAGTTTACTTGTGTGACGCTAATAAATAAAAGTAAATTATTAAAATAATTGAATTGGCAGTGTTTATGGAGAGTAGAAATCTCTGCTTTGATAAGCTTCCGGCTTCTTTAACAACTGATGATAGATCCCCTTGTTGTCTAACGAGGGACATACACGCGATGGGTCGTGAGAGGACTGCTCTTGGATTTTTTTCGAGAGTATCCTAGTGCTTCACATCGTTAGTGTACGCTTGACCTGGACCATTTGATGGGCAACACGACAGCTCAGTCACTATCGCTGTGCTGTGCAGATACATGGATTTGGGCCTGTGTCTGTGGGAGTTTGCACATTCTCCCCGTGCTTGCGTGGGTTTTCTCTGGGCGCTCCGGTTTCCTTCCACATCCCAAAGACATGCTCTTAGGCTAACTGGCAAAACAAATTCTCCCTAAATTGTCTCAAATTTGTTTTTTAATCCATAGATCTATAAACATAGACAGGGATCACGGGTAGAGGTGGGAACATCGGGGTGGCGGTGCGGGCTCATTGGGCCGAAGGGCCTGTTTCCCGTGCTTTTTTTTTGTTCTTCTTTGTTCTTCACTTGGAAACTCACAGAGGGCACTACCCATGGGTCAAAGGTGAACTTGAGATGCTATGGCTAAAATTTTACCATGCTGTCAGCCATAGGAATTGAAGGGAGCGATGGACAGGCAATGGGAAAATCCATTAACCTTGGGCAGGATTTTACAATTTTGGGATCAGTAAGGCTGTAAAATCCCTCACAATTATTGATTACAG
The DNA here is from genome assembly GCA_024679065.1 of Sphyrna mokarran. Taxonomy (NCBI): domain Eukaryota; kingdom Metazoa; phylum Chordata; class Chondrichthyes; order Carcharhiniformes; family Carcharhinidae; genus Sphyrna; species Sphyrna mokarran. The sequence continues at coordinate 9,035,664 of JAGIQG010000028.1, forward strand.
CATTATTTCCTGGTGCTATTTGTAATCACTTTTTTTCCAAAGCGTTTCTTCCTTATCTTTTTCTTTCACTCTGTCTCTCTTCCTTATCTTCTGTTTTTATTGACTCCATTTTCAGTGGTAGCTCAAGGACAGGGTGAGGCTGGACTCTGAACATGATGAGATTAACCTCTGGACAAGGGTGTTTGTAGATAGGGTGAAATCATCTTTAGAAAGTGTGTATTCTAAGTCTGATTTCCTGTACTGATGGAGAACCAGGAGTGTGATTGTGGTCAGGTTAGAGCAAGTCTCAATATGCTGTAAGTGAATACAGACTGTGAGATCATTCTTGATGTGATGGAACTGGGGTCGAACTAAGTTTGGTCTCCAAGAGAATGATGGACCTGACTAAGATTTTACTGTGAGGGACTGGACTAGCACAGGAATTTTTATAAGGTTGGCGTTTATGAGGGGAACATTTCTGTGATTAGGTTGCGGCCTTGTCTCTCAGGGTGACCAGCCTGGGCTCCATCTCTGGAGGTGAGGCCCAGTATTTCAGTGTCTCCAGGATAGGGTTCATTCTCTCAGTGTCTCGGGGTGTGGGGGAAGGGTGGTTGGGGGGAGCAGTCTCTCAGTGTGATCAGGCTGGGGCCGAGTCTCTCAGCATGACGGGAGAGGCGGAGGCGGGCAGACTCTCGATATCTCCAGAATGGGGGGCCCAATCTCTCATTGTGATTGGGGGGACGGTGGGGGCTTGCCTCTCTGTGTCTCCAGGGTGGGGCCCTGCCTCTCAGTGTCTCCAGGGTGGGACCCAGTCTATCGGTGTGATCAGAGTTGGGCCCCAGTCTCTCTGTGTCTCGGTGTGTGTGTGGGGGGGTGCCTGTCCCTCAATCCATTAGGGGTTTTGGTGGGTGGGAGGGGGTCTCTAACTCTGAGGCAGCCCCAGAATGCTATTAATTTGGCATCTGATGAACAACCGAGTTAACCTGCCTCTGCGGTGATGCTTTTAACATCCTGCCGTTGCTCCCATTTCTAAAAATGGGCCTACCTGTTGTAACGCCGCATTGATGTCAATGTTGTGCCTGAGCAGCGAAGGCGAGCGGGTACGCAGAGAAAACACGGGAAGAGAGAAAACAAACGGTTTATTTGGTCATGGAGGGAGGGGAGAGGGCGCGAGTGAAGGGGGTGGGGAAGGGGGGGATCGGGGCTGCGGAGTGGGGGATAAATGGAGTGGCTTTGGCTTTTGTGTGAGTTCTATTGGGGTCTTATCCTTCAGGTCATGATGGGACCATATGTCATCATTCCAACCCATAGTCTGCCCGGGTAACCATAACGACCCGATCAGCTGTGGCTTTTGTCTGGGGAGCCGCAATAACACCATATATTCATGGCTCAGCGATACAGCGTCTTGAGACAGAAACAAATTGATACATAGAAGCACTTGCCCCACTGGTCCCGCACCACACGTATAAAGTGACAATAAAGGCAGTTTGGGCCTGTTGCAAATCTTGAGAAAGGCTTGATTCCCATGGTGTCTGCCTCACATCGCTGAGCTGATGTGGCCCATTAAACTCCAATCTGATGTAAATTTCTCCACAGGCTTGACTACACACTCACGTTGCTTTTTCTTCCCCCTCCCCTTCCACTCCACCCACCCCCCAAAAAAAATTATCCTCAAACTCCTGTAGGCCAACACTGCACAATGCATGGTTTGTTGACTGTTTCAAATACCACTTTAATGACTCCTTTCTCAAGCCTGCCTTTGTTTAAACGCAGCCAAAATTACAAAGAGTCATTACTTTATAATTTCTTACACCATTCCAGCACACCAGCTCCCCCCCCCCCCTGCCTCACCCCCCCCCACCCCCCCTCACAATGGTTCAGTTTTTTTTTAAATTGAGAAGTTGATTGGACTCACTGGGAATGTACCAGCGGGCGTTTTGTGTCCTCGGGACACAGTTTCGCAGAGATCCCAGAGGTTCGACCTTTTTTTATTGGGGTCTGCTTTTCCCACCCATGTGACGACTGCTGGAATTTTACTGGCATGCCCGCCCCAGAATTGGCATTCTCCGTTGGCCTCGGATGATCTTATGAGCCCCGGCAGGGCGAGGCAGTAAAATTCCAGCAATACAAGTTTATTTCTTAGTGTCACAAGTAGACTTAACACTGCAATGAAGTTACTGTGAAAATCCCCTAGTTGCCGCACTCCAGCGCCTGTTTAGATACACTGAGGAAGAATTTGGCATGGCCAATGCACCTAACCAGCACATCTTTTTGGACTGTGGGAGGAAACCGGAGCACTCAGAGGAAACCCACGCAGACACAGGGAGAACATCCAGACACCACACAGACAGTGACCGACGCCAGGAATCGAACCCGGGTTCCTGAAACTGTGAAGTAGCTATCCACTGTGTCATTGTGCCATTTTTCCAAAGCAAAGAGCCTGCTCAACCCTTCCTGTTAAATGCAAGTCATTGAATGACTTACCAGCGTCACTTATGCTGGAGGACCAACAATTTCTTAAACCATGTGTGGCCAGTGGGTGAAGGTCTGTGGGGTGGGGGCTTGGGTGGGAATGGAGTGGGGGGGATTAGACTTTATATGGTACAGGCCACAAAACGGATTTAAGACCAGAATTGGATCCGACACGGTCTTATTGAGTGGCAGAGCAGTCTCGAGGGGCACAATATTTGCCCACTGCTCTTGTTTCTTAGGTTTATTTATTAACGTCACAAGTTGGCTTACATTAACACTGCAATGAAATTACTGTGAAAACCCCACTCTCCAGTGCCTGTTCAGGTCCACTCTTTATCAGCTTACCGTACTGCCTTTGATTTTTGAGAAGGAAATTTTTGCTTGTTTTGCGGCAGGGGGGGAAATCCTTGTTAATTTAAAAGTAGAGAATTGACATGTGAAGGGAAATCAGAATTAAGCTAGAATAATTTGGAATTCATGTTGTGCATTCCTGGCCACCTTCCAAAATTCCATCCGCACGTTGGCACAGTGGTTAGCACTATTGCCTCACAGCGCCAGCAACCCGGGTTCAATTCCTGGCCATGGATCACTGTCTGTGTGGAATCTTTCTGTGTCTACATGGGTTTTCTCCAGGTGCTCCGGTTTCCTTTCACATTCTGAAGTTGGATTGATTGTTCATGCAAAATTGACCCTCGCGTCAAGGAGATCAGCAAGGTAAATGAGTTGGTTTTACGGGATTAAGACCTGAGTGAGATTGTGGTTAGTACAGACTCGATGGGCTGAATGGCCTCCTTCTGTGCTGAAGGGGTTGTACGATTGTGTGACTTCCAGCCAGCAGTGGGGACTGGATGATCCATTTCATGGACTGAAGGTTTGATGGACCCATTTAAAAGTCCGTTGACCTCGGATGGGAGTTTCCAGTCTCGGGGCTGGAACCCACCTCAGATCATTTAATATATTCAGGACTGGGTTAGACGGATTGTTGATTAGCGAGGGAGTCAAGGGTTATGGAGGATGTAGGTAGAAAAGGCCACAATCAGATTGGCCCTGATCTTATTGTCTGGCAGAACAGACTGGAGGGGTCAAACTTCTGATCCGATTGCTTATGGTCCAATATCTCACAATCCTGCTGTTCCTGCCTTAACTTGCACCAAGTTCTGTTCACTCATCATCCCTGTGTTCACTAACTAACCTTAGCCTCCAGACAAGCAACACCCCAATTTTCATAGAATTCCTACAGTGCAGAAAGAGGCCATTCAGCCCATTGATGCTGCACTAACCACAATCCCACTCAAACTCTATCCCCTTAACCCCAAATGTTTACCCTGCTAATCCTTCTGACACTAAGGGGCAATTTAGCATGGTCAATTCACCCACCCGCACATTTTTGGACTTTGAGAGGAAACCGGAGCAGCCAGAGGAAACCCACGCAGACACAGAGAGAACATGCAAACTCCATACAGTCAATGACCTGAGGCCGGAATCGAACCCGGGTCCCCGGTGTTGTGAGGCAGCAGTGCTAACCACTGTGCTGCCCACCAACAAATGTTTATCCATGTTTTTGAATCCCTCTGAAACCTCTGCATTCCCTATCCGGGGCGCCATGGTGGGACAGTGATTAGCCCTGCTGCCTCACAGTGCCAGAGACCGAGGTTCAATTCCTGGCTTGGGTCACTGCCTGTGTGGAATCTGTGCATTCTCCTCTTGCCTGCGTGGGTTTCCTCCGGGTGCTCCGGTTTCCTCCAACATTCTGAAAGACGTGCTGGAACAGGCGCCGGACTGTGACGACTAGGGGAATTTCACAGTAACTTCATTGCGGTGTCAATGTAAGCCTTACTTGTGACTAATAAATAAACTTAAAAACTTTTGGTTAGGGTGCATTGGCCATGTTAAATCCCCCCTCAGTGTACCCGAACAGACGCCGGAGGGTGGTGACTCGGGGATTTTCACAGTAACTTCATCGCAGTGTTAATGCAAGCCTACTTGTGACGCTAATAAATAAATAAGCTCAGGGATGGTGGGGGAACAGAGGGTGTGAATGAATGTTGAGTCCCTGATGTTGGAGGGAGAGAGAGAGAGAGAGAGAGGAGAGAGAGAGGGAGGGGGTGGATAGCTGGAGAAGTAATCCAGTTTGAGAGGCTGCTGTTTGGGATTTGCAATCAAAGAGGGCCTACAACTTGAGCTAAATCTCTCACACATCAGAGGATTTCGCAGCCTTTCTCCAAGTGTGCAACTTTTCCCAAATCAATTAAATTTCATGAAATGAAATATTTGTGTCAGGTGACTTAAAACTTCCTTTTACTTGGTTATTGAAAATTAGGCGGTGGCTAATTTGTACCTCCTGCCTTGGATGTGTTATCTTCAAAACACTGAGAGGCAGAGTGATATTAATTAGTTGAATTAAGTACGTAGCCGGGGATAAAGTTTGACAGGGGGTTTAACCCTTTAGGCTCCCACGGTTGGGAGCACATTATTGCTTTTTATTGAACCTCCCCTGGGTATTTTTGTCAAGCAAGTCTTTGATATTAAATTGAAATAAGATGTCCATCTGTTGGTTGAATAACAGTCAAGATCTGAGTTCTTTAAGTCCTTATTATTCGCAGATTATCTTTTCAGAGCTCCAGATCAGTAAATGAAAAACCTGTAGCTGGATTACTGACAGACCATTGCGTCTCTAAGGACCATCAAGCAGGATCTTAGCCTCAGGGTTAAGGTGTCAATCCGCGCTGACCTCGAGGGCTAGTGAGGTGTCTTTATAAAGAGGCATTGGGCAAACATTTAACAACGCCCCCGGCCACCCTCCCCCACACCTCATCCCACTCCCCTCTCCTCCTCCTCATCCATCACCTTCCCACTTGTTTTAAGCGAAAACTGGGTAAATACAGGGGCTGACCACATTAGAGAGTGTTAAAAAAAGAGAATAAGTGGGGAGGGGAGGGGGGGGGGGTGGAAAGAAGTCCTTTGCTTCAATCTTGGCAACAGACATCAAACGGGGCCCTGAATAACCAGAGAGACAGTATGAAAGGCCAACGTCATTCCATTAGTTACACAGGCTGCTTTGTCAATGTCCATGCTTAAAGGGTTCTTTAAGAAGGGGAAAAAAGAGGGAGTTTCAGACATGCCAAAAAGTGCATTTGGCTGAATTAAATCTGAATAAATTGAGGTCCATTCATCTGCTTTGTGTTGCTGCTCTTTCCCCGACACGACAAAAGCAATAGTTATATATTTACAACACTCGGAACAACTTGATCTGCCCAATTAAATTATTACCATAACATGAATCCAGACAACAACAGCAGCAGTTCCAAATGAGCAGCGAGAAGCGAGGTGGCGTACCCAAAGGTCTTTTACTCCTGCAAGTGTGGACCAATTCCATTGATCGTGGAATTGTAGAACCCTATAATGCAGAAAGAGATCATGTTTCTTTCATGGAAATGGGTGTCACTAGCATTTATTGCCCATCCCTAGTTGCCCGAGGGCAGCTGAGACTCAATCACATTGTTGTGGCTCTGTAGTCATATATAGGCCAGACTAGGTAAGGATGGCAGATTTCCTTCCCTAAAGGAACCACTTTGATTTTTCTGACAATCAACAATGGTTTCATGGTCATCAGTAGATTCTTAATTCTAGTTTTTTTTAAATTGAATTTAAATTCCACCGTCTGCTGTGGGGGGATTCGAACCTGGGTCCCCAGAGCATTTGTTGAGTTCCTGGATTAATAACCTAGTGATAAGACCATTAGGCCATCGCCTCCCTCATTCAGCCCATTCTGCTTCCACCGACAACAATCTCATCTAGGCTCTATCCCCACCACCTAATGCATTTATCCTAGCTAGTCCCCCTGATACTAAAGGGCAATTTAGCACAGCCAATCAATCTAACCCACGCATCTGTGGAGTGTAAGAGGGAACCAGAGCACCTGGAGAAAGCCCACACAGACATGGGGAGAATGTGCAAACTCCACGTGGACAGTGACCCAAGGCTAGAATTTAACCCAGGTCCCTGGTGCTGTGAGGCAGCAGGGTTAACCACTGTGCCACTGTGCTGCCCTATTCTTGTAACCTCCACATACTTACCTTGCTAATCTTCCTCACACTAAGGGACAATTTAGCATGGTCAATTAACCTAACCCACACATCTTTGGATTGTGGGAGAAAACTGGAAAAACCCAGAGCAAACTCTCGCAGGCACGAGGAGAACATGCAAACTCCACACAGACAATGACCCAAGGCCAGAATTGAACCTGCTCCCTGGAGTTCTGAGGCAGCAGTGCTAACTCCTATGCTACCGTGCTACCTTTACTGGCAGATTTTCCACTCCTGACTCAAGTTACTAACCCACCCCAGCAGCACTCATCTGGGTATCTCCTAGTGGCGGGTCACAGAGAGCCATCCATCTTTCAGAGAATACATTAATTAAAGTCCTGGCCTGCATAAAAGATCATCGAGTCATGCAGGTTTACAGGATGGAAACAGGCCCTTAGGCCCATTTTATCCAGTTTTTAACCATGAAGCTAGCCCTAATTGCCCCATGTTTGGCTCATATTCTTCTATAACCATCCTACCCCCATGGAACTGTCTAAATGCTTTTGAGAAAAGACATCAGAACAGATTATCAGGTCACTATCTTGCCGCTGTTTGTGGAGTCTTGCTGTGCATAAATTGGCCACTGCAGTTCCTTCATTACAATGATGCCTACACTTGGAAGTACTTCACTGAGCGTGAGGCATTTTATGATATCCTGAGGACGTAAAAGACGCTAACCAAACACAAGTTCTTTCTCTGTATTCCTTGTAAGAAGCAAAAGAAAATGCCTGACCGATTTTCCACTCCTCGAGTGACACTGTAATAGTTCAGTCCTGCCACCTCAGAGATGGATTACCATGGCAGCACAGAGACAGAACTGTGACTGCTGAACGATACCATTCATTACATGAACGTAAGGGTAATTTGGGGCAGCATGGTGGCAAAGTGTTTAGCACTGTTACCTCACAATGCCAAGGACTTGGATTCAATTCCAGCCTTGAGAAACCATCTGTGTGCACGTTCTCCCCATGTCTGCATGGGTTTCCTCCAGTGCTCTGGTTTCCTCCCACAGTCCAAAGATGTGTGGGTTAGGTTAATTGTGAGTCTTTATAGCTAATCAAATCTTAAAGTTACAGACAATGTGGAGAGAGCGTTAAGCACAAGTTAAAGAGATGTTTTGAAAGCTCAGTGGATAATTGACCAGTTAATTTGGTTTTGATCACAGAACCATACAATCCCTACAGTACAGAAGGAGGCCACTTAGCCCATCGAGTCTATACCAACCACAATCCCACCCAGGTTCCAATCCCATAACCTGCTAATCCTCTTGACCCTAGGATCAGGGTTGATAGATTGATTGACCATGGTAATTTGACCCTAGTGTCATTGGTATTAGCAAGGTAAATATGGGACATTATGGGAATAGTGCCTGGGTGGGATTGGGATCAGTACAGACTTGATGGGCCGACTAGCCTCCTTCTGCACTGTAGGGATTCTAAGATAAGATGGGAAGCAGAACTGAATAAGACTGAGTTTACCAAAAGAAACACTTGTGTCTGCGTAGCACCTTTCACTATCTGAAGACATTCCAAAGCGTGTTACAGATAATGAAATACTTAGTAAGTGTTGTCACTACTGTAATGCGGGGGATCGGGATTTGTGCACAGCAATCTCCTGCAAACAGCAACGATCAGAGAATCAGTTTGAAGGGTTGTTGGCTGAGGGTTAAATAGTGTCTCTGGACAGTGAATTAATTTCCGGCCTCAGCCGAGTGAGTAGGTTTGGAAAGAAAGATCTTCAAATCGTATCAGCAACATTCCTGGGATATCTCGAAACACTTTGCCTGCAATGAGTAACTCTTTGAGACACTTTCACTGCTCTGAAGACAAGCTCAGTGGATAATTGACCAGATAATTTGGTTTTGTTCACAGAACCATAGAACCTCTACAGTACAGAAGGAGGCCACTTAGCCCATCAAGTCTATACCGACCACAATCCCACCTAGGTTCCAATCCTACAACCTCACACATTTACCCTTCTAATCTCCCCTGACTCTAGGGTCAACTTACCATGGCCAATATGATTTGATTTATTTTATTATTGTCACACGTATTAATATACAGTGAAAAATATTGCTTCTTGCGCAGTATACAAAGCATATCGTTTATTGAGAAGGAAAGGAGAGAATGCAGAATATAGTGTTATAATCATAGCTAGGGCATAGAGAAAGATCAACCTGGTGCGAGGTAGGTTCATTCAGCAGGATGGCAGCAGGAAAGAAGCTGTTCCTGATTCGGTTGTTATGTGACCTCAGACTTTTGAACCTTTTCCCCGATGGAAGAAGGTGGAAGAGTTATCCACCTAACCTGCACATCTTTGAAGTGTGGGAGGAAACCCGGAGGAAACCCATGCAGACATGGGGAGAATGGGCAGTGACAGTGACCCGAGGCTGGAATTGAACCCGGGTCTCTAATGCTGTGAGGCAGCAGTGCTATGTTGATTGGCCATGCTAAATTGCCCTTTAGTGTCAGGGGATTAGCAGGGCAAATATGTGGGGTTACTGGGATAGGCCCTGGGTGAGATTGTGGTTGGTGCAGGCTCAATGGACCAAATGGCCTCCTTCTGCACTGTAGGGATTCTATGATTCTATTTGTTTCAGAGAGTTACATTACGTGTTAGCCCAGATTATAATCTCACATCTTGAGCTCACAAGCCTATGACTCAGAAGAAATATCTGTTGAGCTGAGTCAAGTTTGCAGTCTTGCTGTATATTCCAGCTCCATATTTAACAATCTATTTAACTGTAAGGAATCAGATGTATTGCAAAGATCCAGGAAACAGTTAACAGCTTGAGATCCAAAACAGATTTTTCAGGAATTATAGAAAGAGCTGGGCTGGGAGTCTCTGCTGCTGGCAATGGTTGCAAGTGAGGCAACATGTTCTATTCCCCAGCGCCGATAATCTTATTTTTAAATTTGTTCTCCGTGTGTGGCAGACCTGAAAACTCAAGTCTTTCAGGAGTGAGGTGAGGAAAAATGTCTTCACACAGAGGCTAATGGATCTTGAGTGGAATTCTACACCAGAGAGCTGTGGGCACTCAATCATTGAGAACACTCAACCCAGACATTGATAGATTTTTGGACTCTAAGGGAATCGAAGGATATTGGGACATGGTAGTAAGGTGATTGAGATCATGGATCAGCAATGGTAGAGGAAGTTCAAGGGACTGGATGGCATATTCCTGCTTCAATTTCTAATGCTTCATCACTCAAATCACCTCCTGCCTTGTGTTGATGGTATTATTGGTGAATTGATAGCTGCAGTCAAAGTTAGCAAGCCTTAATTTCCTCATTTTCTCTTTTCTTTCCTGAGGGTATGTATGCAGGTCTTGATGAGGTGACAGTTCCACTGTTCATCATCCATCCCCCATCAACAGGATATGGGATACAAAGCATCAGAAGACTATTCAACCATGGGCACATCACAGTCACATCTAATGATTGGAGGACACAGCCCAGCATTGATAGCCCATCCTGAATCATCTTTGAACTGAGTGTCTTCTTGGCCATTTCAGAGGGCAGTTGAGAGAGAGTCAATCACAACTTGCTTTGGCTCCGGGGTCACGTGTAGGCCAGACCAGGTAAGGACAGCAGATTTTCTATCCTGAAGGATTTTAGTGATGGGTTTATCTGACAATGGACAATGGTTTGATTGTCGTCAGTAGATTCCAGATAATTTTTATTGAATTCAAATTCCACCATCGGCCATGGTGGGATTCGAACCCGGGCCCCCAGAATATTAGCTGAGTTTCTGGATTAATAGTCTAGTGGTAATAGCGCTGGGTCATTGCCTCTCCAGGCCTCCAACAGAGGATGATGAGATAGCAATGAAGGCAGTTTATTCTCTCTATCCCGGGGGAAGTGGTATTGACTGTAGGATCCTAACTGCTGATTTGGCAAGAGTGGCTATCTGAGAACAAATTGGAACTTTCTGGTCTGTACAGCTCATCCACTCATCAGGAGACTCTGGGGGAATAATTCACAGGCATTTCAGCCTGTTGCTATGAAGACATAATGGACAGGGCAGCATGGTGGCACAGTGGTTAGCACTGCTGCCTCACAGCACCAGGGACCCAGGTTCAATTCCAGCCTTGGGTCACTGTAATTTGCATGTTCTCCCGTGATTTTGTGGGTTTCCTCTGGGTGCTCCGGTTTCCTCCCACAGTCCAAAGATGTGCAGATTAGGTATATTGGCCATGCTAAATTGATCCCTGGTGTCAGGAGGACTACCTAGTGTAAACGCATGTTGGTAACGAGATAGGGCCTGGATAGGGTTGTGGTCGGTGCAGGCTCGATGGGCCAAATGGCCGTCTTCTGCTCTGTAGGATTCTATGATTCAATGAACATCCACCAAATAGGATGTGTCTTTTAGCTTTGCAAGCTTAATGCCTCAAATCTCAAAGTCAAACCTGCTCCTGTCCTTTCCCAGTGAAGCTAAATTGCAATCTGATTTTTTTTCAGAAGAGATATCAAACCAAGGACCAATCTGAGCCTCCAAAAGAGGAAACGATTCCTGGGTACTATTTCAAAATAGAGCAAAAGCGTGTTCTCCTGGCTGTCATGGCCAACATTTACCCCTCAATCAACATCACTAAATCAGATTATCTAACCATTGTTACACTGCTGTTTGGGGGAGCTTGTTATGCACAAATTGGCTGCTGCATTTCCGCATTACAGCAGTGACTACACTTCAGAAATATGTCACCGATTATTAAAAACACACCTGATGATAGTGAAAGGCAACTATATAAATGCAAATCTTTACCTTTCATTTGTGGCAAGATGGCACAGTGGTTAGTATTGCTGCTTCACAGCACCAGGGAGCGAGGTCTGATTCCTGACTTGGTTCACTATCTGTGCAGAGTCTGCACATTCTCCCCAAGTCTGAATGGGTTTCGTCTGAGCGCTCTGGTTTCCTCCCACAGTCCAAAAAGATGTTCTGGTTAAGTGCATTGGCCGTGCTAAATTCTCCCTCAGCGTACCCAAACAGGCACCGGACTGTGGCGACTAGGGGATTTTCACAGTACCTTCATTGCAGTGTTAGTGTAAGCCTTAATTGTGACACTAATAAATAAAATCTGAAAATGTTTACAGTCCTAATCCCCCTGACACTAAGGGGCAATTTCTCATGGCCGATCCACCTAACTCGCATATCTTTGGACTGTGGAGAAAATTGGAACACTCAGTGGAAACGTACAAGGACACGGGGAGAGTTGTTAATATAAGCCTTTATGTGAGACTAATAAATAAACCTTTCCTCTGATCACCGCGATTAAAAAACGGATATCTGGTCATGATCACATTGTTCTTTGAGGGAGTTATTGTGCACATATTGGTCACCATATTTCCGACATTATAACCGTGGCTACACTTCAAACATATGTCATTGGCCGTAAAGTGTAACTGGGTATGCTGAGGTCCTGACAGGCTCTATATAAATCCCTTCGTATTTCTTCCTTCGTATTGGCCTTAGAGCATCACCTCTCTACCTTAGAGATTTCGGGGTCAATGATGGAGGCTTGAATAACATCCCTGATTAGGCCAGACAATGCAATATAAAGACTGACCCTGGGCCTTCTCACTGTGACTGACTACATACTGTAGGAGGTGGAACATTCACTCACAGTCTCAATGAGGGGAGTGCAAAAACATTTACAAACATTTAAGCCTTAATCTTTAACAAAAGGATGAAAGGTTTCCTTTGCTTCTTCCTGGAACCTTGAGTTAAACACTTGACAGAATGCGCCCAAGTATTAAAAATTTCTCCAGCTCTGGCGCAGCCCCATTCTCACTATACCGAGGCTAAATTATAATACGATTACCGATATTTACATTATAAAGAATTGGGAATGATCGGTGAATAGATATGCTTAGACATTTTCAACTGCAAAAAATTAATAGTATTCTTTTTAAAAAAACACACACGCACAATACAAAAATAGACTTCATGGTCATTTTTTTGTCTTCAACAATAAGTGGTGAGTGAATATCTTATTTACATTCCAAAGAGGTTTAAAGGGATGGGAAAGGCATTATTGGAGCTGGTTTCAATCCATGGAAATCGCCCCACAAGAAATCCTTAACAAGGCAGTGAATAAACCAGAGAATGGCAATGAGTTTTTAATTGGTGACACATTTATATTTATCATACTGACAGTGAAGATACCAACAACAGGCTTTCTTGTTTTGTATTATACGTATACATTACTTCCTTTGAGACTATCCGCGGTCTATTCATGGGGCCAGTATCAATTGTGGTTATCACGTGTGAAAAGAGTCAAAACATAATAATCAAACATCAGACTGAATGATAACACTGAATTATTCATCAGGGTCCTTAAAGTCGTGGATAAATCAAATCTCAAACAAAAGACCCTCTTTGTCCTCAACTATCAATGTGCGACAGTGTAAAACCCCTCAGAATAAAACAACTCCTTTCAGAGTCACTTGCCCTCACTGAAGGAACTCTGTCGCTAGCTATATGGCAGTGTTATTAAGAAACATTTAATATTTGTAACCTGATCACAATGCCTTCTTTTTAAAAAAAAGCGGGAAAGTACATGCTGGAGGAGATCTGTTTCTTTTCTGGACCATCTACACTTATTGACGTAGGAATAATTCAGGAAGAAGTTTCTGTGGGAAATGGAAGGGCTGCAGAGTAAAAGAGTTTTCCATCATATGTAAAACCATGGTCCATAAGACATAATAATAAGCCTCACAACACCAGGTTAAAGTCCAACAGGTTTATTTGGTAGCAAAAGCCACTAGCTTTCGGAGTGCTGCTCCCTAGTCAGGTGAGTGAGAATTCTATTCACAAATAGGGCATATAAAAACACAAACTCAACTTACAAAATAATGGTTGGAATGCAAGTCTTTAAGGTAGTCAATTCTTAAAGGTACAGACAATGTGAGTGGAGAGAGGGTTAAGCACAGGTTAAAAAGATGTGTATTGTCTCCATAAGATATAAGACAGAGGAGCAGAATTAAGCCACTCAGCCCATTGAGTGTGCCCTGCCATTCAATCATGGCTGATATTTTTCTAAAAGATGCTAGTCCCAAAGTTGTTAGTGCATAACTAATTTTGTGAGATGCCTTTTTCTAAATCATGTAAAACTATTGCTGATATAAATGGACAAAATCATTAGCGGCATGATGACACAGTGGTTAACACTGCTTCCTCATAGCGTCAGGGAGCCGGGCTCACTTCCCAGCTTGGGTCACTGCCCATGTGGAGTTTGCACATTCTCCCCGTGTCTGTGCGAGTTTTCCTCCCACATTCTGAAAGACTTATGATTAGGTACATTGATCCGAATAAGCGCAGGGGTTGTGGTGACTAGGGGAATTGCACCGTTACTTCATTACAGTATTAATGTCAGCCTTACTTGTGACTAATAAATAAACATTATTTTAGCTAATTCTGAGGTCGAGGCTGGGAAATTCCTGCTACGAAGAAGCAGAAATTGAAGACAAGAATCTTGATATTTTAGCCTCAATTCTCTAATCTGTGCTGTTTGTGAACTCATCTCCCCCATGACCAGCACCAATGGTAATTTCTAGGTTTTGTTTGGTTGTAAATCCTAATTTACTTTATTGGTTTCTTTCCCTCTACTCAACTGATGGCATTGATTGTGACTCAGACACATTAACTCCTGGTGCTCCCAGGACACTTCTAATGAGCCTGGTTTGAACAAGCAATTTGACTGCAGAGGATAGTGTGGGTGCGTCTGCTCCTGCATCTTTTGGAAAAGTTCAACAAGTGTCCTTTGAGATTGTTAAACATAGGCGTAAATGTGAAAAACTCATTGGAATTGTCAAGCTGTCAAAGAATTGTCAAGGCTATCAAAAAATTGTCAAAACTCATTGGAGCCGTCAAAGCTTTCGAGGGACTTATTTCTACTGGACTGGAAAAAATGTAAAGCCACAAAAAAAAAGTGCCTGCTATTTTACTCTGTCTATTGACATAAATCTGAGGGTTATCATTATAGGATTTGTGCTCCATGATTGATTTTACAAACCATCATTATCTCATCTGGGTGACTGTTAAGTGAGCGGTTTGATTGACAGCTCCAAGTGGTTATAGAATGGAAAGGTTTATTTTCAGAAGAGATTAGTTGAGGGGATTTCAATGTATTAGAAGCTTTTTAAATCAATGAGAATTTTTAAAAAGTAACGGTGTAATCAATAGACACATTATTTTATGACAAGAGAGCTCCTGAGACTTAGCAATTGTGGATATTAGATGTCTTGACATCTGGGGGAGGGCGGGTGTGGCAATGGAAAAGGTGGCAGAATCATAGAATTCCTACAATACAGAAGGAGGCCTGCACCAACAACAATCCCACCCAGGGCCTATTGCTGTAACCTCAGTTATTTAATCTGCCAATCCTCCTGACACTAAGGGTCAATTTAGCATGGCCAATCATCGGGAGGCATGAGTTGGCATGGGTTTGACATGGGGCTACAAAGATCCTTAGGATGGGACATGGATTGGTATAGGGGAGTCTGAAGGGCCAGAGAAGAAAGTAGCAGGCAGGCATAAGGTGGCAAAGGGGATATGAGGGGACGAAGTATTTGGTGGGGATAATGAGGCAGTATTAGTTGACATGGATGGGGCATGGGGACGGTGTGAGCTGGAGGCAGTTTTTTGCTTGAATCATTTTGTTTCAGCACAAAGCAGAGCACATAGACTTTGTGCCCACCCATCTCCACGCTCAGCAACCTCTGAAAATCTTGGTCAATAGACCATAAGACATAGGAGCAGAATTAGGCCACTCGGCCCATCAAATCCACTCCGCCATTCAATCATCACTGATACTTTTCTCATCCCCATTCTCCTGTCTTTTCCCCATAATCCCCTGTCCCCTTGTTAATGGAGAACCTATCCATCTCGGTCTTAAATGACCTGACCTCCACAGCCTTCTGTGGCAAAATGTTCCACGGATTCACTACTCTCTGGCTGAAAAAATTCCTTCTCATCTTTGTTTTGAAGAATCATCTCTTTAGCCTGAGGTCGTGCCCCCTGGTTCTAGTTTTTTTACTGGTGGAACCATCCTCTCCATGTCCCCTCTATCGAGGTCTCGCTATAAGTCTCATCCCATTGTTATGGCACAGAATGAAGTCATTCGGCCCATCAAGTTCCTGCAGCAAAACGGATGGGGGGCTGTGGACAGGACAGGTCACAGCTTTCTCCCTGTTGGGTAAATAATGGTATTCCTACTATGAGTGGTAGACATCATAGTGGTTATCACTGCTGCCTCACAGCACCAGGGACACAGGTTCAATTCCTGGCTTGGGTAACCATCTATGCGGAGTTTGTACATTGTCCCGTGTCTGTGTGGGTTCCCTCCAAGTGCACCAGTTTCCTCTCACAGTCTGAAAGAAGTGCTGGTTGGGTGCATTGACCCAAATAGGTGCTGGAATGTGTGGAACTCAGGGAATTTCACAGTAACTTCATTGCAGCGTTAATGTAAGCCTACTTGTGACATTAATAAATAAAGTTTACTTTTACTTTATCAGCTGCTGCTCTTCAAGGCAATCCAGTGTCCCCTCATGTGAAAACCTGTTATTGTGTGTAGGGGTTTGCAGAACTGAGATTAGCCCCCATTGGGCGATGGCCTCATGGCATTATCGCTAAACTACGAATATAGAAACTCAACGCTCTAGGGACCCGGGTTCGAATCCCACCATGGCAGGGATGGGCTGGCCTAGCCAATGACGCCCATGACCCATGAATAAATCAAAAGATGTGGAAAAGACATACAACAATTCACTAACTAGAAGGTGAGACCTAACATTTGTTCAGTGGCTTTCATCGCTCCTGCGCTTCACATTAAATGAAGGTCGCTGCTGTAATGTAGGAAGTTCTTCACAAAAATAGCACACAGCAAGATCCCACATACTACCACATCATAACGGCCAGCTGATTTGTTTTTAGTGATGCTGATTTGTGTATCGCTCAGGGGATCTAGAACTCCTTCTCACATTCACAGGGGGGTAGGGGACTCATGGTTTTAACGCCAAATCCAAGAGATGGCTCCTCTGGCAGTGTGGCACCTCTTCAGTGCTGTGCTGTGCCCTGATTGCTGGAGTGGGCTGGTGACTGAGAGTCAAGGCTGCGGCCAACTGAGCAACTCGCTGGCAAAATATGGTCAGTCGAACCATCACGTCAGAGGATTTGCCGGAGACGGAGGAGGTGGTGGATGGGGGTGGCGGAGGGGCAGGGGAGGCAGCCAGGGAATGGGTGAGTGTTGAGGATGTTGACGGTCTGAAGGGATGGGTGAAGGGTGTGTGTGTGTGGGTGTGTGTGTGTGTGTGTGTATTGGTGGGGGGGGGGTGAATAGAAAGAAAGTTATAATAGAAAAATCTAATTGAAAGAGTGGGTCACCTGGGTGATAGAATGATTCAATGCAGAAGGAGGCCATTCAGCCCATTGAACTGCACTGACCACATTCCCATCCAGGCCCTAACCCCCTAAGTCTATGAATTTATCACCTAGTTCCTTGACACCAACAGGCAATTTATCTTGGCCAATCCACCTAACCCGCACATCTTTAGACTGTGGGAACCGGAGCACCTACAGTAGAAAAGGAGGCCATTTGGCCCATCGAGCTTGTACTCATCACAATCCCACCCAGGCCCTATTCCTGTAACCCCACACATTTACTCTGGCAAGTTCTGACACGAGGGTCAATTAACCTGACCGAACTACCTAACCCGAACATACTTGGGCTGCGAGAGGAAACCGGACTACCCGGAGGAAACCCATGCAAACACGGGAAGAACGTGCAAACTCTGCACAGACAGTCACCCGAGGCTGGAATCGATCCCTGGCACCTGTGAGGCAGCAATGCTAACCACTCTGCCACCGTGCTGCCCACAGTGACTCTCAGCACTGAGGCTCCCCGTTTATCTCTGTCATACAGAAAGGCCAAGTAAAGCGGATCAAGACTCTCACTGGAAAGGGAGGGAGAACCTTCTGTTAAAGAGCACACGCTTGCTAAAATGATGAATCTAGTCTTGGCCCAGCTCAAATCTCTGTGAACTTGGACCGAATTTAATGTCTCAAATCACTTGGAGGTTTGCAGAAACTGACAAGAGTTCTATTTGAAAACCGATACTGTAGCTTGACATCTCCGGCAGCAGCTTTAATGACAAAACAGGCACAAATTCCTTCGCCTGGTTACTGCGCGAATCCTGCTTTCCAAACTCCTACAGCACTGGATAGCAGAGTTAGGAGATTAGCTGCCCCGCCACCTGATCAAAACTTTCAAGTAAGTATCCAAAGGGCTATTTTGCATACATATTACACGTGCTTCATTTGCTTGGTACTTTTCTTCTTCACCAGCTCATGCACTCGCCGATAATCCTTTGTTGGCCTAAGGTTTTACCCGACCTAAAGTACGCTCTCTTTCTTTCGTGGCCCGGATCAAGAGTGGGGCGGAAGAGAGAGGGAAAGCTAATGAAATATTTAAGATTTTTGTCAGTCACAAAGGGTCCGTTCCCTTGCTTTGTTTGGGGGGGTGGGGGGGGGGGGGGGGGGGGGGGGGGAGGGGGAGGGTGGTGGGGTGGGGGGGGGGGGAGGTGGGGGGGGGAAGGCCGTGGAACTGAGGCAACCAGCAGGTTGCTGTAGTGACAGGGTCACTCCATATTGATGGGGGCTGTGTTGGCATTGGTCACAGCTGTGCAGAGTCTACGCCAGGCTGGGGCACCAGTCCACTGCCTTTGTCCCGCATTGTGTGCAGCGCAGAGCGCCAATTTTACACAAAGTTGATTGCAACCCGAGATCTTTGTCGCCTCTCTGAGAAGCGTGACACCGTGATGAATTCCCCCACCGCTGGGTCACATAATGCGCGGGGTCCGCTGCTAAGAAGGGCCCAATCTACCCCACTGTTTCCCCTGCAATTTTCCCACTAAAGTGCCCCTGATTTATGAAACTCCCTCGCATTCAGCATATGCAACTTTCGGCACCTTGGTCACTCTCTGTTTTCACTCACGTGCACCAAGACGTGGGTGGGTGGGCGACGGGGCAGGGACGGGGTAGATGGCTGGGTGACGCTTGGAGGCGGGGGGTGGTGGTTTGGAGGGGAGGCACTGAGACGCAGAGAATAAAAGTGCATTTTATTGAAAAAGGATTTTATGCCACTTTCACCACATCAAAGATGTGCAGTTGTTGCGTGTTGGCTGTGACACCCTGGTCAATTTCAGTTCAAAACCGACCAGCCAAACAATCGCCGTGTAAATAGATTGACCAGATAAAGCTGCAGCCATTACAGAGAAATCAATTAGGATCATCCATTCCTTTGCTTGGTCACAGATATTTGCAACACAGAACGCAGGAAAATGCTCATGTCCTCATTAACACTTTCCAGCTCAGTGAGAATTTACCAAAAAAGCAAACTGCTTCCATCTCTCCTACGCCTCACCCTGACGATTATTAAATATTTATTCACTCATGGGGTAAGCGGGTATTTATTGCCCATTACTAATTGCCCTGGAGGAGGTGACGGTGAACTGCAGCAGTTTATGAGATGCAGTACACCCACGGGTGCAGTTAGGGAGGGAGTTTCCGGATTCTGACCCAGGGACAGTGAAGGAACGGCGAGTGACTTGGAGGGAAAATTGCAGGAGGTGGTTCTCCCAAGTGTTCATTGCCCTTGTCCTTTGAGGTGGTAGAGGTCGTGAGTTTGGAAGGTCAGAGGAGCCTTGCTGAGTTTCTGCATTGCATCCTCCATATAGGACACCCGGTTGTGACAGTGCGTCATTGGCAGAGAGAGCAAATGTTTAAGGTGAGTTTCCTTCACGCTTGGCAAAGTACAAGGCTCTTGTGACACACATGGACCTAGTAGTCCTTGATCTGGAAAGAGATACTCTTGAATGAGGTTAGAAAGACTCTTTAAGGCCCACCCTATTCCCCATAACTCTTCCCAGCCCATTTCTCTTTCCTCTGCTAGATTAGCTTGTTAAATTTTGCATCCTTGCAACCCAAGGAGAAGGGCTGGCCTGAACTCATGTTTGAGCTCTGCTCCTCTCTCCATCTTTAAAATCGTAGCATTGCTGGCCGCCCAGTAGGGCACATTCTGCTCTCCATTCCTTTCTCTGGTATGAGTCACATGCCGGGATTTGACAGCCGAGGAAAGTGAGTTCATAACACGGCCAAACAAGTAGAGTGTCGACCTGCAAAATCCTTCCCAATAAGCCAATGGCTGATGGTGAGAGCGGGAGAGACACGTGGAGGGGAGAATATTGGAGCGTTGGCATTATTATTCATTACTCTACGGCGCACACTGCCTCTGAAGATGCTGTTCTGGGAGATTTCATCAGTGAACGTGAAAAGAATTTATGAATAAGAATTGTACGGCAGTCCCATGGCTGTAGCCAGTTCCCCAGTATGTCCTTTCTCACCACCATGGGGTGATTCCACAATCTGAGTCCTGCTAGATTGCCCAGACCAAATGACCCTTATCCTTAAAGGGACAATCACTGCACAGCCAAAGCAACTTGGGCTCCGTGGTGGGCCAGTTGGCTCAATTACAGCTGGTGTGGGTCAGGTCTGTGCCAATGCCACAGGGTTTGACGCCTGTTCCAGCTGGAGTGGATTTTCCACCTGCCTCCTTGCTTTATTCATTTAAGGTTTATTTACTGGCGTCGCAAATAGGCTTACATTAACACTGCAATGAAGTTACTGTGAAAATCCCCCAGTCGCCACACTCTGGTGCCTGTTCAGCTACACGGAGGGAGAATTTGGCATGGCCAGTACACCTAACCAGCACGTCTTTCAGACTGTGGGAGGAAACCAGAACATCCAGAGGAAACCCGCGCAGACATGGGGAGAATGTGCAAACACCACACAGACAGTGACCAGAGCCAGGATCGAACACGGGTCCCTGGCGCTGTGGGTCAGACCCGTCTTTGGGCAGGGAACTGGAGAGGAAAAGCAGACTGTTTAACTCTGTTGAAGGTGCCTTAATTATCCAGTTCAGTAAATAATCCTGGTATTGCACTTGACGCTTACTTTTCTTTAACAGAATTGAGTTTTTTTTATTAATTCATGCAACATGGGCGTCGCTGACCGGGCCAGCATTTATTGCCCATCCCTAGTTGCCCTTGGGGGCAGTTGAGGGTCAATCACATTGCTGTGGCTCTGGTGTCACATGTAGGCCAGACCAGGTAAGGATGGCAGATTTCTCTCCCTAAAGGACATTAATGAATTAGATGACAATCGACAATGGTTTCATGGTCATTAATAGATTCTTAATTCCAGATATTTTTAATTGAATTCAAATTCCACCATCTGCCGTGGCAGGATTCAAACCCAGGTACCTGGATTGATAGTCTAACGATAATCCCACTAAACCGTCACCTCCCCGGTGATGTTCCTGTACATGTATTATTTTACTTTTTTCTCTGCCTGTTTCCAGTGACTTCTGTCTGTACTGCTCCGACCCTGACCATAGGGAGATGTGAAATAGATCTGTCCAGCAATGTCAGTCCAGTAACTTGAAACTGTGTGGGCTGGGGTGTGCTATTCAACCTGTGAAAGGCTTGTCTGACAGAGCAGTCTCTGTGTCGTGAGCGGTGTTGAGGTGATCTGGTTACTGGATACTCAGACAGGACGTGTGACCGTGGAGAGTTCACGCAGTGTTTAATATGCTGCCATTTTTAAACCAGTTCTCCACTGCACACACATACACACACACACATTTATACACACATACATGCACACACACAGTCACATGCATACACACATACAGACACACACATGCATGCATACACACATACTTGCATACATGCACACACATGCACATGCACAACACATACACAACACACAAACATGCACATGCACAACTCACATACACAACACATACACATACACATGTATGCATGCACACGCATGCACACATGAAAACACACACACACACACATACAAACACAGATACACACACATGCACAGACACACCTGAACACACACACAGATACACACACGCAACCACACACTGCATGCAGCACACAGACACATACACACACACACATGAACACACACATACATGCACATACATACCACCTGATATCTATGGAGAAAGCCCAATCCCACCAAATTGGTAGTAAGTGGGACAACCTTTACCTCAAGAGGCTGTGTGCTGAGTGCCAGAAACTTTGGCCTGAAAATCCGGCTATGCATCTGGAGAGAAATGCGCCAGTTTTCAGTCAGAACCTGGCACTCTGACAAACTTGGGTAAAATTCCACGCTTTGTGTCCTCCTCACAATTTGCTTTCCCACCTACTTTGTCTCATCAACAAATTCAGCTGCAACACAATCGCTCCCTTCATCCAAGTAATTTCTCTAATCAGAAACAGTTGAGGTCCCGGCACTGCCCTGGAGACACACATTATTACATTTGAATTATAGAATTGATAACTGGCCAGCAAGCCTCAAACATCCAGTGACAACCCAAAGGATAAACTTGCTGCACTGCTCAAAGATTGGAGATTTTATAGCTGGAACAGACAGAGATTGTGCAGGAACTTTAATAACAGAGTTTTATATGATGCTTTAAAATGTCTACACCATGCTGCAGTTCAGCTTCTGTGATGTCTTTACTCAAAGTCCACACCCAGGTCTATCAAGCATGGTCGGCATAGATCAGCCACCAGACTCACATCATCACAGAACAATTGAACAGTACAGGGAAGGCACCTGTTTTATATCGAGGCCAGTAAATCCAACAAAACTTAACCAAATCTCCAATTCTTCCTCTTCCTTGGAGGACCTCTTTAATCACCTTTAACCAAACTTTTAGGCAGCTGTGATAATGAAGCTTGGGATTAAATTTCACCTGATTGCACTCCAGTGAAATGACTTGGGATTTTCAACTGGAGCAGCACAGTGGTTTGCACTGCTCCCTCATAGCGCCAGGGACCTGATTCAATCCCAGGCTTGAGTCTCTGTCTGTGCGGAGTCTGCATGTTCTCCCCATGTCTGCATGGGTTTCCTCCGGTTGCAGTCTGAAAGACGTGATGGTTAGAGTGCATTAGCTGTGCTAAATTCTACTTCGATGTACCAAAACAGGTACCGGAATGTGACGAGTAGGGGATTTTCACAATATCTTCATTGCAGTGTTAATGTAAGCCTACTTGCAACACTAATAAATAAACATTAAAGTGAAAGGCTGCTAGATGAATCAAAGTAAGTTTTAGTTCTTGCTGGCAGATGCAGAAGATTCATGCTTCAGTACTGGAGCGTGCTGATCTGGAAGGGGTTTGAGAGTGGTTAAGTTGGCAGGGAGCTGGGATCGAATCTGGGAATTTGTAGCATTTAATATCAGCATGCCACAGCGCTGTAGCATCCATTCAAGGATGGTGAACTGTCCTTCACCGAACTCTGTTCACTTAAGACTGTAGTGTGAAAAATGTGATGGTTGAATGAAAAATTCAATAGGCGATAACTGATGCGGCCAACTTTTATACTTGATGCTCCAGCTGATGAAAGCAAGCATGCCATGCGCTTTCTGCACCACCTTTTCCTTGCCCATTAATTGAACAGGAAATGTTGTCCTATTTAAACGGCTCCCATCAATTTTTACAGATACACAATAGAAAGCATGCTTTCAGGATATATCACAGCTTGGTACTTGCTAATACTTTTTGCTGCCTCGGCAAAGCAGCCAACATAATTAAGGATCCACGCACCCCGGACATTCTCTCTTCCACCTTCTTCCGTTGGGAAAGTTACAAAAGTTGAGGTCACATAACAATCGACTCAAGAACAGCTTCTTCCCTGCTGCTATCAGACTTTTGAATGGACCTACCTCACACTTTACCCTCCCTGACATGAAGGGGCAATTTTTCATGGCCAATCAACTCAACCTGCACATCTTTGGACTGTGGGTGAAAACCAGAGAATCCAGAGGAAACCCATGCAGACATGGGGAGAAAATGCAAACTCCACACAGACTGTCATGTGAGACTGGAATTGAACCCGGGTTCCTGGCATTGTGAGGCAACAGTGCTAAACACTGTGCCACTGTGCCTTTCCTACGAATCCTTGGGTAAGAGATGAATATTAAAAATTATGTAGGAAGCAGCAAAAACTGAGGGTATGAGATTGGTGGAGTGGAGGTTGGGGGGATAGGGACTCAATCCATTTTCTTCTCTCCAGGAGGACCATTCATGAGAGGGGCTCAGTGGAAGAATGCCTGCACACACAGCCACATTTCTCTTCTGGTCTATTCACTAATCACCTCCACCTCTGGGAGAGCTCCTCCTCCGAGGCTAAGGATAGTTGTGGAAGGCTCCAAAATTCTTTAAATGGCAACATTCATCCTTTCTCTCCATTGTTGCTCCACTGCCTCACCTAATCAGGCTTTGGCCTCCAACAAGGTTTACTGCTGATTACCTCAGCTGAGGCCAGGGCGGAGAATGCGTCAGGAAAGAAATGTCAAGGCTTTCTGTGGTGGCCAGAAACATTCTATTCTTAAAGGCTACAGAGGCGAGGTTAAGTACATCTTTCAAATATTTGTAAACAGTTTTTAAGTTCGTCCAAGCATTTTTCAAATTTGTCTAAGTTCGATGACTCGCAGGAGTCATGAAGGGACGTTCTAGTTGCCCTTTGGCCAAGTTACGTTATTTCCCATGATAGACTGAACGATAAGGGGTCAACGAGCCACTGGAGCTCTCTCAGTCATTTTCTGGTTACCTGGGCACAGAATCTATGGAAATCCAGGAGGAAGAGTATGAAACCCTATAAAGTTTATTTATTAGTTACAAGTAAGGCTTGCATTAACACTGCAATGAAGCTACTGGGAAATACGCCTAGTCGCCATACTCTGGTGTCTGTTTAGGTCAATGCATCAAACCAGCGCACCTTTCAGAATGTGAGAGCACCTGGGGGAAACCCATGCAGACGTTGGGAGAATGTGCAAATTCCACACAGATAGTGATCCAAGCCAGGATTTGAACCCGGGCCCCCGGCACTGTGAAACAGCAATACTAACCACTTTGCTACCATGACACCCCACTGTATCAACTGCAGTGGTGCTTGAACCCAAAGACCTTCAGCCCTCAGAGACAAGATTGCTTTCAGACAAAAAAGCTGAGTTAAACTGATTACAATAGCTGGAGCTTAATATGAATGCGTGAATTAGGAGTGGGAGGCCACTCGACCCCTCAATCCTGCTCCATCAGTCAATAAAATCATGGTTGACGTGGTCCTAACCTCAACCCTACATTCCTGCTGACGCCCCAATAATTTTTCACCCCCTTATTACTCAAGAATCTATTTCGCTCGCCCTTAAAAATATTCAAACACCCTGCTTCCATTGCCTTTTGAGAAAGAGAGTTCCAAAGACTAACCCAACCTCTGGGAGGAAAAAACATTCTCCCCATCTCCATCTAAAATGAGCAACCCTTTAATTTTAAACAATGACCCCCCCCCTCCTAGTTCTAGATTATAAACACTTGAAATACCATGGCATACAAGGCTACAGACCAAGCATTGGAAAAAAGAGATCGAAGAGATAGGTGTTTGATGAGCAGTGTGGATATTATGGGCCAAACAGCTTTTTCTGTGTTTTAAAACTCTTTGGCTATAAGAGGAGATATTCTCTCCAAATCCACCCTGGCAAAGACTTTCGGGATCCTGATGATTTCAAACAACTCTCTCTCACTCTTCTAAACCAAACAAAGAACAAGGAACAAAGAAAAGTACAGCACAGGGACAGGCCCTTCGGCCCTTCAAGCCTGTGCTGGTCATGATGCCCGAACTAAACTGAAAAAAATCCTTCTGCTCTTACTCAGTCCGCATCCCTCCCTATACATCTACCCATCCAGATGCCTCCTAATGTTACTAATGTGTCTGCTTCCACCAAACCTCTGGCAGCGCATTCCAGGCACTCTCTGCATGAATAACTTAAAGTTTATTTCAAGTCACAAGTAGGCTTACATTAATGTAGCAATGAAGTTACTGTGAAAATCCCACACTCTGGCACCTGTACAGGTACACTGAGGGAGAATTTAGATGGCCAATGCATTCTTACCAGCATGTCTATTGGCCTGTGGGAGGAAACCGGAGCGCCAGGAGGAAACCCAAGCAGGCACGGGGAGAAAGTGCAGACTCTGTACAGACAGTGACCCAAGCCAGGATTTGAACCCAGGCTCCTGGCACTATGAAGTGGCAGCGCTAACCACTGTGCCACCATGCCGCCCACTCGTGTGGGATGTATGAACTTCCCCCATATATTTCCCTTAGACTTTCCCCTCTCTCACTGAACATGTATCCCCTTGTAATTGACACTGACAGAAACCTGACCTCTCAAATCTTTCCCCGTGAGGCAACCCGGCCATTCCTGGTATTCGTAGCATTGAGCAGCCCTGTTGGGAATAACTGCATTCATTGGGTATTGAACCATCTGAATGAGTAAAAGCCATGTCAGTTAGTAGCCTTTGGAGAGTAAGTAACTCACTGAAGACATTGATTCAGTCAGTAGAACAATGGTGCAGTAATGAGAGTGAGGAAGATTTCACTGTTCATGTTTCTTTGTGGTTTTGCAAATCCTTGGTTGACTTAATCATTCAGCGTGTTCTGAAAATGATTGATGTATTGATTGTCTGATCTTATCCAAGCAAAAAATTCCAACTCAGCGTTCAAAATTGGATTCTCTTTCACCGAGGGAGAGAATTTTGGGTGTGGATTGTCCGAAGAGGACCTTTCATCTGATTTGATTTGGTTTGATTTATTATTGTCACATTTATTAACATACAGAAAAAAACTATTGTTTCTTGCACACTATACAGACAAAGCATACCATTCATAGAGAAGGAATGAGGGTGTAGAATGTAGCGTTACAGTCATAGCTAGGGTGTAGACGAAGATCAATTTAATGCAAGGTAGGCCACCAAAGATATGGCTGGTTGCTAGAGGAATGTCACTGGAATACTATCTACTCTGAATAATACATTGGGATCAAATATTCTGCATGGTGTCAGTGATGAAGCACACAGTTAGAATACTGAATCAATGTTTTCCAATTATTGCATCTACCAGACTGCTAAACCCTTATCAGAATTTTTTTTACGCAGTTCTCACAGAAATGTGGTAACAATTTATACACGGATCTGGCACTTCAACTGGGAAAAATTATTCCCTTGTGTCTGCTCAGTGCTGGAATTTAACTCTTTCTCGTCCAATGCAGAAAGAATTCCATAAAAAGTAGATTTTATTGAGATCAAGTTAAATCCATCACCAAGTCAACGCAATGATAGAAGGTTAGCCCCCTAACAAATTAATTCCCATCAAAGACTGGGAATCAATCCTTTATCCAGGCACTGCAGTCCTGATTGACAGAGTCCTCCCTTGTAAGAAGTTTAAAAGTTTATTTACTGGTGTCACCAGTAGGCGTACCTTAACACTGCAATGAAGTTACTGTGAAAACCCCCTAGTCGCCACACTCCGTTGCCTGTTCAGGTACACTGAGGGAGAATTTAGCACGGCTAATTTACCCCAACCATCACATCTTTTGGACTGTGGGGGGAATCTGGAGCACCCAGGGAAAACCAAGTGAAGCAGTTGAGGCTACCTTATTGGGTGTTTTTAAGGCAAGGATGGATAGATTTTTTATCAGTAAAGGAATTAAGGGTTATGGTGATCGGTTGGATAAGTGGAGGTGAGTCCACTGAAAGATTAGCCATGATCTTACTGAATGAAGGATAAACCTTGAGGGGCCAGATATCCTATTCCTAGTTCTTACATAACCTATGTGGACATGAGGAGAACATGCAGACTCCGCACAGACTGTGACCTGAGCTGGATTTGAACTTGGCTTCCTGGTGCTGGGAGGCAGCAGCACTAATTACTGTGCCACTATAGATTGAGCCATTGGTCAGGTCTTTTCTTTGCCATTTACACTAAGTCGCTGGCTCCCTCAAGGTGATGGGTGGAGGGTGGAGGGGGTGATCTTCCAAGGTCACGCTTTCAATGGGGCGCGTTACCCACTGAGAGCACACATTGGGCAATCCAGTTGCCATGGTGACATTCATGCTGTCTGCACCGAGGGCATGTCGTTGCAAAGTTACCCAACCTGCTTGTCCAGGATGTGAGGCTGATTATAGAGACTTGATGAGCTGGCTCCAGGAGCCAGTTCTGGTGGGTTGAGTCCATTTTTTCTCCCCTTGTTGATTTCAGCTACCAGAGAGAAAAGGTGTAGAGTTGCTTTGGAGTGGGGGTCAGCGGGAGGGTGGGGAGGGTGGGGGGGGTTGGCAGCAAAAACTGCAGAATGAATCATCAAACTTTCTGAGTCAATAACTAGGCTCCGACAATGGGAATGCCAGCTCCTGACATGGGGAGATACTCCCAGCCCACTGGGAGCACAATGGGCCACGGGGACTTGAGTGGAGGCCATTTTGTGAACTCCCCGCTGGGCACCATGACCTCTGCGCATCTCCAGTGGCCGAATTTCCAGCCCCTTCATCTCCGCGCCGATTTTTGGCGTGGAGATGAAAATATTATTTAAATGCACATTTAAATCTCTTTTAAGTCTCTTTAGCATGAAATCCCTATGCTTGATAGTCTTTTGCACCCCCCCCCCAACTCCCCTCCTGGAGTGATTCACTCCAGTGGGGTTTACAATAGCACCTCGCTAATGGGGAACTAGTGGCCTGACCCTGCTGGACTAAAGGGGGGGGGGGGTAATTGAGAATCTTCCCCCCCAATGGGTGAGGTGCTAGGGAGATGGTGGCCCTCTGGACATTGGCATCTTGGCACTGTCAGCCTGGTACCCCTGGCCACCGTGCTGCCCTTATTGAAAGTTAATTATCAGGGATTGGCTTTTGTACAAGGTTTACCCAAGGGCACCTAATACTCTCGCAGCAGCCTTGTCTGAACCTGAGAAAAGATTAGAGGAAAGGATAGTACTGACACAGGAAATAATAAGTAGATTTACCTCCCACTTATCTTTCAGAGAAAGGTGTGGAGGAAGTGTTGCCTTCTGAGCAAGCCAGATATGAGAAATTGGATGGGAGAAACGGAAAATGAGAGAGTTCAGGAAGAAGAGTTTAAAAACAGAATGGCAGACAGTGAGGGGTGCAGAGATTCACGGCCAAAGAGTCACAGACTGGGATTTTCTGTACATCCCTTCCCCTCACACCCTCAGAATGTGATTTCCAGTGACAGAGGTAGCTTATTGTTGGCTGATCTTCCAGTCCTGCCAAGATCAATAGCATTTTGTATGCCCTGTGGTGAGACATGGACTTCAGCAGAATTGGAAAATCTGGCTGGAAGGGCTGGATAATCCTTCAATGCAAAAGGCTGATATATTTAAATAATGCTTTAACTCAGTGTTGATGACAACTTTAAGATTGAACCTGTTACATATTCCTCCATTCAAAAGTTTAAAGACTTATTGAATAACATGAATTATTTTTTGAAGCACTTAATATCCAGAACCTCAATCTGGAATTTTTTCCTTAAATCCCTCTATCTCAGCATCTTTCCTTGAAGTCTACCTCTTTGCCCAAGCTTCATTTTGCTGAAACATTCCCTTCTTTTTTCTCACTGTTACCTGTGACCTGATACAGGATGTTTTTTTCTTGTTTAAGGTGCTATTAAAAGCAGGTTGTTGTAGCCGGTACAGGAGCTCACATGGACTATTAGGCAGTTATTGCACTGTGTGTTGGGGGGTGGGGGAATATCCCAATAATTCCAATGTGGTCATTTCCCTACTTTGGGAAGAATCCAGTGGATTTTGTTTCAAGACCATCTTTGATTGGATTTGATTTATTATTGTCACATTTATTGGGACTTGGTGAAAAGTATTGTTTCTTGTGCTCTATACAGCCAAAGCATACCGTTCATAGAGAAGAGAGGGTGCAGAATATAATGTTACAGATTTAGCTAAGGTGTAGAGAAAGAGCAACTTAATGCGAGTTAGGCCCCTTCAAAGGTCTGATGGCAGCAGAGAAGGACTGTTCTTGAGTTGGCTGGTGTGTGATCTCAGACTTTTGTATCTTTTTCCCAAGTGAAGAAGGTGGAAGGGAGAATGTCCAGGGTGCGCAGGGGGTCTCTAATTCCTGCTTTGCCGAGGCAGCACGAAGTGCTGGCAGAATCATGGGTGGAGGCTGACTTGCATGATGGATTGGGCTGCATTAATGAACTTTTGTAGTTTCTTGTGGCCTTGGGCAGAGCAGGAGCCAGATCAAGCTGTGATGCAACCAGAAAGAATGTTTTCTCTGGTGCATTTGTAAAAGTTGGTGAGAGACATAGCGGACATGCCAAATTTCCGTAGTCTTCTGAGGAAGTAGAGGTGTTGATGGGCTTTCTTAACTATAACCTCAGCATGGAAGGCCAGAGATGACTGCAGCATCCTTTCTGGCTTTCATCAGTTAAACTTCAACAGATTAGGGATCAAACACAGGACCTTCAGGGCAATGCTATCTATCCTTCATATTGATGAGGATCTGCTCACTCTCTCTCTCTCTCAGTCTCAGACTAAAATAATGCTGTTAAAATTTGCCCTGGGACACGGGGGTGTGCGGGGTTGCAGGAGGGGGTAAGGTGGGTAGCTACTCACTATTATTTCCTGCTCTTTATCACTGGTCAGTGATTCATGACTAGAACCATGCATATGAACATTGATTGAGGGAATGCTCAGCGTTCCCCGTCTTACGTATTTAAAAAAAGACTTGTATTCATCAACTCACCACAGGCAACACTCTGGAATTTACTGCATTTAATAACATAACTAATCCATCTGGGATTAATCTTAAGCTAATTGGCTGGACTGAAAATCCTACAGGATTGACTGGTGGAAAAGTATCACCATGGT
Organism: Sphyrna mokarran; assembly: GCA_024679065.1. Lineage (NCBI taxonomy): Eukaryota > Metazoa > Chordata > Chondrichthyes > Carcharhiniformes > Carcharhinidae > Sphyrna > Sphyrna mokarran. The sequence goes on from JAGIQG010000028.1 coordinate 9,066,012, forward strand.
GCAGTGGTTAACGCTGCTGTCTCACAGCACCAGAGATCCAGGTTCAATTCCTGGCCTAGGGTCGCTGTCTGTGTAGAGTTTTCACATTCTCCACTGTCTGCCTGTGTTCTCTCCGGGTGCTCTGGTTTCCTCCCAGGACCCAAAGGTGTGCAGGTTAGCTGGATTGGCATTGTGAAATGGTCAGTCACAAGGGAACAAAGGTTTAAAGTGACAGTAGGAGGGATGTGAGGAAGAACTTTTTTTTACCCAGGGGGTGATGTTGGTTTGGAATGCACTGCCTAGGAGGGTGGTAGAGGCAGGTTGCTTCACATCCTTTAAAAAGTATCTTTGCCGCAGAAGGCTGTGGAGGCCAGGTCATTGAGTGTCTTTAAGACAGATAGGTTATTGATTAATAAGGGAGCAAAGGTTATGGGGAAAAGGTAGGAGAATGGGGATGAGAAAAATATTAGCCACGTTTGAATGGTGAAGTAGACTCGATGGGCTGAGTGGCCTAATTCTGTTCCCATATCTTATGGTCTTATAAACAAATTAGCATGTCATAACATTCAAGTCTTTGGGCTGATAGGTGGGAATAGGCAGGAGTTCAGATGTTGCTCATGTGTCACTAGAGACTCGATAGTGTGAAGGACCTCTATTGCACTATATGATTGTACAATTATATAAATTGATCCTTAGTGTTAGGGAGGTTTAGCAAGGTAAACTTAAGGGATTACAGAGATAGACTCTGGGTAAGATTGTTGTCAGTGCAGGCTCGATGGATCAATTGGTCACCTTCTGCAGTGTTGGGATTTATGATTTATACCCAGTCAGATCTGTTTTCCAATAGACAGATTGGGTTAAAATTGCTCCATGTGTGAATCTCACCATCTGTGGCACGGTGGCGCAGTGGATAGCATTGCTGTCTCACAGCTCTGAGGACCTGGGTTCAATTCCCGGCTTGGTTCACTGTCTATGTGATGTTTGCACATTCTCCCTGTGCCTGCCTGGGTTTACTCCGGTGTTCCGGTTTCCTCCCACAGTCCAAAGATGTGTGGGTTAAGTGTAATGGCTGTGTTAAATTGTTCCTTAGTGTCCCGGGATCTGTAGGTGAGGAGGATTAGCGAGGTACATATGTGGGGTTACAGGGATAGGGCCTGAGTGGGACTGTTGTCGGCGTAGATCTGATGGGCTGAATGGCTTTCTTCTGCACTGTAGGGACTCTTATGATTTCTAGTCTCATTAAAAACAAAGGGTCTGAATAAGAGGAAAGACCACCTTTGACCCTCGATGACAGAAGAGAAAATCATATTCTAATCTCCGTCCAGTAGATTGGTCTAAGCTCAGCCTTGTCAGTGCCTGTGTGACTAGAACAATTTAACAACACTCAACGCCTCAACAGTGTGAGTGGACAGTCGCTAGTGCATCTTTGGATGCAGACGGACCTTGCTGGCAAGAATATTGCTTGTGGGAATTGTGTTAGGGAGGGTCCAAATTCCAGGCAAATTATGGGGTCATTTCTGGGGTTGTCAGTTCACGCTGGTGGGAATGAGAAGCAATACAAGTTTCACAATGATGATGCTCGCAGCTACTCCAAAGTTTCAATCCGAGTCTGATTATTATTTAGAAAATTGCAGTTGACTCCACAGCTAACAATTTTGGACCACTCCCTGTTCTGCCCTGGACCCTGTAGCCGGTAAGATAAAGCTGGTGATCAGAGTGAGGATAGGAGGCGGCTCTTTGTGTCTTGTGGAGATACCAGTAATTGAAATTAATAACACTAATGGTACCGAAAGGAGATGATTAACTCGTCGATCTGATTTTTAGTGGTATTGGTTGAGCGAGGAAGATTGGGCAGGAGACAGGAGAACTCCCTTCACTTACTGCCCACAAATATATAACCTTTGAAATTTGCCAGTGATCCCTTATAATAAGGACTCAAACACACAATTTCCTCACTCAGAACCAAGATAAGAATTGCTGAAGTTTAGGATAGGGGAAAATCTCCACGTCACTTGCAAGTTATATCATTTAAATCATCAAAATTAACATGTTCCGCTCATGGTCAAAAGCTTCAAGTTTAGAATCCCTACAATATAGAAGGAGGCCATTCGGTTATCGAGTCTGCACCAACCACAATCCCACTCAGGCCCTATTCCTTTAACCCCATGCATTTAGTCCGCCAGACACTAAGGGGTAATTTAACATGGCCAATCCACTTAATCTGCACATCTTTGGACTGTGGGAGGAAACCAGAGGAAACCCACGCAGACATGGGGAGAACATGCAAACTCCACACAGAATTTGACCCAAGCTGGGAATCGAACCCAGATCCCTGGTGCTGTGAGGCAGCAGTGCTAATCACTGTGCCACTGTGCTGCCCATGTTTCTAGGTGTCCAGATCACCAGCAACCTGTCCTAATCCCTTTATGCCGATGTTATAGTTAAAAAAGCCCACCAACGCCTCTACTTTCTCAGGAAACTACGAAAATTTGGCACATGATCCCAGTCTTTTGTACCTTTTTCCCAATGGAAGAAGGTGGAAGAGGGAATGTCCGAGGTGTGGGGCGTCCTTGATTGTGTTAGCTGCTTTACGAGGCATAGAGATGGAGTCAATGGATGGAAGGGTGGTTTGTATGATGGACTAGGCTACATTCACAACTCTGTAGTTTCTTGCGGTCTTGGACAGAGCAGGAGTCACACCAAGCTGTGATATATCTGGAAAGGATGCTTTCGATGATGCATCTGTGGTGAACAAAAGAGGAGATACAACTGAAGAGGAACAAAAACGGCAGCTTTGCAGAGATGGGAATGTGGCCTCTGAGACAATGTGATTAGCAGAAAGACTGCAAGCAATTTCGGGAATCTAATTTGGATTATTCATGTCGTCATAGTAAACCCACTCCTTGGAAATACTCTGGTGCCCGTTCTTAGAAGCATTTGCCCACACATACTCGCGAAAGGAGCTTTCATGACAATGGGATCCTTTATGAACGGGAGATTAAATGCAGATTCCCAGCTGAGCTGTGTGAACTGAGACCAGATGTCACTCTTGAGAAACTTGGACGTTAGTGCCTGGGTGGGAAGTGACTGAGGGTTGACCTCTTTGAGGCATGCATGATCAGAAATAGTGCAGCAAAAGGTACAGCATCAAATAACGTGAGTTGGATAAGAGGTCATAGAATCATAGAATCCCTACAGTGCAGAAGGAGGCCATTCGTCCTGTCGAGTCTGCACTAACCACAATCCCACCCAGGCCCTATCCCCATAACCCCATGCGTTTACCCCAGTGAGTCCCAGAATTCTCCCATCCCTCCTGGCATGGGAATTATAGTGGACAGTACAAAGGTCGATTGACCTCAGGTGGGATCCTCCGGTTTCAAGGCAAGTGTGGCTGGAGAATCCCTCTCCATAGGTTCACACTCTCAGTAGAGAAATTAAACAGATTTGATGTCAACAAGTCTTTGGTCAAAAGAGTGAAGGGACTTCAAGGTAAAATAGTGAAAACCAAAGTTCTGGAATCATTTCAGAAACAGTGGGGAGCTGGGCTGAGGGACAACAGGAATTTACATTAATATATTTTTTACCTATTCATGGAACATGGATATCGCTGGTTGGGGCAGCATTTATTGCCCATCTCTAATTGCCTTTCAACTGAATGGCTTTTGATTTGACTGGATTTATTATTGTCACATATGTCACCATACTGCAAAAACATTGTTTCTTGTGTGCTATGTAGATAAAGCATACTGTCCACAGAGAAGGAAATGAGAGAATGCAGAATGTACTCGTAGATAGAATATAAGCAAAGATCAACTTAATGCAAGGTGGGTCCATTCAACATTCTGACAGCAGCAGGAAGAAGCTGTCTGTGAGTTGGTTGGTATGTGACCTCACACTTCTGTATCTTTTACCCAACGGAAGAAAGTGGAAGAGAAAATGCCTGTCCATTTCAGAAGACAGCAAATAGTCGACCACATTGCTGTGGATTTGGAGCCACATGTAGATCAGGCCGGGTAAGGACAACAGATTTCCTTCCCTAAATGATATTTGTGAACCAGATGGGTTTTTATGACAATCAACAATAGTTTCATGGTCATCAGTAGACTTTTAATTCTCAATTTTATTGAAGACAAATTTCACCATCTGCCATGGTGGGATTCGAACCCAGGTCCCCAGAGCATTACCCTGGGTCTCTGGATTACTAGTCTAGTAACAATACCACTATTCCACCACCTCACCAAAATGACATCTTTAATGTAGGAATAGATCTCAATGCTCCACACCAGACTTGAGAAAACACAAAACATTCATAAAATGGGGCAGAAATCAAAGCCATATCTAAGAAGGCAATATTTGGGATTCTAGACAGGAAAGCTCCAACAATTTTCTGCATGAATGGACTAAGATGAACTTCCTCACCCTTATCATCATACCATTAATGTGGAAACTATCCATCATTTTGTTCTCATTGCAGAGCTGTGTACATGTGCACTACATTGAGCAAGGAAAATTGGAAGATGGGAAGAGGCTGGAGTTCGACGACAGTGGATGTCTCGAAGGATGGTAGAACTGGAGAAGGTTAGAAAGTTGGGGGGGTTGTAGAGCATTACAGAGATGGAGAGGGAGGCTACAGAGATAGGGAGGAGTGCAGCGGATGGAGGGTGTTACAGAGATAGGGAGGGTTGTAGGGGCTGGAGAAGGTTACGCAGATAGGGAGGGTTGTAGGGGCTGGAGGGGGTTACAGAGATAGGGAGGGGTGTAGGGGCTGAAGGGAGTTACAGAGATAGGGAGGAGCAAGGCCGTGCAGGAATTTGAAAGCAAGGATGAGAATTTTCAAATCACAGCATTGATGAGCTAAGTGCCAACATAAGGGATCATGTCACTTAATAAGGAAGACTGAGGTTTTATTTTATTTATTAGAGTCACAAGTAGGCTTACATTAACACTGCAATGGCCACTGTGAAAATCCCCTAGTTGCCACACTCTGGTACCTGTTCAGGTACACGGGAGAATTCATCATGGCCAATGCACCTACCTTTAGGTGGGAGGAAACCTGGATGTAACCCATGCAGACACAGGGAGAACATGCGGACCCAAGCCGGGAATCAAACCCTGGTGCTGTGAGGCAGCAGTGCTAACCACTGTGTTACCGTGCCGCCCCAGAAAGTAGGGAGAACTCCCTTCAACTTTTTTGAAACAAGACGCTGGGGTTTCTGTTTGAAGTCTGAAAGCAGCCTCAGACTTCAATTGTTTCCTAATTGCCGCTTCGTGAAATTCTATAAGGACGGGTTTGAGGCTCTCAGTTTAAGGAATGGCTCACCAAGCCTTTGAGTCAGACATACCAGGAAATTTGATCCCTGATTTGGGATGATTTGATGTATGTTAGGCAGGATGGTGGATCAGAAAGGACATTGTGGAGCAGGAGAAAACAAAGTCAGCCAGAATTTCCACCCTGAACACTCTGCAGTTGTTCCAGTGTTGGAGATATTTCTTGTGGTTCAGGGGTTAGTATACATAGCAACATGGGTCTAATATTGGCTATGTCATGGGAATCAGACAGAAATGGAAAATGGGTATTTTTCTGACTGGAGCAAGGTTTGCGGAGATGGCACAGTGGTTAGTATTTCTGCCTCACAGCGCCAGGGACCCGAGTTCGATTCTAGTCTTGGGTGACTATGTATATGGAGTTTGCATATTCTCCTCATATTTTCCACTGGGTGCTCCAGTTTCCTCCCACAGTTCGAAGATGTACAATTTAGGTGGGTTGACCATGGAGTTACCAGGATGGGAGGGGGTACTGAGAGTGGGATGTCCTTTGGGAGAGTCAGTGCAGAGTTGATGGGCTGAATGGCACTACATGGATTCTATGGTACATTCTATGGATATGTATTGGGAGCCTTGCTTTTCCGGATATATTAATGAGCAAGATTTTGGCATGCTGGGGAGAACTATGAGGACAGTTTGGAAATTCAAAAGGATATAGATATGTTGGTGGAATGGACAGTTTGGAGGCAGATTATAATGACTTCAATCAGGCTATAGAGGTTGGCCGATTGGAATATGAACTCCCTGATTAAGGGGTCACTTGATGGGCCAATCAGAGGGTTTTTTCCTTGTATTTAACTGGGAGTGGCAATTCCTCTGGCACTCTCGAAGATAGACTGCTGACTGCAAGCACTCTGTGCATTGCTGTTGGAACTGTAAGTAAAGTGTTTTTGGTGAAGGGATTTCTACCCCTGAAGACTTATTGCATAGATGGAGTGGATGATTCATTTTGGTAGGAAGAATAGAGATGATGGGCAGCTTTCTCTGGGCTCCCCGTGGCTGGAGAGGATGCGCCAGCGGCCGGAACTTCTGATCCCACTGACAGCGCACCCCTGTCGTGAGTTTTCCAGCAGTGTAGGGTGGAACCAATGGAACCGGGAGATCCCAATGGCATGAACAGCTGGAAAATTCCAGCCAATATTACATAAGGGGTATAACCCTACAGGGGGTGCAGGAGAAGGGGGAACTGTGTGTATATACTCTGTTCAACTAATCATCTAATCATCAACTGAAACCCTCTTGAACACCTCGATTGAATCTGCCTCCAACACACTTCCCAGCAGTTCCCTGTGTTCCTGCACATTCCAGACCCCAATGGCTCACTGTGTGGAAAAGCATCATTGAAGGTGGCAACGCAGTGGAGAGAGCCATTAATAAAACATTAGTATTCTGGGCTTTTATTAGTTCCAAACAGGTTTATATTAACACTGCAATGAAGCTACTGTGAAAATCCCCTGGTTGCCACACTCTGGCACCTGTTCGGGTACTCAGAGGAAGAATTTAGCATGGCCAATGCACCTAACCAGCACGTCTTTTGGAGGAAACTAATGCAGAGAACATGCAGACTCTCGTAGGCAATGGCCCAAGTCAAGAATCGAACCTGGGTCCCCGGTTCTGTCAGGTAGAAGCGCTAACCATTGTGCCACTGTGCCACCTACTCAGAGGCTATGTAAAACTTACACAAGACACTAGTTAGACTTCAGCTGGAATGTCGTGCACAGTCCTGGGTGTCACACTGCGGGCAGGATGTGAACACATTGGAGTGCAGTAGAGATTTACGAGAATGAATTCAGGGATGGGGAATTTTAGTAATGAGGATAGATTGGAGAGGTTGGGACTGTTCTCCTTGGAGAGGGAGGTGGAGACGGTAGATCCTGTACTGCAGCTTCTGCTTATAAAAGGATGAGAACGAGATGGCAGAGATTTAAAATGATTTCCAAAAGGAGCAAATGGGATGTGAAAGGAAGCTTTTCCACACAGTGAGCCATTGGGGTCTGGAATGTGCAGGAACACAGGGAACTGCTGGGAAGTGTGTTGGAGGCAGATTCAATCGAGGTGTTCAAGAGGGTTTCATTTGATGATTAGATGATTAGTTGAACAGAGACAATGTGCAGGGAAAAGGCAGGAGAATAGCACTGAGTCATAATGCTCATTTGGAGAGTTGGTGCAGACACAATGGGCCAAATGGCCTCCTTGAACACTCTAGCAATTCTGTGACCCTGAGTCAGAAGATTGTGGGTTGAACTCCCTCTTCAGAAGCTGCAATACAGGATCCAAGCTAACTTCCAGGATCCAGGATCCATCCAAATGACTTGGAAGAGGGAGTAAGTGGAGTGATCAGCAAGTTTGCAGACGCTACAAAGATGGCTGGACTTGCGGATAGTGAGGAGCATTGTCAGGCGATGCAGCAGGACATAGATAGGCTGGTAGCTTGGGCAGACAGATGGTAGATGGAATTCAATCCTGATAAATGTGAGGTGATGCATTTTGGGAGAAAGAATGTAGGGGGAGGTATATGATAAAGGGTAGACCTATTAAGAGTATAGAAACACAGAGGGACCGGGGGGTGCAGGTGAACAAGTCTCTGAAGGTGGCAGAGCAAGTGGAGAAGGTTGTGAAGAAAGCATATAGTATGCTAGCCTTTATAGGAAGGGGTATCGAGTACAAGAGCTGGCCTTTAATGTTGCAGTTGTATAAAATGTTGGTTAGACCTCATTTGGAATACTGCGTCCAGTTCTGGTCGCCCTACTACCGGAAGGATGTGGAGAATCTGGAGAGAGTGCAGAGGAGGTTTACCAGGATGCTGCCTGGTATGGAAGGTCTGAGTTACGAGGAGAGATTAGGCAAATTGGGACTGTTTTCCTTACAAAGACGTAGACTTAGAGGAGATCTGATAGAGGTGTACAAGATTTTGAAGGGGATAGATAAAATAAACAGGGTTAAGCTTTTTCCTAGGATGGACTCAAATAGCACGAGGGGTCACGGGCTTAGGGTGAGGGGGGTAAAGTATAATTTGGATGCTAGAGGGAGTTTTTTCACACAGAGGGTGGTGAGGGTATGGAATGCACTGCCAAGTAAAGTGGTGGAGGCAGGCACTCTGGAGTTATTTAAGAAATACTTGATGGGCACATGAACAGAATGAGAATGGAGGGGTATAGAAAACTGATTTAAAATAGGGATCATGAGCCTTGGGAGTCCCTGGGAAGTGTGTAAATAGGTGATGATATTGATGTACTTGTTTTTATCCTACAGGTGCTTTGGTCCACCTTGTTGTCTAACAAGGGGCATACACGCGATGGGTCGTGAGAGGACTGGTCTTGGATCTTTTTCGAGTGTATCCTAGTGCTTCACGTTGTTAGTGTGTGCTTGACCTGGACCATCTGATGGGCAACATGACAGCTCAGTGACTATCGCTGTGCTGTGCAGATACATGGATTTGGGCCTGTGTCTGTGGGAGTTTGTGCATTCTCCCCGTGCTTGCGTGGGTTTTCTCTGGGAGCTCCGGTTTCTCCCACATCCCAAAGATGTGCTCTTAGGCTAATTGGCAAAACAAATTCTCCCTAAATTGTCTCAAATTTTGGTTTTTAATCCATAGATCTATAAACATGGACAGGGATCGCGGGTAGAGGTGGGAACATCGGGGTGGCGGTGCGGGCTCATTGGGCCGAAGGGCCTGTTTCCCATGCTGTTTTGTTCTTTGTTCTAACACTTCATTGCGGTAGACGGGGAGTGCTGCAGTGTTATGGGTGCTGCTGTTTGAATTCAGATGTTAATTTGAAGTCTTGTCCATCGGGAAGAAGGGATGGGAAAGTTCACACAGCCACATTGAAAGAGCAGGAGGGATTCACCTGATGGTGTCCTAGACATGTATTAACACTAACAATATAAGGGAAATAATTACCTCATTATTAGTGTTGCTTTTGAGAGCTTACTTTGTGCAAATTGGCTGTTGTGTTTCCTAAATTGTGATGGTGACAGCATTTCCAAAGTACTTCATTGCCTGTAAAACATATTGGGATATCTTGTAGTAAGAATAGGTGCTATATAGATGCAAGATCTTACTTTTTCTTTCTATGGCCGGAAATCTCTGACCTCCCTGTGACCAGGATTCTCCAATCTCGCCCGCGGCTGGGATTCTCTGACCTCGCCCACGGCTGGGACTTCCAGCCTCTCCCGCAACTGGGATTTTTTGACCTTGCCCATGGCTGGGATTCTCCAGCCTTGCCCGCTGCTGGGATTCTCTGACCTTGCCCATGACCGGGATTTCCAGCCTCACCCGCGGTTGGTATTCTCTGATCTTGTAGGTGGCTGGGATTCTTGGACCTTGCCCGTGGCTGGGGTTTTCCAGTCTCGCTGCAGAGGTTTGGCTAAGCGGCAAATTGTCTGCTCCCGCTGGCAGGGGCGGTGAGGTGTGTGAGACAGGAACATTCTGGCCTAAGTGTGAGGAAAGGGGTTGAATTCAGGATCAAGTATGCAATATTCCCCCCACTGTAGTTCAACATGCTGTCAACATTCACTGACGGCTAATACATGAACTACGGTCACTTGGGCCTGTTACTGGAGAGTGATGATTGTGGTGGGGGTGTCGGGATGGTGGGGGGGGGAGGGGGGGGATGGGGTGGAAGTTGGCAAGAGGAAAGTAACACCCACAGAGCCTGGGCCAGCAGCAGTGAAGGGTTTGACATGTTGAATGAGCTGTTACATTAATGTTCCTTTTGTCCCAGGGCGACATACCTTCTGTAATGAGAAACAGCTGGAGCTGTGTTTCTGGGCTACAGCTGAGATTTGTAAATGATGTTCCCAGGCAGCGTTACACACCCCAGTGACTGGAGTGTAGGAAGAACTACAGCTGCCTGAAGGTAGGTGGAATTTAAACTTGCTGGGTGAAATTTTATCATCCTATTGTCCCATTGTCTGGGAAGAATGGAGCACACTATTGACAGCTCCGGCTACACAAAGTCGATATTTACTTTTTCCCCTTCCTCCTTTCCCTGAAAGTCCTCGGTGGAATACAGAAACAAATTGCATTTTAAAAAAAAAGTTTTAAAGTTTATTCATTAGTCACAAGCTTTCACTTTGGATAAAATGGTATTTACAACAACAACTTGCATTTTTACAGCACCTTTATTGTGGCTAAATGGCCAGGAAGGACCCTTTTGTTTGGCACTGAGTCGCATAGAGACAGTTGATCAAAAAGTAGCAGGTTTTATAGTGTAATTTAGACTAGGGGGTGGACGGATAGAGAATAGGAGATATTTGGCCCATTGAGACCTCACCAACAACAATCCCACTTAGGATATGTCCCCATAACCCATCTATTTACCCTGCTAATCCCCCTGACACTAAGGGACAATTTAGCATGGCTAATCCATCTAACTTACACATATTGGGACACTAAGGGGCAATTTAACATGGGCAATTTAACATCTAAACTGCATGTCGTTGGACTGTGAGAGGAAACTGGAACACCCAGAGAAAATCTATGCAGACGCAGGGAGAATGTACAAACTCCAAGCAGACCAGTCACTCAAGTCTGGAATTGAATCCAGGTCCTTGGCAATGTGAGCAGCAGTGCTAACCACTGTGCCACCTTGCCGCCCAGGTGTGTATAGTAAAGAAAGAAGAATGTTCCAGCAGGCCGTTATTCGTTCATTGAAGGACCTCATCTTCAATCACATACAGCAAACCAATTTTCATACAACACGAACAGCAGTAAGGTAAATGACTAGTTGGAGATGTTGGTTGAGGGATGGATTTCTGTCAGGACCTGAACTGGCAACTGGGAGCTTGGCTTAATCCAAGAACAACACCTCTGAACATGAAGGTCCCCCTCAACACCGCACTGAAGAATTGGCCTTGATCCGTGTGCTCAATTGCCCTGGAGTAGGCCCAAACTCTAACCGATGTGATTCAGAAGCAAGAGTGTTGCCAATTGAGCCAACGGGGAGGCTGATTAGTATGTGAAAGGACTCCTGCTTCGTGGCCCCATTCAGGTAGTCTGCTCATTCTCATTGCACTTCTAATCCATGATGAATTGGCAACTGGGCATGTTACCTCAGGAGGGCCTGTGATCAAGGATATAGCTTCTGAGAGAATTGGAGGGAGATCAGAAGGAAATGAGATGGGTTCACTATAATATCACAAAAGTAGGTAGTTGGTATCTTTCCAATAATTCTCCGGAGACCATTCGGTCAATGATTTGGGGAATACACACAATATTCCCTGAGAGAGAATTTGATCAACATCAGGCTCTGTAAGGCACAAAGTGACGATGTCTTGCACATCACGCAATAAACAGACCTTGGCAGTTCCTCAATCTGACATGGTGATATGTATCTCAGAGGACCACTCTCAGTGTAACTGTGTTGAGAGTGTGAGATTTGCCAGGACTATGGGGCCTAATGCTTCCGCTTGCCCCACGTGACGGAGTGTGTATGGCTTCTGTCTCTATCAGAGGACTCACTTCAGTCTTGCTATTGAAAGACAAATGTTGAACTAACAGAATTGGCTCACTTCCTTTCATTCCCCACTTACAACACATATTTAATCCCGATCTCATTTTCTTGTGAGATGTGGGATAGACCAGAGAAAAGGAGACAGAGAAAATTGGAGAGGTTAAGAAAGGGAATCACAGAGTTTCAGGTCTGGGATGTGCAATCATTACTGATGGGTTAAAGGAAACTCCATCCAGAAAATAAACCAGAATTGGAGCAAGACAGAGGAGGAGATTGTGCAGTCTCCTAGCTCTGTGTTCCTGCTGGTAGCGGGATTCTCTGGTCCTGCATGGTCATTGGGAATTCCCATTGATGTCATCTCACGCCGACGGGAAACCCCGCTCCTAGTGGGACCAGAGAAAGGGGAAAGGGGTGGCACAGTGGTTAGCAATGTTGTCTCACAGTGCCAGGGTCCCAGGTTCAATTCTAACCTCAGGCCACAGTCTGTGTGGAGCTTATACGTTCTCCTCATGTCTGCGTGGAATTGTTCCAGGTGCTCCGGTTTCCTCCCACGGTCCAAAGATGTGTGGATTAGGTTGAACAGCCATGATAAATTGCCCTGAATGTCAGGGGGATTAGCAGGGTAAATGTTTGAGGTTGTGGGAATGGGAGCTGTGGTCAGTGCAAATTTGATGGGCCAAATGGCCTCCTTCTGTAAAAAAAACCCCACTGGAGTGGATCATAGAATCATTCCAAATTTTCTTCTAGAATCATAGAATCCATTTAGTGCAGATGAAGGCATTCAGCCCATTGAGTCAGCATCAACAAAATCTCACCTAGGCCCTATCCCTGCAACATTGCAGATTTACCCCGCTAATCCCTCTAACTTTTGCATCCCAGGACATTAAGGGGCAGTTTGGTATGGTCAACCAACCTAACCCACACATCTTTGGACTGTGGGAAGAAATCAGAGCATCCAGAGGAAACCCATGTAGATACGGGGAGAATGTGCAGATTCCACACAGACAGTGACCCAAGTCAGGAATCGAACCCGGGTCTCTGGTGCTGTGAACGGCCGGAGAACTCCGGCCGATATTTTTAGAGGGTCAGAGGAGGCTTTTGGGATAGGGAAGGTTGAGGAAATGGAGAGATTTGAACTCGAGAATTTTAAATTTGAGGTGTTTCTGATCTGGGGCCAAACTAGGACAGGAGACACTGGAGTGCTGGCTAAGCACAAGGTGGTGTAAATTGGTGTACATGGAGCAGTGTTTTCAATCAGTCCCAAGTTAAGAGCATTTGGGATAACCAAGTCCGGATGTTACGAAAACATTCACGAGTTGAGACAGTGGCAGGGAGAGGAGCGGTATTCCAGGGCGGAAGTAGATGGTGCTGGAGAGGAACTGGAATGGGAAGCTCAGCTAAATAGAATTCCAAAGATGTTTGGAATAGGTTGATTGGCCGTGGTAAATAAACTGTAGCCTCAGGGGATTAGCAGGCTAAATATGAGGGGTTACTGGAATTGGGTTTGAGTGGGATTGTGGTCAGTGTAGACTCAGTGTGCAGACTGGCATCCTGATCTGTGGGGATTCTTCAATTCCACGATTCTCCAATTCTGCTTCTTGAAGCGGTGGTCAAGGAGAAAACTCTCATAACATTTAAGAAATACTTAGATCAGCACTTGAAATGTTTTAGCATACAGGGTTACAGACCAAGTGCTGGAAAATGGGATTAGAATAGACAGGTGCTGGGTGGCCAGCACAAACATGATGGGCCGAAGGGGCCTCCTTTTGTAAAGCCGTAAAACTCTATATGTGGAACTTTACCATTCCATCTGCCACGGGAATTGTAGCATGCAGGATACGGATCACACAAAGGTCCTTTGACCTTGTGTAGGATCTTCCAGCTTTAGGGCAAAAGCAATTGAAAGATCCCATCCAATGGCTCTGCGTACAGCCTCATTCAACCTGCTATAACGGCTAGGGAATTAGGTGGTATCTGTAGCCAGGGAATAGAGTTGGTTACACGGAAACAATGCAAAGTCTTTTATTTTCCCAATGTTTAACTTGAGGCAATTTCTCCTCACCCAACAGTGGGTCTTGGATCGTGGTGTGACTAATCAGAGACTGTGGAGGGGCCAAGAGGCAGAACAGGGTGTCGGCAATTGTCCTCCAGAATTATATCACCAAAGGCAAGCGTGCAGTGCCTGAATTTTTGCAACAGAAGTTAATTGGCTGTGAAAAGTCCAAGGAAAAGGCATAGACGCAATGGGCTGAATGGCCTCCTGCTGTTCTGCACGATTCCGTGGTGGTGAAATTGAATACTTGTCCCCGAAAATGAAGTTGATTTTCCCCAAGTGCATATGTCCTTATGGAGGGGTCCTGGGGTTAATTGGTCTGAATGGCATGGCAACTGGGATCAGCTAGCTCAGAAAAGGCCAGGGGTGGGGGGGGGGTGTCGATCTTATCAAAAATATTGCAAGTGCCGAACAAGCCTGAAAATGGGAGAGAATCACACCCTTCTTTGGATAAGCCCCTAGATGCAATCATAGAAGAAAAAATAAAGTGTGGTTCTTGCCAGTAGGAGGAGTGGGCAGAATCTATTCATGCCGGAAAGCTGGCTGCAGACTACTAGGGGTGCTGTTGCAAGTGTACAAGTATACATACTGCACTGGGAATCTGTCACTCCCCCACCCTTCCTGGAGATCACGCTCCCCTCCCTCCAGCACCCCCCCCACCGATTGCTCCCCCCCCCGATCGTGGTCCCTCCCTCCCTGATCGCTGCCCCTGATATTCCCTCCACTCTCTAGCCACCCCTGATGCAGAGTACACAGCCCCCATGGAGGTCCCCACGTCCTGCCGAGGTGGTAAGATCACCCCCTCGGAATGGAAACGTGGACAAACCTCTATTCCAACACTGGAGTGTAAGATATGCTTAGGGGAATTACCCCTTTTAAAACTCCCATTGACACTGCTGGGTAGTCACCACACACTGGTCATTCTCTTTCAAAGGAAGAAGAGGATTGATTCAATCGATATCCAGGAGTCGTACACCTCGGAGCTAGACACACCTCCCTATGGGTGTCTGCCATATTCGTAGGCACGTCCTTTCCCCAGTTTGATGTGGAAGGCCACTTGGTTTCCTAGCAACGAGCTGGACAGACAACGTCAGCAGCAATTCTTTCATCACCACTTTGGCATCCTTCACATGTTGGGTGACTCACAGACCTCACGGAGAAGAGTCTGGAGCTGGCCCTTGTGAGGGGGATGGGTGATTAGCTCCACCGCTGAGAGTGAACTACGATGGGCTTTGACCCTGATCTGCGGAGAGCAGTGCGGATGCGGCTGAGCAGGGAAAGTGAGATAAGAACTCGAGGAAGAAAGTGGGTAGAACGATGGGGTTGAGTCAGAAAGGGGGGTGGGGTGGGGTGGGGGAAACAGTTAATTATTGCCAAAAAGCAGGAACACAGAAAGCAGTATAACTGGAGTTCCAAGTTCAAATGACACGGTGGCACAGTGGCTAGCACTGACAACAATCCCAACTCGACCCTCTCCCTGTACCCCAAATATTTACGCAGTGGCACAGCGGTTAGCGCAGCTGCCTCACAGCGCCAGGCACTCAGGTTCGATTCTTGGCTTGGGCCACTGTCTGTGCGGACATATTTTCTCCGTGTCTGCATGGGTTTCCTCCGAGTCCTCCCGTTTTCTCCCACAGCCCAAAAGAGGGTGCGTTCTCTGCATCAAGGATCATTGAGGTGGTGATGGGCTAGAGAGCTGGATGTTTGGGCTGGGGTGGTGATCAAGGTGGAGGGGTCCACTATCTCTGGGGGGAGAGAGTAGCAGTCGGGGAGATGGGGTGGCGGGGTGATCGGGGAGATGCGGTGAAGGAGGGGTGTCGATTGGGGAAGGTTGTCCAAGAGAGGTGGGGGAGTGACAGATTCCCAGTGCCATGCTAAATTCTCCCTCAGTGTACCCGAACAGATCTGGAGTGTAGCGACTTGGGGATTTTCATAGTAACTTCATTGCAGGGTTACTGTAAGCTTACTTGTGACTCTGATAAATAAACGTTATAGTGTACAGTCCCAGTTCCGGCAGCATTCAGGAGTTAATGCTTTATTCATCCTGGATATTAGTATGGAGCAGTCGGGCTGAAAAGTCTTATTCTGTATCCTACACGCAAAGAAGTCGAGGACATGAGGGTGACTTTCGAACACTTCATTGCAAAGAATAAAGAGCACTTTTGATTATGCTAGGAGCCCAGTGACCTAAGTGTCTAAACGTGTGTGAAAGAGTTAAATCAGTTTGGCCCTCACAAAGAGAAGCATGAAAGTTCCTGCTCGTCTGTTTCTGGGAGTGGGCTGTGTGGGAGAGTACAGAGGCAAGTGTGTTCCTCTTTAATCTATTCTATCCCTGTCAACTTGAGTGTGGTGAGTTAAGCCATGAATGATGACCTTGACAAGGAACCATGGATGACTTACGCTTGCCAGGAATTAAAAGCACCTTCTTTCACTGTACACACATTAAGCGGGGGTTGTGAAGCAGCAGTCAACCTTGGCCGCTGCCCAACGGCTAGACAACTTGGCAAGAAGACTGTGGGAAACAAGGGGGCGACACCCAAATGTCATCACAGCTGCAAAACTGCTGAGCATAAAAGGCTAATTACGGAAAAATGTACCTCTGGGCCTTTCTGTGGCGCAAACAGAGAGTTGATTTTAGTTACATGTGCCAGTGGTGTGGTGTCTTAAGTCAGACCTGTAACATGTAGTGCAGTGTTCCCCCCCCACCACCACCACTCGCCCACCATCCCCCCCCCCACACCCCCGCGCGAATCCACTCGTGGGATTTAGAAAACAAGGCCTTTTTGCTCTGTGTTTTCTTTAAAAGAAAAAAATTAAGCAAACACTAAGGGATGGGAAAGCCATTTACTGAGGCCAGCAGCTGCTGCGGAGGCCGCCAGCAATCTAAAATCCGTGAGAAAATATCCAGCGTATTTTCTCCCGTCACTGGCCGAAATGCCCAGTGGTTTGGGGATATCTGAGAAACAGCTTCCCCTCTCTCCCGAAGTTCTTGAAAAAAGACATATAACTCGCGGGAGGGGTTTTTGAGTTTCAAGCGTGTTGGCGGGGTGGGAGGCATCGTTGTAGGGCAGTGCGCTGGGGGCCGTTCGTCATAGAGGAGCGGCGAGTTTGCTTGGTTTGTTTTCTGAATTTATGTATTTTTGTTTCGAACCTTCCAGGCTGAAGTAGCCGTGGGTTTTGAATGCCTTCTCCTTGGGTGGTCGCTTCCCCTCCCTTCCCACTCTCCCCGGGGGCGGTGACTGGTGCTGGGGCACCGCTCCACAGGCAAGGGCGGGTGGCCAAAGCGCCGTCTGCGCATCGTGTGGGAGTGCAGGCTGTGACGGGAGCGTTACTTCAACCAAGTGCTGCCCTACTTTACAAGCATGTACCTCCCAGCACGGGGCCGGGAGGTGGGCGGTGGTGGGAGAGGGTGGGGGGGGGGGGGAAAGAGGGGTGGAGGGGGTCACTTACGGGGCTCGTAATTAAGGGTGAGACCCCAGAGGTTGCTATTTGTCTTCCATGGGTCAGCAGCGCTGGAGAGATGGTAGCGCCACTTCCATCCTGCCTGCAATTATCCGACTCAAGACGGAACGAGTTTAGAAGTTCAGCCGGTCAGCAAGTGGAGGGATTGAGGGGAGGGGGGGAGTGGGCAGGGAGATATTGGGACCAGTAAATCTGAAAGGAAGAACAGACAGGGACAGGTTAATAAACACAATAGCACTGGCGGGAAGTGTTGAAATGTGCGATACTTATGGGACATGCACTTAAGGTGAAAGGGGCAAGTTCAAAGGAGACGTGAGGGGTAAGTTTTTTATGCAGAGACTGGAACGCACAGGCAAATACGATAAGGGCATTTAAGGGGCTTTTAGATAAACGCATGAATATGTAAGGAATAGAGGGATGTGGACCACAGACAGGCAAAAGGGATTAATTTAATTTGTCATCATGTTTAGCACATCATGGGCTGAAGGGCCTATTCCTGTCCTGTACTATGTTTCAGTGGTGGGGGAGTCCAGGACTGGGGGGGGGGGGGGGGTCATAGTTTGAGGATAAGGGCTAAACCTTTTAGGACTGAAGAAAAGAGAAATTTCTTTACCCAGAGGATGGTGAATGTGTGGAATTCAGTACCACAGAAAGTAGTTGAGGTCAAAACGTTGAGTGATTTCAAGAAGAAATTAGATATAGCTCTGGGAGCTAAAGGGATCAAGGATATTGGGGGGAAGGCGGGATCAGGATATTGAATTCGATGGTCAGCCATGATCAAAATGAATGGTGGGCCAGGCTTGAAGGGCTGAATGGCCTACTCCTGCTTCTAGTTTCTATGCTTTTATGAAAGAAAGATAGAACTTTCACACCTTTCACAGGAGGTAATGATGTAGTGGTATTGTTACTGAGCTAGTTATCCAGGGATCCATCTTTGGGGGATGGATCTGGGGGCCTGGGTTCAAATCCCACCATAGCTGATGGTGAAATTTGAATCTAATAAAAATCCAGAATTAAGAGTCTAATGATGACCATGAAACCATTTTGTTAAAAACCCATCTGGTTCACCAATTTCCATCAGGGAAAGAAATCTGCTGTCCTTACCTGATCTGGCCTACATGTGACACAGTAAAATGTCTCACAACGCCAAGTTAAAGTCCAACCTGGTGTTGTGAGACTACTTACTGTGTTTACCCCAGTCCAACGCCAGCATCTCTACATCATGTGACTCCAGAGCCATAGCAATGTGGTTGACTCAAATATCCTCTGAAATGGAGGACAGTTAGGGATGGTCAATAAATGATGGTTCAGGCAGCAATGTCCACATTCTGTGAATGAGTAATAAAACAGCTCCAAAGGATGTCCCAAAATCCTTTACAGCCAATAAAGTCCTTCTTGAGCTGGTAGGAAATGTGCCTACCAACTTGTGTACAGCAAAACATACACAAACAGCAGCGATGGGCCCAATTTTAACTCTTCAGGTGACTAAGATAAACCCTCAGCCAATTCATTGAGTGGAATCCCTATACTGCAGAAGCAAGCCATTCAGCCCATTGAGCACTGACACCAATCCCATCCAGACCCTATCCCCACAACCCCACATGTTTACGCTACTAAACTCTCTGACACTAAAGGGCAATTTAGCATGGCTAATCCACCTAACTCATACATCTTTGAGGGAGGAGCACCTGGAGGAAAGCCACACAGATATAGAGAGAACGTGCAAACTCCACACAGACAGTGACCCAAGGCTGAAATTGAACCCAGGTTTTCTGGCGCTGTGAGGTAGCAGCGTGAACCACTGTGCCACCGTGCCACCCCATATTAATTAAAATATGTTTTAGAAATATGGATTGGGAGATAAATGTAGGTCAGGTTAATGGGGAAAATTTACTTCCTCTGCAACAGGTGACCCTCTCTTTCCTGAATGAAGGCGAGTAAAAAAATGATGGAGTGTAAGTAAAATGCCAATCTCATCCCTCACCATCTTGATTTCCCCTCCCTCATACTTGGGGAAGAGGGGGGCTAATTGGAATGAAAAGCTTGTTGTTTGAGGAATGGACTCATTGGAGTTTAGAAGGATGAGGGTGGATCTTAATGAAACTTACAGGGTATTGCGAGGTCTGGATAGAATGAATGTGGAGAGGATGTTTCCATTAATAGGAAAAACTAGAAGCAGAGGGCATAATCTCAAGCTAAAGCAATGGCTCTTTAAAAGAGAGGTGAAGAGGAACTTCTTTAGCAAGAGGGTGGTGAATCTGTGGAACCCTTTGCTGCAGAAGGCTGTAGAGGTCAGGTCATTAAGTGTCTTTAAGGTAGAGATAGATCAGTTCTCGATTAATAAGGGAATCAGGGACTATGGGGAAAAGGCAGGAGGATGGGAATGAGAAAATATCAGCCAAGATTGAATGGCAGAGGAAACTTGATGGACTGAGTGGCCTAATTATGCTCCTATGTCTTACGGTCTTACAGTCTAATTTAGCCCTTCGGTCACCCACACCAATTATAGAGTTTGAAGCAAATTATATTCTCTGAAATGTTAACATTCTCCAGCAAGGAGTGACTGGCTTTAGGGGAGATGACTTCTGAGAGATATTGATAGGAAGATAGACAACAAGCCAATAACATCAGTCAGCTGAACGGTTAATGCCCTGGGTTCTCCTTGAGCAAGTCTGCCGCAGGCTTCTGAGTAATTAAGCTTCAGCCAGAGTCAGCATTTTTGGAAAGGGAGCACAAAGAGACATCAGTGCATTGAAAAGTTACCCTGAACCTTTATAAACTCGAGCAACTAAAGGAGTTCATCCCATCCTGCCACCACACTTTACTTAGAAGTATCTTGATTTGATTTATTGTCACATGTATTGGAATGCAGTGAAGAGTATTGTTTCTTGCGTGCTCTACAAATAAAGCATACTATTCACAAGAGTACAGAGGGAGAAGGAAAGGAAAGAGTGCAAAATGTAGTATTACCGTCATAGCTAGCATGTAGAGAAAGATCGACTTAACGTGAGATAGGTCTCAAAAGTTTGATGGCAGCAGAGAAGAAGTTGTTTTTGAGTCAGTTGGCATGTGTCCTCAATCTTTTATTGGTAAATCTCCTCTGTACCCTTCCAAATACCCTCAGTCTATATTGGTGGACTCAAAGTAGAAAGGGTCAAGGTCTTCAAGTTTTTAGGTGTCCAAATCACCAACAATCTCTCCTAGTCTCCCCATGCCAACACTATAATTAGGAAGGCCCACCGAGGCCTCTACTTTCTCAGAAGACAAATTAAATTTGGTATATTCACTACAACTCTTACCAACGTTTACAGCTGCACCATAAAAAACATTCTCCTGATGGAAGAAGGTGGAAGAGACTATGTCTGGGATTAATTATGCTGGCTGCTTTTCTGAGGCAATGGGAAGTATAGACAGAGTGATGAGTGATGGACTGGGCTTTGTCCACAACCCTTTGTAGTTTCTTGTGATCTTTGACAGAGCAGAAGCCATACCAAATTGTGATACAACCAGGAAGAATGCTTTCTATAGTACATCTGTGAAAGTTGGTGAGAGTCATAGTGGACATGCCAAATTTCTTAGTCTTCTGAGAAAGTAGAGGCATTGGTGAGCTTTTTTAACTATAATGTCGGCATGGAGGGAGCAGAATAGGTTATTGGTGCTCTGAACACCTAAAAATTTTAAGTTCTTGACTATTTCTACTTCGAGCCCACTGATGAGGACTGAAGGTTTTGGAAGGATACAGAGGAAATTTACCAACATGGTTGCAAGGTTGAGCGGTTTAGCGACAAGGTTAGGCTGGAGGAACTGGGGCTGCCCTTGGAGCGGAGGAGATTGAGAGGAGAACTGGTAGAGATGTACACGATTACAACAAATTTAGATAGGGTTGAGAAAGAAAAGCTGTTCCCATTTGCTGATCATACAAGGACTTGACAATACAGATTAAAGGTTTTGAACAAGAGATGTGGGGGTTTTATGCACTGAGTAGGAATGACCAGAAACCTACTCCAAGGATGTCGAAAGAGGAGATGGGCAATGAATACAAAAGCATCTTGGATGGACATTTGAAGAAAATTAACTTGAGATAGAGGTGAGGGAATGGAATGGAAGAGGTTGCTCTATAGGGGCCTAGCACATGGGCCAAATGGTCTCTTCCTGTGCTGAAATTAGTGTAGGACTGGGATTCTCCATTTCCATCCGTGCCGGGAATCATCATGCGCAGGACGGAAAATTTGACAAAGATCCATTGAGTTTGGGCAGGAATTTCTGGCCCGTGACTCCATTACTCCACTTTCCCACTCTGTCCTCATATTCCTTAATATACTTAATACCCACCAAGCTCTGCCTTGAACTTGTTCAACAGCTGAGCCTCCTGGGTCGAGAATTCCAAAGATTCACAATCTTCTGAGTGAAGAAGGCTTTCCCATCTCAGTCCAAAATGGCAATTTCTCCAATGATGCAATTTTTACGGAAACGTGATGACAAATGAAGACAGAGAGCACATCAAGCCCAACTTGTTTCTTATGAATCTTAACAAATAAAATTCATTCTCAAGTGTTTTCATAGATTTCTCTTGCAACAGGCCCCATTCTCCCTCCAGCCACTGCCTGCGCTCCTTTTGACATATTGGCCAGAATTCTCTGGTCTCGTATACTTCGCCAAAATTCCATTCACTGCAGCGGGACCGGGAATCCCAGCTGCGGGTGAGGTCAGAGAATTCCGGTCATTATCCAATTTATTTCTTTCTCATTTGTCACATTTTCTCTCATCCTTTCACTCTCCGGAATGTTCTTCCTGCTGGGCTGAGATTTCAGCTAGAAATAGTCAAGAGCTTAAAATTTTTAGGTGTTCAGAGCACCAATAACCTATCCTGCTCCCTCCATGCCGACGTTATAGTTAAAAAAGCTCACCAATGCCTCTACTTTCTCAGAAGACTGAGGAAATTTGGCATGTCCACTATGACTCTCACCAACTTCTACAGATGTACTATAGAAAGCATTCTCCCTGATTGTATCACAACTCGGTATGTCTTCTGCTCTGTCCAAGATCAGAAGGAACTACAAAGGACTGTGGACGAAGCCCAGTCCATCACTCATCACACTGTGTATACTTCCCATTGCCTCAGAAAAGCGTTGCCCATTCCTTGGGTATGTGCCCAGACAGTCAGCATCTTAGAGCTCAGTCAGCCCCTCCTCTACAATCCTCACATTTCCAATGTTCAGCTTCATGCTGTCAAGCACAGAAGTCTTATCTGAGAATTCTCCATTGTAAGATCACACTCCAACACAAATCAACTAATTCACTAGGTTCAACACCTTCAGACATTGACAATTGCCCCCATTTTCTTGGTAATTGTTCTGCTGTAAACATTTGCACCTCCATCTCTACTTTTGTGTGTTTCTCATCACCATCTCCTTTTACCTTTCACCATCATCCCTTTTGAAATGTATTTAATCTTTTACAGATGCACCACAGAAAGCATCCTTTTTGAATGTATCACAGTTTGGTATGCCTTCTGCTCCATCTTAACTGGAAGGAACTTTAAGGGATTGTGAATGTAGGTCTGTCCATCACACAAACTAGCCTCCCATCCATTGACTCCATCTATGTTTCCTGCTGCCTTGGCAAAGCAACCAATACAATGAAGGACCCCATGCATCTTGGACATTCTCTCTTCCATCTTCTTCCATTGGAAAAGAATTTACAAAATTCTGAGGTCATGTACCGACTGACTCATGAACAGTTTCTTCCCTGCTGCCATCAGACCTTTGAATGGACCTATTTCGTCTTAAGTTGATCTTTCTCTTCACCCTAGCTACGATTGTAACACCACATTCTGCACTCTCTCCTTTCCTTCTCTATGTACAGTATGCTTTGTCTGTATTACACACAAGAAACAATACCTTTCAGAGAATGCATGTGACAATAATAAATCAAATCAAATCAAGATACTTCTTAAAATGTGATGGCAGGATGGGATAAAATCCTCTAGCTGCAGTCTAACCAGTGTTTATAAAGGTTCAGGTTAACTTTCCACTGCACCAATTTCTCTTTGTTTTTCTCTTCTGAAAATGCGCCCAAGAAACAATGTTTTTCATTGTATGCTAATAAATGTGACAATCATAAAGCAAATCAAATCATTTGCCTATAAACTATTAAAGCATGGGATAAAGTACAGAAGGAAGCCATTCAGCCCATCAGGCCTATTCCAGTTCTTTGAAAGAGCCCATCCTGCTAGTTCCACCCATTCCCCACTGTCCTGCAAACATTCTCTTCAAGTGTCTATCCAATTTCATTCTGCAAGGTATCATTGAATCAGCTTCCATGACTGTAACACTACATTCTGCACTCTCTCCTTTCCTTCTCCTCTATGTACTCTATGTACAGTATGCGTTGTCTATACAGTGCACAAGAAGCAATACTTTCCACTGTATCCCAATACATGTGACAATAATAAATCGAATCAAGTCAAATTCCCCCCTCTTTGTCTCCCTGACAAAATTGTCCATTGGCCATATCACAGTGATGCCGGGGCAGGGATTGAGGGAAGTGGAGAGTGGCGAACGGTGCGGCCAAACCCAACTCTGCAACCAATTGAGGGGCTCAGGCCACATGGGATGTGTGAGAGAGGCCAGGCGAGCCACGTAAACAAACATTCTCTGCCTTCTGTTCACCTCCCGCTGCAGGCTTATTCTGAGAAAACAAGTGCTGGGTTACGGAGGTTTAAGGGCACAGTGGTTTGGTCAGCAGGCAAACAGAGTCTTTATGGATGTTTATTTTAACATTGCGTCACATTGCATTCAGTTGCACAGCCTGACATTTAATATCACTGGGAACATTATGCGTCCTCATCACAATTATTAAAGGCTCAGTCAGTTGCCTGTGCGTCGGACGGAATGTGCTTCTTGTGGTAGACACACACTGAACCCACACAGTGACGACTTTGTTAGTCTGCCTGCCCACGCATTACTGAGGATTACGGATAATGGGTGTCCGTGTGACCGGACCATGTCACCAAAGACCTCTCCGCTTTTTATTTATTTATTCATTTATTAGTCACAAGTAAAGTTTACATTAACATTGCAATTAAGTTACTGTGACATTCTCCTAGTTGCACAGTGCCTGTTCAGGTATACTGAGGGAGAATTTAGCACAGCCAGTGTATCTAACCAGCATGTCCTTCCGAATGTGGAGGAAACTGGAGCATCCAGAGGAAGCCCACGCAGACATGAGGAGAATGTGCAGACTCCTCAGAGATAGAGATCCAAGCTGGGAATCGAACCCAAGTACCTGGTACTGTGAGGCAGCAGTACTAACCACTGTGTCACCATGCTACCCTTTTAGGATTTAAATCCACTTACATTAGTTCTCGCTGAAGTTGATCATGGTACCTGTGATGGGGGGAAACGGTTAACGATGAGATGGCAACAGTTTTACCTCCCTTGGATTATCAATTATAGAATCATAAAATCCCTACAGTGCAAAAGGAGGTCATTCGGCCCATCAAGTCTGCACTGACTACAATCCCATCCAAGCTCTATCCCTGTAACCCCACATATTTACTCTAGCTAGTCCCCCTGACACTAAAGGATAGTTTAGTCTGGTGAATCCACCTAACCTGCACACCTTTGGACTGTGGGTGGAAATCAGAGCACTTGGAGGAAACCCACGCAGGCATGGGGAGAGCATGCAGACTCCTCACAGGCAGTGACCTGAGGCTGGAATTGAACCTGGCTCTCTAGCGCTGTGAGGCAGCAGTGCTAACCATTGTGCCACCATACCGCCCCATACCAGACAGTTTATGTTACCACATAGAGCCAAGAAGGATTTCACTGTTTCTATCAGTGAAATCCCAGACCATTATTGGTTTCATTTAAGTGCTATAATTGGGGCAAGTAACTTGTTTCCCATTGCAAAACGGGATGGGAGTCAATAACAGGGTGGCACAGTAGTTAGCACTGCTGCCTCACAGCTCCAGGGACCTGGGTTCAATTCCCGGTTTGGGTCACTGTCTGTGCAGAGTCTGCACATTCTCTTCATGTCTGTGTGGGTTTCCTCCAGGTGCGATAGTTTCCTCCCACAGCCCGAAAGATGTGCTGGCTAGGTGGATTGGCTGTGCTAAATTCTCCATCAGTGTACCCAAACAGGTGCCGGAGTGTAGGGGATTTTTGCAGTAATTTCATTGTAGTGTTAATGCAATCCTACTTGTGATACTAATAAATAAAATAAAAGTAAATATGCTTTCAAACCCCTCACTCCCCCCAAAAGATTACTTTGTTCAAATTCCTGCGCGTCTCTTGGCCCTTCCTGAGCTCTGCCTATTGAGTTAGTTTAGTAAATGTTGACGAGGGTGAGGGGGCCAGTTCCAGATTTCCTGCTCTCACAAGGCACGAGTTGACTGAGGATTGCAAGGCACAGCTGTTGCCAGGGCCAGCTGAGACAGGCGGGCATCAGCAGTCTGTGAGTCTAAAGGCTCTGGGGGATTTTAATAATGACTCCTGCAGCTGGGAATGCCTTTCAGCAGTGAGGAATCAGTGGCCTTCTCTCTCACCGGGTGTGAGCAGAGAGTGATTATCAGCCCACATCCTCAACCATGAGGTTCGATGGGATGTTCCCAATTGGCTCACTGGTACATGAGGTCCAATATTGGACATCTAAGAACCATAGTGAGGGAGTAGTTATTAGAAAGAGAATGGAAGCCCTACATTTAATGTCTCAGGAGAACAACAGAATGACCAGATCACTTTTGTAGAGTGTCATCACATTTGAGGGTTAACTAGTGACCAGAGGAATGGGGAGAACTCTGCTGTTTTCTTCCTGATAGGATTTTTTATTCAAATCTGACAAGTTCTCCATTTAATGTTTCATCCACACAGTAGGTTGTTGCATAAAGTTAAATGTCACGGGATCCAGGGGAGGTACGTAAATGGATACAAAATTTAGCTTCTTGACTGAAGCCAGAAGGTGGTTGTAGAGAAATGCTTTTCAAACTGGAGGCTTGTGACCAGTGGTGTGCCTCAGGGATCAGGGCTGGGTCCACTGTTATTTGTCATTTATATTAATGATTTGGATGAGAATATAGGGGGCCTGCTTAGTAAGTTTGCAGATGACACCAAGATTGGTGGCATGGTGGACAGTGGAGAAAGTTACCTCCAATTGCAACGGGATCTTGATCAATTAGGCCAGTGGGCTGATGAATGACAGATGCAGTCTAATTTAGACAAATGCGAGGTGATGCATTTTGGTAGATTGAACCAGAACTGGACTTACTCAGTTAAAGGTAGGGTGTTGGGGAGAACTACAGAACAAAGAAGTCTAGGGGTACATCTTAAAGCTCCTTGAAAGTGGAGTCACAAGTAGGCAGAAGGGTGAAGAAGGCATTCGGCATGCTTGATTTCATGGGACAGAACATTGAATACAGGAGTTGGGACGTCTTGTTGAAGTTGTATAAGACACTGGTAAGGCCACACTTGGAACACTATGTGCAGTTCTGGTCACCATATAATAGAAAAGATATTATTAAACTAGAAAGAGTATAGAAAAGATTCACAAGATGCTACCTGGACTTGATGGATTGAGTTATAAGGAGAAGATGAATAGTCTGGGACTTCGTTTTCTGGAACGTAGGAGGCTGAGAAATGACCTTATAGAGGTCTATGAAATAATGAGGGATATAGACAAGGTAGATAGTCAACATCTTTCCTCAAAGGTAGGGGAGTCTAACACTAGATTGCATAGGTTTAAGGTAAGAGGGGAGAGATACAAAAGTGTCCAGAGGGGCAATTTTACCTTTTAAAAAGCATTTAGATAGTTATATAGTTCAATGGGTATAGAGGGAGATGGGCCAAATTGGGGTAATTGGGATTAGCTTAGGAGTTTTAAGAAAAGGACGAGTGGACAAATTGGGCTGAAAGGCCTGCTTCCATGCTTAAACCCCTATAATTCTATCCAAAAAGAAACCTCGTTGAGGCTGCAGCATTCCCCCAGTACTGCTCTTAGAACAAATCTACCCTTTCCCCCTCCATGGGGCGACATGGTGGCACAATGGTTAGCACTACTGCCTCACAGCTCCAAGGCTCCGTCTTCAATGCTGGTCTCAGGTCACTGTCTGTGTGGAGTTTGCACATTGTCCCCATGTCTGCATGGGTTTCCTCCAGTTTCGTTTTGGGTGCAGAGATGTGCAGGTTAGGTGAATTGGCCCACTGCATTTTCGTGTCAGGGAGACAAGCTTCAGAAATGCACGCGGTTATGAAGATAGGGCCCCTGTGGGATTGTGGTTGCTGCAGACTTGATGGGCTGAATGGTCTCCTTCTGCACTGTAGGGATTCTATGATTCCCTAGATTTTGTGCTCACAGATTCTGGAGTGATACTTGTATCCCACAACATCACAACCCAGTGGCACTGAGCCAGAAAGGACACACTTCCCTCAACACTACAGCAGCACCACCACCTACTGCAACAGGCCCCACTGCCCGCAAGTCTCTCTCTGACATTACAGAGGTGAGGGCATAGGGTAATCTCAGAAATTCACCAGCAGCCAAACTGAAGTATCAAATGACCGATGCACTTTACACCAGAGGTGGGGAATGCGAAACCTTTGGCATCCAGTTTTATGGAGCAACCAAGGTCAAACATGCAACCAACAGCACTCATGTTACTTGTGAGCTCTTCTCGAAACTCTGCCCCTGAACTACCTCAACAGACTGCAGAATACAAAGGGTGTGACAATGAGTGGAGCATTCGATATGTTAACACAAGACATGCTGAGAGTTCTTTGTAACCTGGCTCTCCCTCACCTCTATTTAACAGATAGCTTGCACGTTATCAAATCTATCCCCACCCCATCCTCCAATGATAATCACTCCACTGCCTGGTTGGAAATGCAATCTACAAAAGTCAACTGCTTTCTCTCAGTCTGGATATTGGGAAGACTCCCAGGGGGAAAAAAATTATATTCATATTGAGCCTTCCATTGACAGGTAAGGATGTCAATGTAAATGAGGGACATAGATCACCTAGATAGTCAATATCTTTTCCCAAAGGTAGGGGAATGTAAAACTACATGGCATAGGTTTAAGGTGAGAGAGGAGAGATACAAAAGTGTCCAGAGGGGCAATTTTATCTTTTAAAAAATGTTTAGATAGTTACATAGTATGATGGGAAAAATGTAAGGATATAACATTTGAAAATAATATATCCTTACATATATGAAAATGTAATGGATATAAGAAATATAAGGATATAAGAAATGGGAGCAGGAGTAGGCCATTCATCAAACCAGCTCCTCTATCCAATCTTGCTATACTCGAGAACTATCTCCTCTCCCTTTTCTACCCACTGCCCTTCAATGTCATCGCCCAGAAGCAACAAGATCCATGTTCATGAGATTTAAGCCTATTGGTTTACCTTTCCTTTGACGTACATGGACAGCACAATGGTTAGCATTGCTGCCTCACAGCACCAGGGACCTGGGTTCAATTCCAGCCTCGGGTCATTGTTTGTATGGAGTCTGCACATTCTACCCATGTCTGCATGGGTTTCCTTCAGGTGCTCTGGTTTTCTTCTACACTCCAAAGATATCTGGATTAGGTTGATTGGTCCTATAGTCAGGGAGCTAAATACGTGGGATTACGGGATAGGCCCTGTGCGGTATTATTGGTGTAGGCTGAATGGCCTCTTTCTGCATTGTCGTTGTTCTATATTTCTTTATGACTTCCTCAATCTGTCAGACTCTCTGTCAGATATCAAGTGGTGAATCACCCAAATCTTCCTGCAACGAGATATTGGAAAGATTGAAGCTGTGTGAAAGGGAAACAGTGGTCTAGTGATATTATCGCTAGACTATTATGCTAGAATCTCAGCTAATATTCTGGGGTCTGTGGTCAGCCATGGCAGTTGGTGGAATTTGAATTCAGCAAACAAACAAATTTGGAATTAAGAATCTACTGATGACTGTGAAATCATGTTTGGAAAAACCCATCTGGTTCACTAATGTCTTTTAAGGAAGGAAATCTGTAGTCTTTACCTGTTCTGGCCTACATGGAACTTCAAAGCCCCAGCAATGTGTTGACTCTCGAGTGCCCTCTGAATAATGGCAATTAAGGATGGGCAATAAATGCTGGCCAACCAGCAAAGCCCATGAATAAATTAAGAAGAAATCCCAGAAGATAACTTGTTCAGAACTTGGCCAACTGCAAAATAAAAGCAAAGTACCACAGATGCTGAGAATCCAAAATAAAAACAGAAAATGGTGAGAAAACTCAGTAAGTCCAATAGCATCAGTGGAGAGAGAAAACTGAGTTAACTTTTAAAGCCTGTATGAGTCATATGAAATCAAACATTAACTCTGTTTCTCTCTCAAAGGGTATTGCCAGACCTGCAGAGTATTTCCAACATTTTCTGTTTTTATTTCAGTTGCCCACACCCTGTACCACCATCCTTGCTCTCAGCGACTTCTGTCCCATGAATTAAATTTTAAACCTTCATCTGAATTACTCTCATGGCATCAGTCGGAAAAAACCACAGGGCACAATCAAGGGACGACTCTTTACAACAGAGATGAGGAGGAATTTCTTCAATCGGAGAATGGTGAATCTGTGGAACTCTTTGCCACAAGGCTATGGAGGCCAGGTCATTGAGTGTTCTTGAGACAGAGATAGATAGGTTCTTGATTAATAAGGAGATCAAGGTTAGGGAGAAAAGGCAGGAGAATGGGGATGCAAAAAATATCAGCCATGAATGAATGGCAGAGCAGACTCGATGGGCTGAGTGGCCTAATTCTGCTCCTATGTCTATGGTTTTACGGTCTTATCCCACCCTAAAGACTACTACCTCGTTATACTCCTTTATTCTTCACACTCTGTCTGTCTTTGTACACCCCCAACCCCCCCCCACTCCCTGTTAAAACCAGAACTGTTAGCCCCATTTTTGCTCTGTTCTATTTCTCTCTAAAAGCTTTTTCCAAAGCCCATCTCTGCGATGGATGACTGAGGGTTTCTTGATTCTTGAAGCTTGTGGTTCACTCCTGTATTCTTTCTTTCTGCCTTCCCTTCCTCACCACCTCTTCCCAGCAAAGCACCTCTTCTGCATCGAATGCTACACAAATGCAAGTTGTTGTTGCAGTGTCTCAGGGCAAGTGGACATTCTTGGCACAGTAGCCAAGGATGTAAAATTCGCTAAATCTTCATTAGCACAAACACAATCCTTTGCAGGTGGTGAGATACCTTTAGTTATTTACACAGTTGGTGTCTTATATATACTCGAGTGCTCCGTGTTGACTGTTGTTCTGCGCAGTTGCTATGGAGCTGAAAACATTACAGTGGCCACTGTAGCATGAATAAACTCTTTGATGTGTTCCAGACGTCGGATCTACAGTGGTCTCATGGAATGTTTAAGGATTTGGGAGGCCACATTCTGCTTTGTAAGAAAAATCTTTTCCTCCTTCTGCCCCGGAGCAGCCTGGCTGAGATGTGAAACCGCTCTGGGCTGGGGCTGGGTATTATCGATTTATTTATTGATAGCCTCTATGGCAGCTGAGCTTAATCCAGTCTTCACAATATTTACACATGTTGACACAAAGATGTGCGTGCACACACCAGAAGGACTACACAAACATACACATGCTATTCCAGTAAATTGCCCTGGACAATAATCAGGAGTGAGAACGCTGACAAATCTTTATACGCTTCCCAAAATTGACTGCTGTAGCTATAGTTACAGCTATCCTGTCACGCTGATCCAAAGCTGGATAGGAGACTGAGCTGTGAGGAGGATACGGAGATCCTTCAGTGTGATCTGGACAAGTTGAGTAAATGGGCAAATGATAGATAGATGCGGTATAAATGGAATCAATGTAAAGTTACCCATTTTGATAGCAGAAACAGGGAGGCAGATTGCTATCTGAATTGCCATAAGTTAGGAGAAGGGAATGTGCAATGAGGCCTGGATGCCCTCATATATCAGTCACTGAAGGTAAGCATGCAAGTGCAGCAAGTGGTAAGGTAGGTCAATAGTATATTGGCCTTCATAGAATCATAGAATCCCTGCAATACAGAAGGAGGCCATTCAGCCCACTGAGCCTGCACCATCAACAATCCCCTGTCACCCCATGTATTTACCCTGCTAATCTCCCTGAGATTAAGGCGCAATGGCCAATTAACCTAACCCGCACATCTTTCGGACTGTGGGAGGAAACCGGAGCACCTGGAGGAAACCCACACAAGATATGGGAAGAGCAGTACAGATAGTGACCCGAGGTTGGAATTGAACCCAGGTCAAAGGGTTGCTGTGCTCTGAGACAGCAGTGCTAACCACTGTGCCATCATGCTGAGAGGATTGGAGTACATAAACAAGGACGTCGGGATGCAATTAGACAGTGCCTTGGTGAGGAATATTGTTTTGGCGTCCTTATCTGAGGAAGAATGTTCTTGCTCTGGAGGACCTGTGGAGAAAGTTTACTAGACTAATTCCTGGGATGACGGGACTGATGTATGAGAAGAATTGAGCCAGTTAGGGTTATATTTGCTGAGGTTCAGAAGAATGAGAGGGGGATCTCATAGGAACATATAAAATTCCAACAGGAGTAGGCAAGGTAGATGCAGGAAGGATGTTCCCGATAGTGGGGAGTCCAAAACCAGGAGTCACAGTCTGAGGATACAGGGTAGACTGTTTCGGAAGAGATGAGAAGAAATTCTTTCACCCAGAGAGTGGTCAGCCTGTGGAATTCACCACCGCAAAAAATAGTTGAGCCCAAAACATTGATTTCAAGAAGCAGTTAGATATACAAAGAGGCAAAGGGAATCAAAGGATATAGGGGAAGGTGGAATGAAGATATTGAGTTGGATGATCAGCCACGATCAAAATGAATAGTGGAGCAGGCTTGAAGGGCTGAGTGGCCTCCTCCTGCTCCTGTTTTCTATGTTTTTCACTGAGATCACTACTTGGGCAGCATGCTGGCACAGATTACCACTGTTACCTCACAGCATCAGGGGCCTGGGTTTAATTCTGGCCTCAGGTGACGGCGTGGACTTTGCATGTTCTCCCCATGTCTGCGTGGGTTTTCTCCAACTGCTCCGGTTTCCTCTCATAGTCTAAAGATACGCTGGTTAGGTTGATTGGCCATGTCACATTGACCATTAGTATCAGGGGGATTAGCAGCGTAAATAGGTGGCGTTAAGCAGAACATGGGTGGGATTGGACTGAATGGCTTCCTTCTGCACTGTACGGATTCTATGGTTCCATGATCCACCAACTCAGAATGCAAACTGGAATCTTTTTTGAGTCACATGGCTCAGATATTCATGATAACCAAATTGATCCATTGAAATAACCGTTAAAAAAACAACATTTATCCATTCCCACTGGGAATGGAACCCTGAGACAGATGCCTGTGTAGCAATTTTACAGGGGCAGCAAGATTCAACACTGAAATAGAAGCAAAATGCTGAGGTTGAAAGATCATTTTGATGATATGAGAAGTGACAGGACAGTCATGAGTTGAAGAAAATAAAGACTTATTTTTCAAAGATCGGTCTTAATGAAAGGCAGATGACCATCTTTATTTGATATAATTCCACTTATTCATTCAAAACATTGAGGAGCTTTTTGCAAACTGGAATCATAAGCTGATGTTACATGGGGAGGTGATGGCGGAGAGGTATTGTCATTAAGCCAGTGATCCAGAGACCCAGAGTAACATTTTGGGGACCCCAGTCGGAATCCCACCATGGCAGGTGGTGAAATTTGAATTCAATAAAAGTTGGAATTAAAAATCTAATGATGACCATAAAACCATTGCCAATTGTCGCAAAAACAACATCTAGTTCACTAATGCCACTATCTTCATCAATGGGGACGAAGTAGAAAATGTTGAGAGCTTCAAGTTTTTAGGTGTCCAGTTCATCAACAATCAGTCCCCCGATGCCAATACTACAGTCAAAAAAACCCTCCAACACCTCTACTTTCTCAAAAGACTAAGGAAATTTGGTAAGTGCACTATGATTCTCACCAATATTTACAGATGCATCATAGAAAGTATTCTTTCAGGTTGTATCACAGCTTGGTATGGCTCTTGTTCTGCCCAAGATTGCAAGAAACTACAAAGGATTGTGAATGTATCCTAATCCATCACACAAACCAACCTCCCATCCATTGACTCGATCCATTCTTCTCACTGCCTCGGAAAAGCAGCCAGCATAATTAAGGATCCCACACACCCTGGATATTCTCTCTTCCCCCTTCTTCCATCGGGAAAAAGGTACAAAAGTCTGAGATCAGATACCAATTAACTCAAGAACAGTTTCTCCCCAGCTGCCTCAGGTTTTTGAATGGACCGACCTTGCATTAAGTTGATCTTTCTCTATATCCTAGCTATGACAGTGACATTATAGCCTGCACTGTTTCCTTTCTTTCTCTATGAACAGTATGCTTTGTCTGTATAGTGCGCAATAAACAATATTTTTCATTGTATAATAATACATGCAACTGTAATAAATCAAATCAAATCAAAATAATGCCTTTTAGGGAAGGAAATCTATCATTCTTATCCAACCTGGCCTTCAGTCCAAAGATGTGTGGGTTAGCCCACATTTCCCCTTAGTGCCAGGGCAGTTAGCTAGAGTAAATGCATGGGGTTCGAGGATAGGAATAGGGCGCAGATTCGATGGGCCAAATGGCCTCCTTCTGAACTGTCGATTTTATAATACATGTGACTCCAGAGCCACAACAATGTGGTTGATTCTTAAATGCTCTTGGGGGTGGGCAATAAAGATCGGCCCAGACAGCGATGCCCATGTCCCATGAACGAACAAAAAACAATTTGCAATGTGTCTTATTAAACTGTATAAGACAATGGAATTTAATTTGCCAACTCAGAGTCACAGTGAACTCAGGTTTTTCAAGGTTTATTTTGATGTTTGCACACTGCATTTTTGCTTCTCAGCAAAGTTCTATTCAGTGGAATAGCAAGGACAACGGCAGCATAGGTACAAAATTGACTTGGTGACAGAAAACAGACCGTAGCTTTGAGCGAGAACAGAAAACGCTAGAAAAATCCAGCAGCCCTGGCAGCTACTGTAGAGAGAGTTCATGTTTTGAGTCCACTTGACTCTCCTTCAGAACTCTCCACAGATGTTGCCAGAGCGATCTGTGCAGCATCGCTGGGGAGATCTGAAGGTGAGTCATACAGACTCCAAACAATGGGCAGGATTTTTCTCCCTCACCGTGACATGTTTCCTGGTGGTAGGAGGAGGTGTCCACTCGATGGATATTATGGCCCCGCCACAGTCAACAGGGTTTCCCGCTGGATGCACCCCTTGCTATTAGTTTAAAGTTTTTACATTGGTATCACAAGTAACATTGCAGTGAAGTCACTGTGAAAATCCCCACAATCCACCTAACTCACATCTTTGGAGTTTGGGGAGAAACCGGGTACCTGGAGGAAACCCACGCAGACAGAGGAAAATATACAAATTCTATACAAACACTGACCCAAAACAGGAATCGAACCTGGGTCCCTCACGCTGTGAGGCAGTAGTGCTAACCATAGTGCTACAGTGCCACTCAAATTTTCATAGGCTGTAAGCCACTTCGAGATTCCTTAAGATTGTGGAAGGCAACATAGAAATTGAGGTCTTTCATTCTTATCCCATGTTATAATAATATATTTTTATTTACTCATGGGACATGGACATCATTAGTCAGCCAGCATTTATTGCCCATCCCTAGTTACACTTGGAGGGCAATTGAGAGCCCACTACTGTAGCTCTGGTGTCACATGTAGGCCAGACTACGTAAGGATGGCAGATTTCCTTCCTTAAAGGACATTAGTGAACGAGATAAGGCTTTTTTCCCAACAATTGGCAATGGTTTCATGGTCATCAGTATATTCTTAATTTAATTGAATTCAAATTCCACCATGACGGAATTTGAACCCAAGTCCCCAGAACATTAGCTGAGTTTCTGCATTAATTATCTAGTGGTAATACCACTGGGCCAATGTAACCTTGTGCCAATAGCAGTGGCCTACATTACGGCTCACTCAAAAAAATCCCAGTTGCTGTGGCAACATGTACATTTTACATGAATGTTATAGTCTGGAACTATGGATGCTAACGATAGAGGCTCCAACGTTCCATCACATGGCTAACCAGGAATTGGTCCCGTTCTCATCATCTGCCATTGGCGTATGTTGGAAGGATTTTGCAGGTTGATACTTACTCTGTTTGGCCATGTTATGAATATACCTTCCTTGGCCATCAGGTCTTGGGACAGGACTTGAGGCCAGAGATCCTGACTCAGAACATAATAACATAAGAACTAGGATCAGGAGTAGGCCATCTGGCCCCTTGAGCCTGCTCTGCTATTCAATAAGATCATGGTTAATCTTTTCATAGACTCTGCTCCACTTACCTGCCCATTCACCTTAATTCCTTTACTGTTCAAAACTCTAGCTATATTTGCTTTAAAACAATTCAATGAGGTAGCCTCAACTGTCTCACTGAGCAGAGAATTCCACAGACTCAGTTAGGGTTGCTTACCACCGCACTACAAGACCTCCTATCAATGATAGTGAAGACTTATTTTCTCGTGGATCTTGTCAACTGCCACTGGGTACACTTAGCAACCGGTTTCTCATTGAGGACATTAATGCAACTCTCTGTAATCCAGTACCTCCCTATAGGACCCAGTGGCACTATGTGAGATCTAGTGGCACCACATGGGATCCAGTGCAGTCATGCTGGATCTGGCGTTGCCCCACAGGATTTAGTTTCACCCTTCCATGGATTTTCAAATCGGACATTTGTCAGTTTCCTCCCCCTACACACTTGAAACTCCAGGGACAGGATTTTCCCGATTCACCCGTCTAGGGAATCATGGTAGGCGGGGGAGGACCATACTAGGTCTGCTGATCTAGGATGGGGAATCTCCATCCATGGGACAAGCGTGGCTGGAAAATCACGGCCAGCTTCTATCCATACTCAGGCAGATATAAGAAATCCACATGCCACATTTCTCTGAAAAAGGAGTTTTCCCTGTCTCTTAGCCAACATTCAGCCCTCAATTAACATCCAGTTGGACATTTCAAGTCACTGGCTGTTTGTGATACTGTGTGTGAATTGGCTCCTGTAAATGCTTATTTATTTATTAGTGTTGCAATTAGGTTTACATTAACACTACAATGGAGTTACTGTGAAATCCCCCTAGTCTGGCATCTGTTTGGGTCAATGCATCTAACCATCATGTCTTTCAGAATGTGGGAGGAAACTCACGCAGACATGGGGAGAATGTGCAGACTCCACACAGATAGTGACCCAAGCTGGGAATTGAACTTGCGTCTCTGGTGCTGTGAGACAGCAATGCTAACCACTGTACCACCATGCCATCTCAATGCATTTCCTTAATGTGGTGCTTGTCCTTCTTGGGGCAACACAGCAGAGTAAGAGTCAATTGGCCTAGGTGACCAATCAGGATTCAGAGCAGGGAATCACCCTGGGGGTTGAGTGGATGAGGAGGGAGTTCTCAGAGCAAGAGGCATTCCAGAACTAGCTGCAGATATGTCACTGTTCTTAGAATCATAGAATCCCTTCTGGGTATTTGGCCTCATTCGGCCCATCAAGTCTTCACCGACAACAATCCCACCTATCCCTGTAACCCCATGTATTTACCCTGTTAAACACCCTGACACTAAGGGGTAATATATCATGGCCAATCATCTTTGGATTGTGGGAGAAAATTGGAACATCCGGAGGAAACCCATGCAGACATAGGGAGAATGTGCAAACTCCACACAGACACCGACTCAAGGCCAGAACTGAACCCAGATCCCCTGCGCTATGAGACAGCCGTGCTAACCACTGTGCTGCTGTGCCACCCAAATTCTTGTTGATCCTTGTAAATAAATCTTTTCTTCTTCCATAATGAAGATTCCGAAAGTGCAACATTGCAATCTAAAAGCAGATTGTTGCAGCGTGTTTCAGGGATGATTCGAGAGGCGGGCAAAACAAGTTTCTTCTTCTTTCCATTCCTTAACAATGCCTCTTAAAGTGGTTATTAACTGAACTGGTATTAACTAGGAACTGTCTATCAGTGAAAGAAAGAGAAGAATTGAGAGAATCAAGTGTTTTACACAGAGAGAAACCTGACAGGCAAGCCACCGATTCTCAAACAGGTGTGTGTCACTTATTTCGCTGCTCAGACCTGCTGTCAGTCCCCAAGGTTAATAAGCTGCTGTCACCGGCCTGCTGAATGTAACAAACTGGGGCAATGTATGTCGCTGCTTGCTGTTTTCCCACGTCATCTTTGCAGGTAGCACTGCCCTCCTTCCCAGCTAGCTACTCAGTATTTCTAACAGCTTTATCGAGCTGGGATCAGCTCTTGTTCAGTTTAAGCTTTGAAAGCATGCTCTGTACATTTCACCTTGCAAGCAGTAGTCGATTGTGACGTGTTGGAGGGGGGTTGGGGATCTGGGAATGCTGTCTGTCATTCTCCTGGATCAGGTGTTTGCGACAGAAGGAACAATGGTT
Source organism: Sphyrna mokarran (assembly GCA_024679065.1). Lineage (NCBI taxonomy): Eukaryota > Metazoa > Chordata > Chondrichthyes > Carcharhiniformes > Carcharhinidae > Sphyrna > Sphyrna mokarran. Next base: position 9,103,806 of record JAGIQG010000028.1, read on the forward strand.
TTCCCCCACCCCCCACTGGCCACCCATAATGCTCCCCTCCACTGCCCCCTCCACACATGCACAACCCTACATCATAAACACACACACGCACACATACACACACACATACATGCACACACATACATGCACACACACGCACACACACACAAATACACTATACACACACATACAAACACACTACACACACACATACATGCACACACGCGCACACACACACGCGCACACACACAAATACACTATGCACACACATACACACACACTACACACACACATACATGCCACACGTGCACACCACACGCGCACACAACAATACACTATACACACACATACACACACACTACACACACACATACATGCACACACGCGCACACACACACACGCACACACACAAATACACTATACACACACATACACACACACTACACACACACATACACACGCACACACATACACAACCCTATATCATAAACACACACACACGTACACACAAACACACACACACAATTCCACATCACAAACACACACACACACACAAAACCCCACATCACAAACACACACGCACACACATACATACACACGCACACACACACACACACATACACACACACATATACAGTGTGGGAATATGTTAGTTTGCTTTAACTGAGTCCTTATGATAATGATATGATGTCATTTCTTTGTACAGTGAGTAACGTGTTATTAAGATAACCATAGCCACAGTGTCCCTTTCGTCAGGTACATTGTGCTTGTCAAAGCCCTGCTCTTTGGGCTGTCGTTTCGAAATCATTGAATTTTTAGCCAGGAGCAAATGGATTTGTCGGAGCACATCTCCAAAAATTAACCACTCCTCCCCTCACCTGCAAGTCTTTCACGCAAACCCAGCCTCCCATCCATTGACTCCATCTACACTTCCCACTGCCTCGGAAAAGCAGCCAGCACAATTAAGGATCCCACGCACCCGGGGCATTCTCTCTTTCATCCTCTTCCATTGGGAAAAAATACAAAAGTCTGTGGTCACGTACTAACTAACTCAAGAACAGCTTCCTCCCTGCTACCATTTGGTTTATGAATAGATAAAGGCAAATTACTGCAGATGCTGGAATCTGTAACCAAAGAAGAAAATGCTGGAAAATCTCAGCAGATCTGGCAGCGTCTGTGAGGAGAGAAAAGAGCTGACGTTTCGAGTTGAGATGACCTTTTGTCAAAGATTTTTGAATGGACATACCTTGCTTTTTCTCGACATCCTAGCTGGGACTGTAACACTATATTTTGCAGTCTCTCCTTTCTTTTCCCCCAATATACACTACAGCCGGAATTCTACCTTCCTGCCCGCCATGGGAATTAGAGCGGAAAATCAAATCGATAACTGGTAAATGAGACTTTACCTCAGTCATCTTCCAAACTTTGAGTTACATAGCATGGAATGTGGTCACTCAGCCCAGCCTGTCGGTACTAGCCCTTTGCAAGAACTGTCCACTTGTACCCACATGGACTTTGGGTCTCATTTTTAAATGAGGCTGGCAAGCGATAGCTGCTCACTGGCCATCTCCTGGCAAAGAGAGGATGACTAATTGGTGCTACTGCCCTAACCTCCTTCAGTAATATTCTGGAGGTCCCAGCCCAAGGGATCGAGCAACTGATTGGGAATGGAGATGAGGGAGTGGATATGATCAGCAGGCTGTAAGGGGAGATTGGGAGGGATCACAGAGAAACATCTTCGGTTCTGTCATAGAGACAGGTATAACTGCTTTGTGTCTACCTTTCTTCTAATCATCCCAGGGGCAGTACAGTGGCAAGCACTGCTGCTTCACAGCACCAGGGACTCAGGTTCAATTCCTGGCTTAGGTTGCTAACTGTGTGGAGTTTGCAATTTCCCTTTGTCTGCATGGTTTCCTCCCACAGTCTAATTGACCTGCTGGTTAGATGCATTGAGCATGCTAAATTCTCCCTTGGTGCACCTGAACAGGCAAACTATCAGGTTTTTACAATAACTTCATTGCTGTGTTAATGCAAACCTACTTGTGACATTAATAAATAAACTTTAATGTTAAATAAATGTCTCACAATTGTTCTCCAATTCAGATTTCAATTGGTCTCCTCACCACACCCCTTCAATCATTCATTTACTCCTACCCTCGTCAATCACTCTCTGATCCCCCAAATCACACCCACCCCTCCAGATTGCTTTCCACTCTTCTGGTGTTGAAGGTATTCATTCTCTTTCACCAATAATTTGGATGAGTAGCAACCAGCCTCTGTTAAATTAGTAAAGATGCCAATGATGGCACTCCCTCTTAACAGCAATCTGCGTGTAACTATACCACATGGACTGCAGAGTTTCAGAAGGCGGCTCACATCGCCCCCACCCCCCATCTTCTCAAGGGCAATTAGGGATGGGTAACAAATGTTGGCTTTTCCAGTGACACCCACTTGAAGGAATTTTTAATAAGTGAAGCATCCATTTTGTAGTTATGGGACTCCTTAGCACGTAGCAAGAGGATACTTGATCTGAAGAGGGTATCACAAGTGAACCCCTTCCTGCTCTTTCCCATCCATCGCGCCCCCACCCACTCACCATCACTTGCACACACATACATACACACGCACGTACACAAACACTCATGCGTACACACATAGAATCATAGAATTCCTACAATGCAGAAGGAAGCCATTTGGCCCATCAAATCGGCATCGATTATAATCCCACACAGGCCCTATCCCCATAACTCCACAAATTTACCTTGCTGGTCTCCTGACACTAAGGGTCAATTTAACATAGCCAATCAACCTAACCTGCACATCTTTGGACTGTAGGAGGAAACGAGACATGCATACATACAGACATGCACATATACACATGCATATGCACGCGCGCACGCACACACACACACACACACACACACACAGGCACACACACACATACAAATGCACACATGAACACACACATATGCACACATATAGACATGCATACACACATACGCAAACACACATGTGTGCCCACACATATGTAGACACACATATGCACACATGCATAGATGCACTCACAATATGCACATACATACATTCATGCATGTATGCAAATGCACAAACATGCAAGCACATGCACACACACACACACATACAAACACACGCACATGCATACACAGACACAGACACACACACAGGAACACAGCCTGATATCTCCTCTCTAACTCTCAGTCCCTGGGGATGATTGTCATCTGTCAGTAATATATAATTGTTGCCAACTCAGAAAACAAATGGGGATAAATCTTGGCCGTTCCCAGTCACTGGGGTTCAGCTGCTCATTGGTTTTAATGAACTGAGAGATCAGGAGATGCCTCCTGTCCTTTAACCAGCGTGACCTCTCTATGTATTGTCCATGTCAGCAGTGTTTATAATGGAAACATTACGTAAGCCGAACCCGCAGAACATTTCGTACATGCTGTTGTCTGCATTAAATGGAAAGGTCGCAATTCCTTTGTTTTGTTATTTAAATTCACTCCGAGGATACCTCTCGACCAAACCCCCAAATTCACCACCATGCCAACACATTCAAAATAGACTGTAAGTTCTGCAGGGGGCTGTCGTGACTTTTAAGGAGTGATTTGTTTCTGGTACAAGGCATAATTGCAAGTGCTTACTGCCTAGTTAAACAGAATATTTTCTTTGTTTACAGTGACTCAAAATGTTTTCTTGTGGATGGAATCTGACCACCCATTCTGGTCGTCTCTCTTGACCTGATCTTGGGCTGGTTCTGAGCTGTGTCTGCGTGTGTGCCTTTTGTCTCGCACTTAGCTTCTTTACCTCCTGATCACCCACACCAGATACACTGCCGATATCCATTCCACTTTAACATTTTGTTTACCAATCTGTGACAGACCATGTTTAACCCTTCAAGGTGTAAGACGCATTCTAGATCTGGTGAACAGCTCCCTCGCAACACCAAATGGGTGACACAGTGGTTAGCATTGCTGTTTCACAGCGCCAACTTGGGTGACTCTGTGTGGAGTCTGCACATTCTCCTCGTGTCTGCTTGGCTTTCGTCCGGGTGCCCCGGTTCCTTCCCACAGTCCAAAGATGTGCAGGTTAGGTGGATTTAGGGGTGGCATGGCAGCACCATGGTTAACACTGCTGCCTCACAGTGCCAAGGACCAGAGTTCAATTCCAGCCTTAGGTGACTGTCTGTGCGGAGTTTGCACATTCTCCCCGTGTCTCCCTGGGTTTTCTCCAGGTGCTCCAGTTTCCTCCCACAGCCCAAAGATGTATGGGTTAGGTTAATTGGCCGTGCTAAATTTTCCCTCAGTGTCAGGGGCATCAGCTGCGTAAATATGTGGGATAGGGCCTGAGTGGGACTGTTGTCGGTGTAGACTCGATGGGCCGAAAGGCCTCCTTCTGCACTATTGGGTTGTTGTGACTGGCCCTGCTGAAATACCCTTTAGTGTCCTGAAATGTTTAGGTTATGAGGATTAGCGGGATAAAATACGTAAGTGCCTGGGTAAGAGTCAGTGCCAACTCAATGGGCTGAATGACCTCCTTTTGCACTGTAGGGATTCTATGCTTCTAAGAGGTGTACAGACTGAAGGAAACTGGGTTAATGGTTCAGAATATCATGTCATTCCTACAGTGCAGAAAGAGTCCAATCAGCTCATTGAGCCTGCACCGACAACAACTCCAATCAGGCCTGATCTCCAAGTATTTACACCATGGCATCGTGGTTAGCAATGCTGCCTCAGAGCGCCAAGAGCCCAGGTTTGATTCCTAGCTCGGGCCTTTGTCTGTAGGGTGTCTGCACATTCTCCCTGTGTTTGCATGGCTTTCCTCTGGGTGCTCCTGTTTCCTCCCACAGTCTGAAAGACATGGTTAGAGTGCATTGGCCATGCTAAATTCTCCCTTAATATATCCGAACAGGCACCAGAGTGTGGTGATTAGGGGATTTTCACAGTACCTTCACTGCAGTAAGCCTACTTATGACACTAATAAATAAATTTAAACTTTGCTAATCTCTCTGACAATAAGGGACGAGTTAGCATGGTCCATCAACCTAACCTGCACATCTTTGGACTGTGGGAAGAAACCAGAGTAAACCCACACAGACATGAGGAGAATGTGCAAAATCCAAACAGATGATCGGTCATCTGAGACTGGAATCAACCCCGGGTCCCTAGCACTGTGAGACAGCAGTGCTAACACTGTGCCATGTGGGAAGTTATAACAAGCTTGATTCATCCATCAACACAACAAGCAGACAACTGTCAAGAGTTTGCTTGGGGTAAATGTTTGGTTTATGAATACTGGACCTTTGACCATCCCCAATTTTAATCACCACCACTCTCCCTCTACCTCTCTGCATTCATCCTTGTGGGAAGGTGGTAGTGTAGTCGTATTATCACTGAATTAGTAATCCAGTAAACCCAAACAAATAAAGGGTTCAAATCCCAGTGTGGCAGATTGAATTTAATTTTTTTTAAAAAATTCTGGAATTAGGAGTCTAATGATGACCATGAATTGATTGTCATAAAAAAACCCATCTGGTTCACTAATGTCCTTCATGGAAGGAAATCTGCCATCCTTACTTGGTCGGGCCTACATCTGACTCCAGAGCCACAGCAATCTCTCAAGTGCCCTCTGAAATGGAAGACAGTTAGGGATGGGCATAAAATGTTAACCCAGCCAGCGATGCCCGTGTCCTGTAAATGAATACAAATCGCTGTATCATTGACCAAGCTTTGGGTCATTGGCCTGATTTCACCGCGTGTGGCTCAATGCCAAATCCTGTTTTGTGACACTGTTGTGAAGCACCTCAGGTCATTTCACTATGTCAAAGTTGCTATCTAAGTATAAATTGTCGATATGTTGCAATGTGTCACAGGACCTAGGTTTATGTCAATCCAATTCTTCCACCCTAGACTCGCTCATGTAGAATGGGCGGGATTTTACGGCCCTGCCCATCCCAAAACCGTAAAACCCCACCTGAGGTCAACGGACCTTTCCATGGTCAGCCCCTCGCCCACTCCGATTCCCGTGGCGGGCGGGACAGTAACATTCCAACCAATGCCTTCATTTTGTTTGAGAGATCCTTAATGAAGCTCAAGGCCATGATGAGGTAGCAACAATTTGGGTTGCAAATGTCTGTCGCCTGAAGGCTAAAGGTTTCCATGGATTTCTAGACTTGAAGAAGAGTCTGTTGGAAGATATTCAACACTAAGCTCACTTTACCCTTCAAGCCCAAAGGGGGCACCTACAATGGATTCTTATGCCCTTCTATTTAAGTCCTTTATTTGTTTGCTCTCTTTTCCCATTCTGTGCTAGACTAGTTGATCTACTTCAGTGCAATAGTCAGGTATTAGCTTCCACGTTGCAAGGTTTATTCCTGTTGCTGATCTTTAGTCCTTGTGGCAAATCATTGCATGTGAGGGTTGCATGAGGACAGTACAGACTTGGCAGCACTCCTCCCTCCGAGTGCTGTACGGCTGCCAACTCAAATAACTGATGTTGCTGCATGGGAAACGAGGTGAGGGGCCGGTGGGCCGGGAAACCCAGGGAATCATCCCTCAGTGAGTGTTAGCATTTTCGAGAGAGGAGGACGGAGAAGAAATATAGGGACAAATTATGTTTCTTGACGGGGATGGGGGGGAACATGGCTTTGTTCTATGAACTCAGTAAGAATTTAGCAACACCAATTTTTAATCCAACCAATTTATTTGAAAGTAAAATTGCGAGCTTTCGACAGTGTCTTCCTCAGGCAAATGCAGTGTTCTGGTCTGCAATAGCACACATCAGCACAGACAGTCAGAGATTGCTGATTAGAATGCGAATCCTGACATCTAACCTGCTATTCAAGTGTTAAAGTGGCTAACAATGTGTGTGAAGGGAATCCTGAGCATTGTTGGAGAATTGTGTATTTTCTCCAGACAGCACAGTAAGTGAGGTTTTTTGCTAACCCAGGCAAGTTACGGGGGTTACAGATCGTGTGTCATGAAGCCAAGATCCCTATTAAGACCGTCCTCATGTGTGCGGAACTTGGCTATCAGTCTCTGCTCAGCGACTCTGCGCTGTTGTGTGTCACGAAGGCCCCCTTGAAGAAAATTTACCCGCAGGTCGGAGGCCGAATGCCCATGACTGCTGAAGTGTTCGCCCACAGGAAGGGAACTGTTTTGCCTGGTGATTGCTGAGCGATGCTCATTCATCCGCTGTCGTAGTGTCTTGTCATCGTAGTGTCTTGTCATCGTAGTGTCATGGTCATCGTAGTGTCATGGTCATCGTAGTGACCATGCAGACACTACGACAGCGGATGAATGAGCATCGCTCAGCAATCACCAGGCAAAACAGTTCCCTTCCTGCGGGCGAACACTTCAGCAGTCATGGGCATTCGGCCTCCGACCTGCGGGTAAATGTTCTTCAAGGGGGCTTTCGTGATACACGACAACGCAGAGTCGCTGAACAGAGACTGATAGCCAAGCTCCGCACACATGAGGACGGTCTTAACAGGGATCTTGGCTTCATGACACACTATCTGTAACCCCCGTAACTTCCCTGGGTTAGCAAAAAACCTCACTTACTGTGCTGTCTGGAGAAAATACACAATTCTCTAACCAATGCTCAGGATTCCCTTCACAAACATTGTTAGCCACTTTAACACTTGAATAGCAGGTTAGATGTAAGGATTCGCATTCTAATCAGCAATCTCTGACTGTCTGTGCTGATGTGTGCTATTGCAGACCAGAACACTGCATTTGCCTGAGGAAGACACTGTCGAAAGCTCGCAATTTTACTTTCAAATAAATTGGTTGGATTAAAAATTGGTGTTGCTAAATTCTTGCTGAGTTCTTACCACCCTAATCCAATGCCGGCATCTTTACATCATTTGTTCTATGAACTCAGAAAGAGGCCTGCCTAACAATGATACAGTTTGGAGATAATCTCTGGCTTCTACCTCCGAGCAAACGATAGGGCTTTCATACTGTGACCCGCTAAAGTAGCAAAGCTTCATTGTTTTTTGGGTTACCAGATCTCTGTTGTGTATTGACATACTTTTGTTCATTGATTAATGTTGCAGCTAACTTGCCCTGAGCTGATGTTGTGACTTGGTGTCAGTGTTGAACTTTTTTGGATGAGATATAACACCGTTTCCTTCTAGGCCACATGAAGCCAAGATAAGGTAGCACAGTGCTGGGGAGCAGCACAGTGGCACAATGGTTAGTACTGCTGCTTCACAGCTCCGAGGTCCTGGATTCGATTCTTGCCTCAGGTCACTGTCTGTGTGGAGTTTGCACATTCTCCTTGTGTCTGCATGGGCTTCCTCCAAGTACTCTGGTTTCCTCCCACAGTCCAAAGATGTGTGGGTTAGGTTGATTGGCCATGCTAAAAAATTATCCCTTAGTGTCCAAGAATGTGCAGGTTAGAGGGATTAGTGGGTATAATATGTAGGGTCTGGGTGGTATTGTGTTTGGTGCAGACTCAAAGGGTCGAAGGGCCTGTTTCTGAACTGTAGGGTTCTATAGTTCTATATCAGTTCCCAAGTATGATCCTTCTAGTCCAGCCGTGAACCAAACTTAATTCTAGGTCTGCCTTCCATTGTACCAATGGCAGATTCATTGGATGGAGCCCGTGTGACAATTAAATGCAAAGTGGTGTTTTTCTTTTAATATTTTCAAGTGACCAGAGCTGGGGGAAGGAGGGATAGCAAAGAGTAGCAAGGAGATCGTGGTTTGCACTGCTGCTCCAGGGACTGCGTTCAATTCCCAGACTGCCTGTGTGGAATCTGCTCGATCTCCCCCGTGCCTGCGTGCGTTTGTCCGGGGTGCTCTGGTTTGTTTTACAGTCCGAAAGATGTGTTGGTTGGGTGCACTGGCCATGCTAAATTCTCCCTCAGTGAAGCCAAACAGGCGCTGGTGAGTGGCAACTCAGGGATTTTCACAGTAACTTCATTGCAGTGTTAATGTCGGTTTACTTGTGACACAAATAAATAAATAACGACACAAGTAGATTGGGGGAACAGGGATCCTTAGTGTCCAGCATCTTCCCATTCTGGGTGATCAGCCTTTCCCAATTTATGGTGAGACCGGATGCCAGGACAGAGCGATTAATTAGTCAAGATTCATCACAGGGCTAGCAAACTAGTCTGAGCAATAATTCATCAACTCCTCCTGAGGATTCACTGATCATTTTCAGTATATTAGCAAGTTTGAGAACAAACAGTGTAAATGTCAATTCATCTCATCTCTCTATTTGTAATATTAATAGTTTGCATGTTGTCCCCGTGCCTGTGCAGGTTTCCTCTGGGTGCTCCGGTTTCCTCCCACAATCCAAAAGATGTGTTGGTTAGGTGCATTCGCCATGCTAAAAATTGCCTCTCTGACCCTCTTGTACCTGCCCTCCACCATCAGCTTAAATCTATGCCCGAACAGGCACTGGAGTTAGCGACGAGGGGATTTTCACAGTAACTTCTTTGCAGTGTTAATGTAAACGTACATGTGACACTAAAAAATAAACTTTAAAAATGTGGAAGTCAGTGGAGGATGGTTCTGCTGTTCCCATTTCTTTTGGCAAACCAATTAAACAAAACTAAACTGAACTTGGGAGACAAAGCAAAGAGGGTAATCCCTTAAAGGGGGGAATTGACCTAAACAAAAATAAAGCGGAAATGAAACTTAAAACATAATCAAAAACGTGATTCATGGGGTCAATAAAGCACTCCAGTCCCTGAGGTGCCCAACAAACACAGGTTCTGGTGTTGCCTGGCAATCCTAGTTGTTCATGAGATGAATGACACATTTAGATGGAGGTATTGCCAACACAGTGAATATTGGAGCCACAACCAACGTAGCTGAGCTCGATAGTGAACATCTTTTCCCAAAAATAGGGGAGACTAAAACTAGATAGCATAGGTTTAAGGTGAGAGGGAAGAGATACAAGAGGGTCCAGAGAGGGCAATTTTTCACACAGAGGGTGGTGAGTGTCTAGAATGAACTGTGGGTACAATTTTGTCTTTTAAAAAGCGTTTAGACAGTTACATGGATAAGACAGATACAGAGGGATATGGGCCAAATACGGGCAATTGGGACTAGCTTAATGGTTAAAAAAATGGACGGCATGGACAAGTTGAGCCGAAGGGCCTGTTTCCATGCTGTAAACCTCTATGATTCTATGATCAGATGGTGGGCAGTTGGACAACTCATTGAAGGGGTCTCCATCACTTCATACCAAAGGCCTCGCTGGATTTTGATCTCAGCTGGTCAACTCGATCACCACAGTTGTGACATCAACTGAGATATCTTAAAGAGAGCAGGAGGGGGATTAAGGAAGATGGAATAAAACTTTGAAACCGGAATTAAGAAGATGGACATGATTCAGCAAGGCAAAGGAACTGATCAATTCATTATCAAATGATATTTAGGGTGGGAGATATTATTTAATAATGGGATAACAGGGTCAATAAACAAGATGCATAGATTTAAGATAAGGATCAGGAGATTTAGGGATCAGGAAAGATGACGCAGAAGCTAACAGGAATCTGGAATTCACTGCCTGAAAGAGTGATAGAGGCAACAACACTCATAACGTTTCAGAAGCATTTAGATCAAATATTATAGCATACAAGGCTCCAGACCAAGTGTTGGAAAATGGGATTAGAGTAAATAAGTATTTTTTGATTTATATTGTCATCTGTATTAACATGCAGTGAAAAGTATTGTTTCTTGCGCGCTATAGTGTGAGGTAATGCACTATGGCAGAAATAATAAATGTGTAGAGTATAGGGCAAATGGTAGGATTCTTAGTAGTCTAGATGAACAGAGGGATCTTGGTGTGTATGTGCATAGATCCCTGAAAGTAGGCAGTCAAGTCGAGAAGGTTGTTAAGAAGGCATATGGAGTCTTAGCTTTTATTGGTAGGGGATTGAATTTCGGAGCCGCAACGTCATGTTGCAACTGTACAAAACTCTAGTGCGGCCGCACTTGGGAGTATTGTGTGCAGTTCTGGTCCCCGCATTATAAGAAAGATGTGGAGGCATTGGAGAGGGTACAGAGGAGGGTTACCAGGATGTTGCCTGGTATGGAGGGCAGGTCTTATGAGGAGAGGCTGAGGGATTTGAGGTTGTTGTCGTTAGAAAGGAGGAGGCTAAGAGGGGACCTAATCGAAACATATAAGATGATTAGAGGTTTAGATAGGGTGGACAGTGATAGCCTTTTTCCTAGTATGGAAAAAGCTAGCACGAGGGGACACAGCTTTAAATTAAGGGGTGATAGTTATAGGACGGATATCAGAGGCAGGTTCTTTACCCAAAGGGTGGTTCGGGAGTGGAATGCCCTGCCTGCAGCAGTTGTAGATGCGCCAAGTTTGGTGCGTTTAAGAGGTTAGTTGATAAGTATATGGAAGAGAAGGGAATGGTTTAGTTTGGAGGGGCATTGCTTTTTATATTGGTCGGCGCAACATCGAAGGCCGAAGGGCCTGTTCTGTGCTGTAATGTTCTATGTTCTATACAGACAAAGCATACCGTACATAGAGAACGAAAGGAGAGAGTGCAGAATGTAGTGTTACTGTCACAGTTAGAATGCAGAGAAAGATCAACTTGATGCAAGGTAGGACCATTCAAAAGTCTGATGGCAGTAGGGAAGGATTGTTGGGTTGTTATGTGACTTCAGCCTTTTGTACCTTTTTCCCTGAGAAAAGAAGGCGGAGCAGAGAATGTCGGGGGTGTGTGGGGTCCTTGATTATGCTGGCTGCTTTGCAGAGGAAGCGGGAAGTGCAGACTGTGTCAAATGATGGGAGGTTGGTTTGCGTGATGGATTGGGCTACATTCATGAGCTTTTGTAGTTTCTTGCAGTTTTGGACAGAGCAGGAGCCATACCAAGCTGTGATACAACCAAAACGAAAGCTTTCGATGGTGCATCTGTAAAAGTTGGTGAGAGCCGTACCTGACATGCCAAATTTCCTTTGACTTCTGAGAAAATCGAGATGTTGGTGAGCCTGTTCATATATATTGGGCCAAAAAAACTCCTTGGTCCGCCCCTCGCCTACTCCAGTGTCCCTGGTAGGCAGGACGGTAAAATCTACCCCTATGACTCTATGACTATAAGCACCCTAAACATTGTACAAAGCTCCAAAGCCTGTTGACCCTGATGGCCTGTGAGCTTGGCTTCCGGTGATATTACAGAGGGATATGTTTGATCATAACAGAGAGAGAAAGCTCCTGTAATATCTCGCAAGGGATTTAGCAGCAGCAATCACAAGTAGCAGTTTTTAATAATCTCAATCTGATTAGACAAAAATGTTATTCATATCATTCCAGACCAATTAAAATTTTGTTGTGCACACTTCCACTTAATTCAATCTAGTGGACATATGATCTTCATTATCTTGATATAAAGTAGATGTGATCTGAAGTGTCTGCTCTTTGAGATCCTAAATTATAATTCAAGAGGCACCCTGTTTTCTATATTGTATACGTACATTTCTGGGAGGAAGGGTGAGATTAAGTAGAGTTGCCAGCAGTGCTATTTTCTTTTTATTCATTCATTGGACATGAGCATCGCTGGCTGGACCAGCATTTATTGCCCGTCCCTAGTTGCTCTTGGAAGGCAGCTGAGAGTCAATAACATTTGCTGTTTCTCTGGAGTTACACATAGCCCAGACTGGGTAAGGGTGGCAGATTTCCTTCCCTAAAGGACATTAGTAATAAGATGGGTTTTCCTGACAATCGATTTCATGGCACTCAGTAGATTCTTAATTCCAGACATTTTTTATTGAATTCAAATTCCACCATCTGCCGTGGCAGGATTCGAACCCAGCTCCCCAGAACATTAGCTGAGTTTCTGAATTAATAATCTACCAATAATATCACTAGGTCATCACCTCCCCTCTAATATATTTAGTGTCTTATATTGTATGAGATGGTATAAATGTAATACTTAAGTCTAGAATTCAGTCCCCATGCTATTTTGAACTGGGCAGCATGATAACACAGTGGTTAACACTGCTGCCGCACAGCGCCGTGGACTCGGGTTCAATTCACGTGACTGGCTGTTGGAGTTTGCACATTTTCCCCATGTGTCAATGGCACAACCTCAGAGTGAAGAAACTGTCCTTTAAAACTGAGATGAGGAGGAATTTCTTCAGCCGGAGGGTGGTGAATCTGTGGAGCTCATTGACAGAGAGGGCTGTTATTGAGTCTTTTTAAGACAGAGATGGACAGCTTCTTGATCAGTAACAGGATCAAGGATTACAGGGAGGAGGAAGAAGAATGCGAATGAGAATCATATCAACCATGATTGAATGGTGAAGCAGACTTGATGGGCCAAATGGCCTGATTCTGCTCCTATATCTTATGGTCTGCATGCGTTTCCTCCGGGTGCTCCAGTTTCCTCCCACATTTTAAAGATGTACAGGTTAGACGAATTGGCCATGGGAAATGTTAAAGCTATTAGTTACAAGTAGGCTTACATTAACACTGCCATGAAGTTACTGTGAAAATCCCTGTACAGGCACACTGAGGGAGAATTTATCACGGTCAAAGCACTTAAACAGCATGTCTTTCAGCCTGTGGGAGGGAACTGGAGTGCCCGGAGGAAACCCACATTGACACCCGGGGTGGAGATGTGCTGATTGCACAGACAGTGACCCAAGGGAATTGAACCCGAGTCTCTGGTGCTGTGAGGCAGCAGTGCTAACCATTGTACCACTCCAGATGGTAAACACAGTAAGAAGTCTGACAACATCAGTTTTAAATCCAACCGATTTATTTGATAGTAAACTTGCAAGCTTATGAGACTTCATTCGCCTGACGAAGGCCATAGAGTCGAAAGCTTGCGAGTTTACCATCAAATAAATCGATTGGATTTAAAACTGGTGTTGTCAGACTTCTTACTGTGTTTACCCCAGCCCAACGCCGGCATCTCTACATCATGACCACTCCAGATGTGCAGGTTAGGTGGATTGGTCATGCTACGTTGCCCCCTTAGCAGTCAAAGATGTGTAGACTAAGTGGATTGGTCGTGAAAAAATATGTGGGGTTACACCTCAATGCGATAATGGCGAGGTATCTTCTGTGGTGTTGGCTACAGGGTAAATATTAGCCAGGGCTAAGGTGAACACTGAGGGCTGTGATGCCTCTCATTGTTGAAGAGCTCACTCCTTAGCCTGACCACAGGCTGTTGGGTAAGGACACAGAGGGCTGTCGTCACCCAATCCCCGCTGGGGCAGAGCAGTGCAAATTCATGAGAACTTTATATTCGTCTTTGCCCTAATTCAAAAAATTGGCCTGTGCGCCCTGGAGGCTAATAATTTAAGGGTCACAGGATGGATGGCTGATTTCAACTGATTAGCCTCTGACCATCATAACTAAGAGATCAATCTCTGTTGCATCAAAACATGCTTTCACTGTTGTGACTTCAAGTCTCGAACTCTAATGAAATAACTTTTGCAATTTGATTAATTTATATGTATATATATATGTGTATATATAAGTTGGAGCGAAGGCACAGTTTCATTGCAGGCAGTGGATAGCAGATTACGTGTGTGTGAGTGTGCTGCGTGTCTGAGTGTGTGTGTGTGTGTCTGTCTGTGCTTGTGTGTGTGTGTGTGCGTGTGTGTAGCGCCACACAAAGTGTGCTGTCATCATGTAGATTCCATGTCAATTTCAGCGGAGGTGGCGCGCGTGCGGCTCCATGTGTGTAATCCGACCCTCCTCCAGCTCTTAAAGGTGTATTTGTTCAAGGTTGTCCAAACATTTACTGAGCCTGGCAGCCAAAGAATGCGAGCAGGGCCGGCAGTCTGTGTTCCTGACCGTGGGAAAGCTCTGCTCCCCCTCAACCTCTGAGTCTTGTTAGCCTCGGGCAAAGAGTCAATAAACGGGAGCCAGAGATTTACGAGGTTGATATAAGTGACAGCCTCTCAGCACACACCAAACCAGTCCATAGGAGTGCTGGGATGTGGTGGGGGGGTGGGGGGGGGGAGTAGGGTTGTCTGAGGGAGTGTGCTGGGAGAGCACAAGACTTAGCATTGCGCATACCTTCACAATGTTCAGTTTGACGTCTCGAGCGTTTGAAAGCAATATACAACCTTTTTTATTTTTTTCAAAAAAAAGATTTTTACTGCTCCTCGTGTCAAACTAACAGCATTTTTTTTAAGGCAAGGATGGATAAATTTTTCAACAGTAAAGGGATTAAGGATTATGGTGAGGGGAGAGATAAGCGGAGAATGTGTGAGTCCACGAAAATGTCAGCCATGATCTTATTGAATAGCGGAGCAGGCTCGAGGGGCCAAATGGCCTACTCCTGCTCCTAGTTCTTATATTCTTACGTTCTAACAACGTGCAGGGGGCAGGGGAAGGGGTTTACAGGGGAAAGGCGGGGGATTGGCAGTAAACCATCATGGGCCTCCGTCTGCGTCCTGACAATTCTGTGATTCAAGAAAGAATTTGGACGGAGGGTGAAAAGAAAATTGTACGGTTGTGGGGAATAGGCAGGGGAGCGGGTGGGACAAGCTGAGTTACTCTTGGAGAGAGCCAGCACAAAAACGATGGGCCGAATGGGCTTCTTCCATGCTGTAACAATTACTTTGTGTTTGCTGACTGGGAAATCAGCTCTTTAATGCTCCAAATAAGATGTTAAACTATACACTTACATATTTCTCAAGCCCATTTAAGGTGTGTAACTCATTATGGTAACTTGCTGTGACATATCCTGGCTGCTGATATATTACACTTGTCAGTATACCTGACACTGGACTTCAAAGCAATGATTCACCTGGCCTCACCCTCCC
Source organism: Sphyrna mokarran (assembly GCA_024679065.1). Taxonomy (NCBI): domain Eukaryota; kingdom Metazoa; phylum Chordata; class Chondrichthyes; order Carcharhiniformes; family Carcharhinidae; genus Sphyrna; species Sphyrna mokarran. The sequence continues at coordinate 9,119,565 of JAGIQG010000028.1, forward strand.
AGTCTCCATCCAGCTCTACCACTCTGGAGATCTCTGTGTTCTTTCACCTCAGCTTTCTTGCACACAATCCTCACTCCAAGTGTTCTGTTTCTTCCCACAATCCAAAAGACATGCTGGTTGGGTACATTGGCCATGCTAAATTCTCTCTCTGTGACACGCTGGAGTGTGTTGACCAGGGGATTTTTACAGCAACTTCATCGCAGTGATAATGTAAGCCTACTTTTTTAAAATTTGATTTGTGTCTCAAGTAGACCTACAACGAAATGAAGTTACTGTGAAAGTCCCTTAGTCGCCACACGCCAGCACCTGTTTGGGAGGATTTACCATGGCTAATGCGCTCTAACTAGTGCATCTTTTGGACTGTGGGAGAAAACCAGAGCACCCGGAAGAAACTCACGCAAGACGGGGGGAACGTTCAGACTCCACACATAGAGTGACCCAAGGTGGGAATCGAACCCGGGTCCCCAGTGCTGTGAGGCAGCCTCTGCGCTGCCCACTTGTGACACTAATAAATATGAAAAAGTAAATTACCCCTTGAGTGTCCCAGGATGTGTATGTTAGATGGATTAGCCATGGTGGGTGTGTGGGATCGTGGGGATAGAGTATGGGAAAGTGCCTGGGTAAGGTATTCAGAAGGTTGGTGTAGACATGATGGGCCAGATGACCTCCCTCAGCACTGCAGGTTTCTATGATTCTATGAAAACAAGGTTGAAAAGTCTAAGTCTTAGCATGGCTTAACTAGGAGGCAGTGTAGGGCAGTGAGCTGAGGGGTGATGGGGGAATCTTACCTGGTACAGGTTACGGCATGGGCAGCTTTCTCATAACTTCTCCAACCCACACTCCTATTTCAAGACCCCTGCTTTGACCCTATGCTTTTGTCTGAATCTTTTCAATTGTCTTAAGGTCAACTACTTTGGTGTGGTCTTTATCTTTTTCTAATGGCGCACCGAGTGCAGCATCTTGAGACATCATATGACATTAAAGGCGCTGTACAAATGCAAGTTGCTGTTGAAACCTTTTGACTAACGTGCAGTGCTTTTCTCTAAGACAGGTTAAATACAAGGGACAGCATCATTCAAAGTGCAAACAAATAAAAAAAAAATCAGTCACGACACCAATTGAATCAGCGAGTTCAATTCCGGCTTTGGGTGACTGTGTGCGTTTGCACATTCTCCCTGTGTTTGCGTGGGTTTCCTCCCAGTGCTCCACTTTCCTCCCAAATGTGCGGGTTAGGTTGATTGGCCATGTTAAATTACCCTTTAGTGTCGGAGGGATTAGCAGGGTAAATATGTGGGTTTACAGGGATAAGGGCTGGGTGGAATTGTGATCGGTGCAGGCTCGATGGGCTAAATGGCCTCCTTCCGCACTGCAGGGATTCTGTATATTTTGATTATTTGTAGCTTCCTTCCTGCATGTTTTCAGCAGGAAGCATTCTAGAAATGGGGAAATCAGTCGCAATTGTATCCAATGTCCTGATATGAATTGTTTGTAGTCAGACCACCTTCCAGTGAGAAGCAGGAGCGTTATCTGTCTGTGAGTGTGAATATTCAGGTCTTTAACTGTTAGTAAAGGAAAGAGAGACTTGCATTTACATAGCACCTTTCACAGCCTTTCAGGATGCCTCTACTGTCCTCACGACCATTTTTGAAGAGTAGTCACTTTTGTAATGTTGGAGACACAGCAGCACTGCACAGTGGTGCAGTGATTAGCGCTGCTGCCTCACAGTGCAAGGGACCAGGGTTCAATTCCGACCTTGGGTCGCTGCCTGTCTGGAGATTGCACATTCTCACTGTGTCTGCGTGGGTTTCCTCTGGGTATTCTGGCTTCCTCCCACAGTCAAAAGATGTGTGGCTTAGGTTGACTGGCCATGCTAAATTGACCCTAGTGTCAGGGAAAATTAGCAGGATAACAGGAATAGGGTTACGGGAATAGGGCCTGGGTAAGATTGTGATGGGTGCAGACTTGATGGGCTGAAAGGCCTTCCTCTGCACTGTTGGGATTCTATGATTCAATTCATACACAGCAAGCTCCCACAAACAGCAATGGAGATAATAACGAGATGATCAGTTTTAGTGATGTTGCTTAAGGGTAAATATTGTCAGAGAGAACCTCCCTGCTTTTCTTCATAACAGTGACATAGAATCTTTTATCTCCATGGAGAGATATACTTTAAAGCAAAAATGATTCCCTTCACCGGGTCATGAAAACAGTACGCAGCGTGGATGGGGCAAGCCCCTAATTCATCTCTTTGCTTGCTCCAAAAACCAATTCAATTTGAATCAAGTTTATGGCCCCACAAGATCCAAGAAAAGGCATTACATTGGATAACATGTTTAATCTTAGCCATAAGGCCAGGAAGCACAGACAGATAACATCTTCTAAAAAGATAGTATCTTTGTGCTGGAGCTACCAGTGCAGTTCTGAACTGGCATACAGGACTCGTCTGGTGGGCTTTAAGTATGAGGAGAGGATAGATAAACTTGGATTGTTTTCACTGGAAAGGCGGAGGTTGAGGGGATGACCTTGATAGAAGTCTACAAAATTATGAGAGGCACAGGTAGGATGAAAAGTCAGAGGCTATTTCCAGGCTGAGTGGGCTGAAGGGCCTGTTCCTGTGCTGTATTGCACTGTGTTATCTGTTTCACTGCTCATGCCAATCTGGGTTACGGGCTCTGGAGTGGGACTCGAACCAGCAACCATCTGATGCTAAACAAAAGCAGAGCGTGCTACTCAGAGCCCACAGCCAATAAGCCTGTGGAAAGCAATTCTGTCATTATTTGGCATGGTGGTTAGCACTGCTACTTCAAACACCAGGGACCATGGTTCAATTCCAGCATTGGATCACCATCCGTGTGGAGTTTGCATGTTCTCCCTGTGTCTGCGTGGGTTTCCTCTGGATGCTCCAGTTTCCTCCCACAGGCCAAAGACGTGTGGATTAGGCTGATTGACAATGCTAAATTGACCCTGGTGTCAAGGAGATTGGCAGGGTAAATATGTGGGGTTACGCGGATAGGGTCTGAGTGGAATCATGGTCGGGGTAGACTCTATGGGCTGAATGGCCTCTTTCTGCACTGCAGGGATTCTAATTCCTGTCATGTGGCCGTTTCAACAAGATCAGTGCTCAAGGGGTTAACAAAGTAGGCCACTCTTTGGAAATGATTGAAATATTTCTTACTTGCTGACACCCAGCCAGTGAGGAGACTTGGTGCTAATTATTAAGGTTACAGCGAAACAAAGAGCGAAAATAACAAAGGACATTGACGTTTACTGAAGCTTTGCAATCTCATAATTATTCCCTATCTGGCATCACCTCCAGCCACCGTTGCGAAACAATAACTTTATGAATGATAATGAGTGTAAGTTTAAAGCTAACACCGTTCTATATAAAGCACCTGAGTCAGGTAACACAACACAGCCCTAAAAATATTTATCTAATAACAGATGGCCTTTGTAGTCACAGATACTGGAAATGAATAAGGACGCTGTTGTACCATTTGACAGAAGGCATTAAGAAATAAATTGAATGTAAACTTATGAGACTGGGAAAGTGCCCGAGTGTTATTGTCCTGTGCATGTGGCCTTATCATCAGGCTTTCAGGCACCTGCTGTGTAATGCTGTGGAATTTCATGCCATCATTGTGCTGTAGCTGACCAATCCCCACCTGTGAGAAAGGCAAGCGAACATTGTGGGAAATCTCCTCCCTCTTGACTTGCTGCCAGTGATTATCGCAAACCTGTAGCTAGGAGTAGCTGAGTGAGTTAATGTGTAAAAGAGAAACTGGTTTCATGGAGTCAAGTACACGACACCACCTCCTGCACACCCCCCTCCCTCCCCCGCCCCTCCCTTTTGCAAACTTTATGGCATTCACTTATCGTCAGCCCATCTGACGTGCATTGCCTAACTCCTTCTGAAGGCTGTGGGAACGTTTCTGCCCTCACCTGCTTCATCTGACAAGCCACTCGGCCTAAACTTTTAACCCTCAAACTGCCTCGCCGTTCCTCTTGAGGTTGCATTTAAATGTCAAAGCTCAGCAGGGAGTGAAGCAGTGAACTTAATCAGAGATAATGGAATCACAGGATCTGAGACGGAGACTGTTCAGCCCATCGAGCCAGCACAATCAACAATCCCACCCAGGCCCTATCCCCGATAGTTTCCAGTTCAGGTCACAGCGCCAGGGACCCAGTTTCAATTCTGGCTCTGGGTGACTGCCTGTGTGTGGAGTCTGCACATTCTCCCTCCGTCTGCTTGGATGCTCCGGTTTCCTCCCAGTTTCCAAAGATGTGGGGGTTAGGTTGATTGGCCAGGGTAAATTGCCTCTTAGAATCAGGGGGATTAGCAGGGTAAATGCGTAGGTTGCGAGGACGGACCCTGGATGGAATTGTTGGGGCAGGCTCGATGGGCCAAATGGCCTCCTCCTGCACCGTAGGAATTCTTTGATTCTAGGACGGTGAATGAAGAGATGCTGTACCCATATGGCTACAGTTAGGTGGATTGGTCACGTAAATTGGCCCTTAATATTCCAAGATGTATAGGTTTTGTGGGGAGAGAATTGCTGGGTAAATACATTGTGTTACAGGAATAGGACCTGAGTAGGATTGTTATCAGAGAGTTAGTACAGGCTCAAAGGGCTGACTGGCCTCCTTCTGCACTTTAGGGGATTCTATGCTTCTTTGATAAATTTCCCTGTTCCTAGGCAATATGTTGCTCCTTCCTTTTCGCAGCATCTCTCCCTACTGAGGTATCATTGTCATACACAAAATTCTTGCTGGCATTTACACTGGTGACATTTTACAGCCCCGCCAATAGTTCACCCATACCACGGGTTTCTTGGCAGCAAGGGGTGCATTCAATGAGAAACACCACTGGACATGGTGGGCCATAAATCTCCTTGTCAGCAAGCAGCATGCCACCAACAAGAGTTGGGACATCTTGCTAAAGTTGTAGAAGACATTGGTAAGGCTACACTTGGAATATTGCTCACAGTTCTGGTCACCCTATGATGGAAAGGATATTATTAAACTAGAAAGAGTGCAGAAATAATTTACTAGGATGTTACCAGGACTTGATGGTTTGTATTAGAAGGGGAGGCTGGATAGACAGAGACTTTTTTCCTTGGAGCGTAGAAGGCTGAAGGGTGATCTTATAGAGGTCTATAAAATAATAGGGGGAATATATCAGTTTGATAGTCAATATCGTTACCTTAAAGTAGAGAGTCTAAAACTAAAGGGCATAGGCTTAAGATGAGAGGGGAGAGATATAAAAGTGTCCAGAGGGACAATTTTTTCACACAGAGGATGGTGAGTGTCTGGAACAAGCTGCCAGAGGTAGTAGTAGAGGCGGGTACAATTTTGTTTCTTAAAAAGCATTTTGACAATCACATGGGTAGGATACATAGAGAGAGATATGGGACAAATGCGGGCAATTGGGACTAGCTTCGGAGTTTAAAAAAAAGGGCGACATGGACAAATTGGGCAAAAGGGCCTGTTTCCATGCTGTAAACCTCTATAATCTCCTATTGCTGCGAAACATACAGCGGAAAAGGGAGGAAATTCCCCCTTATAGAGCTCTCAACACAAAATGAGATTGATCGTACCTGCGGAGCCATCAGTTCTCTTGCATTGTTTCATTGACACACACAGCCTTCAGTCATTCGCAGTTTTTGTTGGTTAGTCACCATTGATAGTGGGTACTGCCAGTTGATATGATAGTCTGGTAGTACTTGCTCACCAAGATGCACACAGGTGGACTTATAGCAGCGATTATCTAATGATCAAAAGCAACAACGATGGCTGATCATTTGTTTATTTATTGATGGGACATGGGCGTCACTGGCTAGGCCAGCATTTATTGCCCGTCCCTACTAGGCCTTGAACTGAATGACTTGTGAGAGACTTCTTACTATGGCCATTATAGAGGGCACAGTAAGAAGTCTCACAACACCAGGTAAAAGTCCAACAGGTTTATTTGGAATCATGAGTTTTTGGAGTGGAGTGACACTCATCTGATGAAGGAGCAGCACTCCGAAAGCTCGTGATTCCACATAAACCTGTTGGACTTTAACATGGTGTTGTGAAACTTCTTATTGTGCCCACCCTAATCCAACACCAGCATCTCCATATCATTATAGAGGGCAATTGAGCAACCATGTTGCTGTGACTCTGCTGTCACATATAAGCCAGATCGGGTAAGGATGGCAGATTTCCTTCTTTAAAAGACACGAGTGAACCAAATGGGGTTTTTCTGACAATGATTTCATGGTTATCAGAGACTTAATGCCAGATTTTTTTTTATTGAGTTCAAATTCTACCATCCGCCATGGCGAGATTCGAACCCCAGCCCTCAGAATATTAGCTGAGCTTCTGCGTTAATAGTTTAGCAATATTACCATTCAGCCATTGTCTTCCCCTTCTTTTCTCCCCAAACCCAGTGGCACAACAACTAACGATGGTGTTACTGGTCCAGTTGGAGCAGCTAACTTAGGAAGGCTCTCAGTCCATGGTTTGCCAGTGAATCTAGCAAATGAGGGGAGAAAATAACCACAAGATTTGAAAAAAAGCATTTAATATTTAGCAAACTGGATATTCAGAAAGGCCAAGGCCACAATTCAGAGGCAAAACAGAGAATTGTCATTTATAGGCTTTTCAGTTATATATTATCACTTAGGGTAGCACATTGGTACAATGGTTAGCACTGCTACTGCACAGTGCCAGGGACCTGGATTCAGTTTCGGCTTGGGTCACTATCTGAACACAGTCTGCACATTCTCCCCTTGTCTGCATGGGTTTCCTCCAGTTTCCTCCCACAGTCCAAAAGATGTGCTGGTTAGGTGCATTGGCCGTGCTAAATTCTCCCTCTGTGTCCTCAAACAGGTGCCGGAGTGTGGCGGCTAGGGGATTTTCACAGTATCTTCATTGCAGTGTTAATATAAGCCTACTTGTGATGCTGATAAATAAACTTTAAACATATTCAGGTCCAAAGATGGAGTGAGTAGTGGGGGGGAGGATAGGCAGAGGTTGAATAGCATAAAGTGAGAAAAAAAGTAGCAAAGAGCAGAATAGATAAATCAGATGTAGAGAGTTATAGTTGGGAGCAGCAAGGAAATAGAGAACTTATACAGAGGAGTAAATTAAAGGAAATGACAAGGTCAAAAAGACTGGATAATGCGGCGTAGGATAAAGAAAGAACAATATACACGAGGAGACAGACAAGATGGGCAGAAGGATAAGATGAAGGACAGGTTTGGGAGGGATAGGGTAGAGGAAGTTACTTGTAAGAAAGGAAAAGGATGGGCAGAGCAGGATAGGGGTAGTGCAAGATAAGACAGAGACAAGCTAAGAAAGCACAGACAGATAAGGGAGAGACAGGATAAAAGTACAGAATAATGGTGAAACACGGAACAGGACATGAGAAGGCAATATAGACAGGGATAGACTTAGAGAGCACAACTTATTGGAACTAAAGGATAATAAAGAGTCTAGATAAGGGGGGAACAGGAGCAGAGGAGCAGAAAAACTGGCTGGTAGAATCCCTACAGTGCAGAAGGAGGCCATTCAGCCTATTAAATCTACAATGATAACAATTGGCTCTGTAAGCCCATGTATTTACCCTGTTCATTCCCCCCGACACAAGGGGTAATTTATCATGACCACTCAACCTAACATGCACATCTTCGGATTCACAATGGAGAAAGAAGAAGCTAGCATGGAGAAATCTCCCGAGATTCTCGAGGAAAGAGTGAATCAAACATCTTGGGGCCATTAAAGTAATCTTTGCCTCACTAACCAGGCTGCCAGATCCATTTTGGGAGATAAGGAAAGATGAGGCAGACCATTTAGCTGATCTAATCTCGCAGAGCACACACTTAGGAAACAAGAAATTCAGAAATGCCAAGTTTGCCCCCCAGAATGATTGATGAATTTTTACCTCCCCCATCATTCCAAGGAAACTTCTTGGCCAATGTTAGTGTAAAAAAAGTGCTCCTGACATCAGTCCTGATAATGATTTTTCATTAACCTCAATCTCTGCCGTGTGTGTCCCTTCCCTCACATGTTCCCAATCCCACCACCCTCTTGTCCCATTCATCTGGAATTATGTATCCTAATGGCATTTCCCTACTGTTCCCAAAATACTATCCAAATCCCCCTAGTTCATCTGAAGATAAAAGCAAAATACTGCAGATGCCAGAATCTGAAACAAAAACAGAAAACGCTGGAAAATCTCAGCAGGTCTGACAGCATCCGTGGGGAAATAGAGTAAGAAGTCTCACAATATCAAGTTAAAGTCCAACAGGTCTTATTGTGTTTATTCCTGTCCAACACCGGCATCTCCACATCATTAAAGAATAGAGCCACCCTTCGACAGAGCTTTGTTATAGAATCCTACAGTACAGAAGGAGGCCCATTGGGTCTGCACTGACCATAATCCCACCCAGGCCCTAACCCCACAACGCCCGACATTTACCCTAGCACACCCCTGATACTAAGGGGTAATTCAGCATGACAAATCCAACTAACTGGCATATCTTTTGGACTGTGGGAGGAAACCGGAGCACCAGGAGGAAACCCATGCAGACACAGAGGAGAATGTACAAACTCCATACATTCAGTGCCCCAAGCCAGGAATCGAAGCCAGGTCCCTGGTGCTGTGAGATAGCAGTGCTGCAGCAGATTATAGTTAATCTGCTGTGTTGATGTTGGTTGGGACACTAAAAGACTGTCCCAATTCCTTGGATAGTGCCAGGGGACATTTTACATCCACTTGATCAACTGGTGACCCATCAGATTATCACCTCATCTGAAAATATGGCACATCCACCAATTTAACACTCTTGGAACTGTACTGAGGCATCAGTTTTTTTTATTTGATTTGATTTGAATTATTACTGTCACATGTATTAACATACAGTGAAAAGTATTGTTTCTTGTGTGCTATACAGACAAAGCATACCATTCAAAGAGAAGGAAAGAAGAGAGTGCAGAATGTACTGTTACAGTCATGGCTAGGGTGTAGAGAAAGATCAACTTAATGTGAGGTAGATCCATTTAGAAGTCTGATGGCAGCAGGGAAGAAACTGTTCTTGAGTCGTTAGTACTTGACCTCAGACTTTTGTATCTTTTTCCCAATGGAAGAAGATGGAAGAGAGTATGTCTAGGGTACGTGGGGTCCTTGATTATGCTGCCTGCTTTTCTGAGGCAGCAGAATGGATGGGAAGCTGTTTTGATGAACTGGGCTTCATTCATAATCCTTTATAGTTTCTTGGGCACAGCAGGAGCTATACCAAGCTCTGATACATCCAGAAAGAATGCTTTTTATGGTGCATCTGTAAAAGCTGGCGAGAGTCATAGCAGACATGCCAAATTTCCTTAGCTTCCTGAGAAAGTTAATGGGCTTTCTTAACTATAATGTCAGCACTGGGGAGACCAGAACAGGTTGTTGGTGATCTGGACACCTAGAAGCTTGAAGCTTCAACCCTTTCCAATTATGTGCAAAAATCCCTGGATTTGGGTTTTGAATGGTTTTGTTCTATTGTTATTGTCTACACTGGAAGAGTTCTTTCTGGATCAGCAACAATACTGGATACTGGCAGACTATTCAACTCTAGGTTATTCAACAAATATCACAGCTTGCATCAGTTCTCATCAGGGTTTGAATCTGGTATCTCATTGGTCTTTATATATCATAACTCCTATATAGAGTAACACAGGTCCTAACTGAGCTATTCAGGATGTGAAAACTTCTGACTCTATGGTTTGGTTGACAAGGTGTCCCCAAACATCTCCATAGCAACATAATGGCACAGTGGTTAGCACTGCTGCCTTACAGCACCAGGGACCCAGGTTCAATTCCAGCTTTGGGTGACCATTTGTGTGGAGTTCTCCCCATTTCTACCTGTGTTTCCTCTGGGTGCCCCGATTTCCTCCCACAGTCCAAAGATGTGCGGATTAGATTGATTGGCCATGCTAAATTGCCTCTTAGTGCCGGCGGCGGGGAGATTAGCAGGGTAAATACGTGGGGTTATGGGAATTGGGTGGGATTGTTGTTAGTACAGATGGGCCAAATGGCCTCCTTCTGCAGTGTAGGGATTCTATGATGCTGTTCTGTGATTGAATGATTTCCTCATGCTCAAGTACTCATTCCCCCAGTTTCAGCAACTCTTCCTCAATGTGGGCGGGTTGGCCAAGAGTGGGATTGGAACTTGTGATCTTCTAGCATTCTGCCAAGGCAATAATGACTAAGGTTTTCAGGTTATCTGTTTGGGAGATTAACGAAACAATATTGATTTCTTTCTTTGAACATGGAGCCAGAGGAGTTATGTCACATTACCAGTTGAGTCAGTTTGGCTACATATTTTCTTTATAGTTGCCGAACAGAATTCTGTCACTAATCGGAGATCTCATTTAGACTTGTCCCATTTTGAAATAGTTCACCTACATTCTGAAATGTTTGCTTTTTTTTCTCTCTTCTGTCTTGAAGGCACTATCAGCTTGGTTTCTGTAATATTCCCAACATCCCTCCCAATTGGTGTCATAGAATCCTTACAATAGAGGAGGAGTCCATTCAGCCCATCGAGTTTGCACTAATTCATTCCATTGTCCATTCACCAGGTCCGCACTTGGTCAATGTTAGAACGTAACTGGTGATAACATTGGGTCTGTTGTAATGGACCCCACACACCCCGGACATTCCTTCTTCCACCTTCTTCTGTTGGGAAGAAGATACAAAAGTCTGAGGTCATGTACTAACCAACTCAAGAATAGCTTCTTCCCTTCTGCCATCAGAATTTGAATGGACCTACCTCGCATTAAGTTGATTTTTCCCTACACCCTAGCTGTAACTGTAACACTGCATTCTGCACTCTCCCCTTTCCTTCTCTATGAATGGTATGCTTTGGCTGTATAGCGCACAAGAAACAATACTTTTCACTGTATGCTAATATGTGTAACAATAATAAACCAAATCAAATCCAATGTGACCGGTGGTAAGAAGCTGGAAGGACCAGCGGACCCAGTAAACCATGTAACCAGTGATATGATAATCAGCTGACTCAGTATAAATCAGAACCAGTTGGGAATGGTGAGTTTACCTGGATTGGCCCAGGGTGAGCCCTCAAGTTTGGAGTAATTAAGTTTCTTTATTAAATATTTTCCTTGATTTATATGCTAGGGTGAGTTTTGTTCTAATTTTATTGTCCACACTGGAAGAGTTCCTTCTGGATCAGCAAACAATACTGGGTGCTGGCAGACTATTCAACTCTAGATTACTCAACAAGTATCATAGCTTGCATCAATTCTCGCCAAGGCAACAGGAAATGAAGACGGAGTCAATGGACGTGAGGTTGGTTTGCGTGATGGATTGGGCTACATTTGCAACCCTTTGGATTGTTTGCTGCCACCTAAAGAGGTGTGACAGCTCAGCTGGTACCACTGGCAAGGTGGCACTCTCTCCGGTCTGCACTGCAGCATCCCTCTGGATTATTTATCCAAGTATTACATGGAGCTTGAACCCACAACCAGCTGATTGAGTAAACCTGGATACTTCTTTTCATATCGCCATCGGCCATCTCTGTCTCTAAGTTTCTAAAGGAAGAAGTCTCATAACAGCAAGTTAAAGTCCTTTAACCTGGTATTGTGAGACTTTTTACTGCATTTACCCCAGTCTAATGTTGGCATCTTAACGCCCTAGCTTCTTACCAGTACTGATCTGAAACCACTATCTGCTGTCCCCTTTTCCAGATTCTCACCTGCCTGTTTCGAATAAAAGTGTGGGCTGTGAAGATACCAAACTGGACTACATCAATTTGCAATTCAATGGACAAGTTTATTTAATGTAGGATGGCATGGTATCACAGTGGTTAACTGCTGCCCCACAGTGCCAGGGTCCCAGGTTCAATTCTGGCCTTGGGTCACTGGCTGCATGTTCTCCCTGTGTCTGTGTGGGTTTTCTCCAGGTGCTCCGGTTTCCTCCCACAGTCTAAAGATGTGCAGGTTAGGTTGCTTGGCCATGCTAAATTAATCATTAACCATTAGGACGGGATTTGCCAACCACGCTCATCCCAAGCCTAAATCATCCCACTCGCGTATGCATCCCATCCGGTACGGTTCCTGTGGCAGATGTGACGGAAAACTCCCCCCTTAGCGACAGAAGGATCAGCAAGATAAATACATGGGGTTACTGGGATAGGGTCTGGGCGGGATTGTTGTCGATGTTGGTTTGATGGGACGAATGGCTTCCTTCTGCACCTTAGACATTCTACACGGAGGATACAACAGAGAGAGCTAGCTCCTGGAGTTCCAGCATCAATGGTGAAAGGCATTGAGAACGGTTACCGGATTGCAATGCCAATCCCACGAGTCCCGTATGATCTCCTCTTAACAACACACAAAAAAAACAAATGCCTGGGAAAATCTCAATGTGCAGCTCCGTACTGAAAGGAACAGCTAGCTGACAGGGCTTCTCAGTGTTCAGATCTCATATCACTCCTTGTTAAGAAGAAGCAGTGAAGTCTAGCGCAGGAGATATTTGATAAGGCACACATCCTGTAGTCTAGTGCTGTACATGGGTGGGAATAGACGCAAAGGGCACAACAGGTGCTGAGCATCTGTTGGTGTTCTGATGCCTCTCGGATTAAACTGACTGTCAAGCAATCAATACCCCATTCATTGGGACCAGGAGCAATGTAACGTTCTCATGAGAAACGCACACTCAGTGTTGGTTCCTTTCGTTTGGACACACGGGCATTTCACATCACTTTTCTTCCTCTCCCCTCCTGCTTTCTTACCAATTCCCCAGCTTTCGCAAAGGTTTGGATATTATCAGTCAGACCCCCAGCAGCTCAAAGACGGGGTCATTCTGTCGCCGGAAGACAGCGTCTCACAAGACTATTCAACTGTGGAGATCCTCACCTTGGAGCCTGTCTTCGTAGATGGCATGGATGCCACTTATCCATTCCTCCACTTCTTTCCCTCTGCCCCTGGCAGCTGTGCTTTCAGCCACCGAGATACTGGGTGTTAGAATTCCCACCCAAGCCTCCTGCCTCTCTCCCCCATCCTAACTTTAAGATGCTTCTTAAAGCTTACCTTTCTTGAACAAACTTTTAGGCACTTCTCTGATATGGTTCAGTGTCAAATTGTGTTTGACCTTGCTCCAATGACACCCCTTGGGACAGTTTACTGCAATGAAGGTGCTATATAAGCATAATTTGTTGTTGTCTGATTTTCATTCCCTCTTGTATAGCCCCACTGAACCTCCATTGTGACTCTAGTAGCGTTTGCTACCAAATAAACCTATTGAACTGTAATCTGGTGTTGTGAGACTTCTTATTGTGTTTATCCCAGTCCAATGCTGGCATCTCCACATTATCCTCAGTGTCAGCAGAAACATATAGTTCGTAGACTCAAACTTTGCAGTGGCACGGTGGTTAGCAGAGCTGCCTCACAGCGATAGGGACCCAGATTCAATTCCAGTGTCAGGAGGCTGTGTGGCGTTTGCACCTTCTTCCCTTGCCTATGTAGGTTTCCTCCACATGCTCCAGTTTTCCTCCCATAAACTAAAGATATGTAGGTTAGGTTGATTGGCCATGCTAAATTGATCTTAGTTTTGGGGAGATTAGCAGGGTAAATTTGTGGGGTTAGGGCGATAAAGTAGGATTGTTGGCATTGCAGGCTCGATGGGCCAAATGGCCTCCTTCTGTATTGCAGGGGTATTATAATTTACTTACTATAGCCTTGGGAAAGGACATGGTTAGTACATTAGGCACTCTCCCCGTCACCTTGACAGTGAGTGAATTCACTGTTTTGCAACGAATCATGGGCAGGCAGTGACGTAGTGGTACTTTCATTGGACTAGTCATCCAGAGATTCTGCTAAAGCTCTGGAGACCCAGGCTCATCTGCACAGCAGATGGTGAAATTTAAATTCAATAAAAAATCTGGAATTAAAAGTCTAATGATGACAATAATAATTGGCGTAAAAACCCATCTGGTTCACTGATGTCCTTCAGGGAAGGAAATCTGCCGTTCTTACCCGGTCTGGCCGACATGTGACTCGAGAGCCACAGCAATGTTGTTGACTCTTAAATGCCTTCTGAAATGGTCCTAACAAGTCATTCAGTTCAAGGGGCAATTAGGGATGGGCAGTAAATGCTGGCCCAGCCAACGATGCCCACATTCCCTGAATGAGTTAGAAAAGTAGTCTCACTGGGAAGTAGTACAGGATCTGAGTGTGACACTTAAAGCACACCTATTCTACCTTCTTTAGTTCTCTTTCCAAGGACAGATCCATCCCACAAACTCCACTATAGATCAGTACAGCTAAAACATTGGTATCCCCCTGGCAATGTGCAGAATTGCACAAGTATGTCTTGTCCACAAAAAGTGTTCACTCACTTGAAAAAGCCGGAGACTGCGAAATCTTGTGCTGCCAAATAAACTTGATGGACTTTAATCTGGTGTTATGAGACTACTTAATTAATGGGGTAAATATGTGGAGTTATGGGGATGGGGCCTGGGTAAAATGCTCTGTTGAAGAGTCAGGGCAGACTTGATCACGTGAATAGCCTCATTCACGCAGTAGGGTTTCTATGATTCTAGCCTGCAACACCCACATCCCATGAAGGAACAAACATTTTGTTTTAAATTGCAGAAAAGTCAATTATAACACCAGTACAGTGCTGAGAGAGTGCTACACTGTTGGAGGTACCATCTATCAGATGGGGCATGAAGCTGAGGCCATCTCATATATAGATGCAAGAGCTCCGAAGGGACTATTTGAAGATGAGCAGGGGAATTATCTCCAGTATTTTAGCCAATATCTATCCCTCAGTGAACACCACAAAGCCAGCTTATCTGGTTAATGTCACAGTACTGTGTGTGGGAGCGTGCTGTGGGCAAATTAGCTGCTATGTTTCCTACATTACAACAATGACCACACTTCCAAAGTACTTCATTGGCTGCAAAGCAACTTAGGACAGCCTGAGGTCACGAAAGGTGCCATAGAAATGCAAATCATTCTTAGTAACTTTGGCATTGTTTAAGATCAAGCAACTTGGCATTTACCTAGGAATGAATGTGTGTGTGTGGAGGGGTGAGGGTGGATGGGGGTTTGGGGGGGTGCTTCTCTGTCTCTGGGACTCAGTTCAAGCTAGAGTCACTTTCTTTTGAAGTTTTGAAGTTTTTTTATTTGTTAGTGTCACAAATGTGACATTAACACGATAATGAAGTGAAAATCCCTTAGTTGCCACACTTTGGCACCTGTTTGGGTACACCGAGAGTACCCGAAGGTCAATACACCTAACCAGCAAGCTTTAGGTCTGTGGGAGGAAACTGGAGCACCCAGAGGAAAGCCACGCAAACAGGGGAAGAATGTGCAGACTCCTAATCTTGCTCGTTACAGAGATTGGATGAATCAACATTAACACAGTTTGTTCTCAAGTTTGCTAACGTATTGAAAATGACCCATTATTCCTCATGGGGGAGTTGGTGAATTATTGCTCAAAGTAGTTTGTTGGCCACGTGATGCATCTTGAGTAATCAGCCGCTCTCTCCTGGAAGCAGCACACACCACACACCCTGGACATTCTGTCTTCCACCTTCTCCCATCAGGAAAAAGATACCAAAGTCTGAGGTCACGTACCAACCCACTCAAGAACAGCTTCTCCCCTGCTGCTGTCAGACTTTTGAATGGACCTACCTCGCACTAAGTTGATTTTTCTCTACACCCTAGCTATGACAGTAACACTACATTCTGCACTCTCTCCTTTCCTTCCCTGTGAACGTATGCTTTGTCTGTATAGTGCACAAGAAACAGTACTTTTCACTGGATGTTAATACATATGACAATAATAAATCAAATCAAATTCAAAAGCTTCTGGGGAATGCTGATCGCCCAGTGTAGGAGGATCCTTGGGAGCCTTTGTTTTCCCAGTCTACTCGTGACATTATTTACGTATTAGTCACAAGTAGGATTATATTAACATTGCAATGAAGTTACTATGAAAATCCCCTAGTCGCCACACTCGGGCACCCGTTCAGGTACATTGAGGAAGACTTTGGCATGGCCAGTGCACCTAACCAGCACATCTGGGAAGAAACTCATGCAGATACGGGGAGAACATGGGGCTTCACACAGATAGTGACCCAAGCTGGGAATTGAACCTGGTGCTGTGAGGCAGCAGTGCTACCCACTGTGTCATCGAGCCAGTATACATTAATCTTCAATTTCCTATTTGCTCATCTTTCCGGTGTGAAAGATCAACTGAACGATGCATTTTCCTGACAGCTGGCTGTGAAGACACAGGCACTCATTTATCCGGCAGCTACTGGGAAAGTCCTGCTCCAGGTAGAATTACGTTGGGTTTACAGCACAGGCCATTCGACCTGACGCTCCCTTGCAGGGTATTCAGAAACCTCCTCTCATTCATTTTACTCCACCTCACTTTACAGCAGCGGCACGGTGGTACGGTGGTGCCATCTCCCTGTGTCTGCCTGGGTTTTCTCCATGTGTTCCAGTTTCCTCCCACTGTGCGAAAGACGTGCTGGTCAGGTGCATTGGCTATGCTAAATTCTCCCTCAGTGTACTCGAACAGATGCCAGAATGTGGCAACTAGGGGATTTTCAGTTATACGATGAGTTGGTAACCAGCCAGGGTCTCCCCATGATTCAGAAAAAGCTCAGATGGATTCTAAAAGTTAACTCTATTTCAGATTTCTAACTTAGAATCGTAAAATCCATACAGTGCAGAAGGAAGTCATTTTGGCCTGTCAAATATCTTACCCCACTCTATCTCCATAACCCCACATTTTACCTCACTAACTCCACCTGACCTATGTATCTTTGGACACTAAGGGACAATTTAGCACGGCCAATCCACCTAACCCACACATCTTTGGACACTAAGGCACAATTTAGCACGGCCAATTCACCTAATCTGCACATCTTTGGATTGTGGCAGGAAACCAGAGCACCAAGGTGGTACAATGGTTAGCAGTGCTGCCTCGCACAGGGACCTGGGTTCAAGTCTGGCCTCTGGTGACTGTCTGTGTGGAGTCTGCACATTCTCCCTGTGTCTGCATGCATTTCCTCCAAGTGCTCCAGTTTCCTCCCACAGTCCGAAAGATGTGTCATTTGATCAGGTTAATTTATCTTTAGTATCAGGGGAACTAGCAAGTTAAATACATAGGGCTACAGGGCAAAGAGCCTGGATGGGATTGTTGTTGGTAAAGGCTTGATGGGCCGAATGGCCTCCTTCTGCACTGTGGGGATTTTATGATTCAACCTGGAGGAAACCCATGGAGAATGGCCCATCGAGTCAAGTCTGAATCTCTGACAGAGCATCTTCCCCAGTCCCAGTACCTTGTCTTATCCAGGAAACTCACGCAGACACGGAGAGAATGTGTAAACTCCACACTAACAGTCAGCCAAGGCCAGAATCGAATCTGCTGTAAGCGTCAGCTTAGATGTTGTGCTCATGGCTCCGGAGAGAGAATTGAAATCACCACCCTCTGACTCAGCCATAAGTGATTCCAACTGGGCCACAGCTGATGCATAAATCCTGCGATCCCAAGAATACAAGTGCTTAACACATTCATTTCACACTTCCCTCACTGCCAGGTAAGGTGAAATCATCGATTAAAATACCAGAGACAGAAACTTGAGAGAGAGACATTCAGTGTGGGGTTGTCTGTCTTTCATTTGCGTTGCCTCAAAGCTTCATGCCCTGTGATTTAACTCTACCAGCCAGCTCCCCACGTATTGGTGGGGCTGGGGCCTCAGACGGGGTTGAAGTTACCAACCCACAGACCCAAGAGTGAGTCTTACCAAATAGGGCCACAGTTTGGAAATTTTAACCATACAATTTTTCACTGAAGCTTCTGCCAGGCAAACATTCGATGGAGTTCAGACAAATTGGGGACAACAAGGTCATTTTTTTAAAAAAATTATTATTAGTGTCACAAGCAGGCTTACATTAACGCTACAATATAAAAATTCCCCAGTCGCCACCTGTTTGGATGCACCTAGGGAGAAATTAACATTAGCCAGTCAGCCTAACTCACATGTTGTTGGACTGTAGGAGGAAACACACACACAGATACAGGGAGAACGTGCAGACTCCACACAGTCACCCAAGCACAGAATTGAACCGGGTCCCTGGTGCTGTGCTAACCACTGGACCACTTAGCAAATGGCCTTTTCGGCCCAGGAATTGTGTTTAGACAATCTGAATGTCGAATGGATAAATAAGCATAACAGAATGATCAGCGCCAACATGTTAAAAGATTCATAACTCCAGGAAAACACTGATTCTTCCTTCGTTGTGATGATGGCCAATTAACTCTCCTTTGTTTCCAACCCCCTTTTGTTTGTTACGACCCAAAGCTGCTCATTTAAACTTTAAACAATGGCTGATTATTGCAATCACTTCCTTGCCTCCTTTTGTCTCCCAACCCATTTCAAGATTGAGACACTAATGACACAGCGATGGGCTCCACCATCCCTTTCTAACAGAGGACAGATCACTCACTTCTCATAAATTATCCACTCCAACACTATGGTAACCCACCTCCTCCAAGTGCCAATTAAATCTTATAATTTCCGTAGACAAGGGGAAAGACCAGAAGGCTATACAATTGCCTTCATTCCTTCTTATTAAAAATTAATCACAACAGCTTGAGGAAGTGAGGCACAGAGACCTGCGAGGTTTCCCTCTGATCTTTGCCACTCTCAGCCTGGTTGGGGAGTTATGAGTTTAACTGGGTGAGCTTTTGGGAAAGGTCTCCAAGCAACACAAGACCGTCCTCAAGTAAAAGCACTTTAGGTGGGATCTCAGCCAGGCAGCAAATCACCGAGGTTTTGGATCCTCTCTACAGAGTCTAGGAACCATCATGCAAAGAAAGAATTTTGCATTCTTCCAATCTTTCACGATTGAGTGTGCTCCGGCCAAACACTGCTGCCAGTCTGCACACAGTAAGATCCCACAGCATGCGGTGAGATGAATGAGCAGCCAGTTTGTTCTCCTCAGTGGCGTTAGATGCAGTAGGAATGTTGGCTGCCACTCCGACAGAACTCTCTGTTCTTTCTCAAGTGGTGCTGTGGGACCTATTCGACATCCACCTGTGCTGGCAGAGGGAGTCTGAAGCTTTGTCAGAAACACAGCACCGCGGTGAAGTTAGACAGTCTCGATATCATACTGAGTTCATGCCA
Organism: Sphyrna mokarran; assembly: GCA_024679065.1. Taxonomy (NCBI): domain Eukaryota; kingdom Metazoa; phylum Chordata; class Chondrichthyes; order Carcharhiniformes; family Carcharhinidae; genus Sphyrna; species Sphyrna mokarran. The sequence continues at coordinate 9,138,761 of JAGIQG010000028.1, forward strand.
ATGAGTGACTCCCAGAGAAAATACTATCGCCTGTTTTGTGTGCAGACTAATGTCCGCGATGTCCCTTCTGGCAAACAGTCCAAAACACTAATTCAAACTCGATGTATTAAAATTAATGAACCCCAGAATCCTGGCCCTCCAATCCAGGCGTGCCCAAGAATTCCTGAGATACACCGCTCTCCCCCCCCCATATAAATAAACGTGTCCTTTGATTTAGAATTACAGGGAAACGTTATTCAAACCACTGATGAGAGCTGCTGTCCAAGTTCCATTGGAATCACAGACTTTAAATTATCCTCTCTTATCCAGTTGCCAGGAAAATTGAGGGAAGACTTCTTCCGAAATTCAACCACATCTTTCTTGTTTTTTCACTTCTTCAATAACCAAACGCCCAACGCCCTCAACCTTCCAACCACCTCTACTTGCCTTGGCAAGTCTTCACAGTGGCTACGCGATTGTGGGAACGTCGGATCCCACCCTTCATTCCTGCTTTATCCGGATCAGGAACTGAGAACCTTTCAAGTTAGAGGCATAGGGTAGATGGGGCATGATAGGCTATAGGGATTAGGGACAAGAACCCTGGGCTATTATCCTTTCCTGATTCTGATTGACAGCTATCCACTGGTACTACTGTGGGTGGTACGGTAGCACAATGGTTAGCACTGATGCTTCACAGCTCCGGGGTCCTGGGTTTGATTCCCAGCTCAGGTCACTGTCTGTGTGGAGTTTGCACGTTCTCCTCGTGTCTGCATGGGTTTCCTCTGGGCACTCCAGTTTTCTCCTACAGTCCAAAGATGTGTGGGTTAGGTTGATTGGCTGTGCTAAGAAATTGCCCCTTAGTGTCCAGGGATGCGTAGGTTAGAGGGTATAATATGTAGGGATATGGGGGTAGGGCCTGGATGGGATTGTGTTCGGTGCAGATTTGATGGACCGAAGGGCCTCTTTTTGCATTGTAGTGTTCTATGACCTATGATGACCCTCCCCAACCCCCCTTCCCACAGTCCGAAAGATGTGCTGGTTAGGTGCATTGGCCGTGCTATGTGTACCCAAACAGGTCCCCGAGTGACTAGGGGATTTTCACATAACTTCACTGCTGTATTAATGTAAGCCTACTTGTGGTGCTAATAAATAAACTTAAACCCCCCACAATTGGTTGTACCCTAATTCACACACGCACCCCCCATCGGACTTAACATTCAGAGGAGAACTGATTCAGCTACAAGGTCCCTCACTATGGAATAGAGTGCAAAAAGGGACCATTTGGCCCATTGAACCTGCACCGACCACAATCCCACCCAGGGCCCTATTCCCATAACCCTACATATTTACCTTGCTGATCCCTCTGACACTAAACGTCAATTTAGCATAGCCAATCCATCTAACACATACATCTTTGGACTATGGAAGGCAGCCCATGCACTTGGAGGAAACTCACGCAGACATGGGGAGAATGTGCAAACTCCACACAGGCAGTGAGCCGAGACCAGAATTGAACCTGGATCTCTGGCGCTGTGAGACAGCCGTGCTAACCACTGTGCCGCCCTGTATCACCCTTCTTTTTTATCTCTTCATGTTTTGAAATTCATAGATGGAGGGGGTTCGACGATTAATATTGTAAGCCTGAGTGATGTACCGACTTGACATTCTGTGCTCATGGAACCCGGTGTGAAGAGAAAATCTTCAGGAAAGGAGGATAAGTAAAGGAGGGATGAAAAAAAATTGGAAAAAAAAGAGAAATGAATGCTCCCTATTGTGTGAGCAGCAGATAAATCATCTCTTTTGTTACACTGTAATCCTTTCTCTTTGAATTCCTGAGGGGGTGCTTCTAGAATATCTTTGTGGTTATTATCGGATTAAGAGTGCCACCTCCAACATGAAGGGTCTACCTTTCCCACATCAGGATCAGATTAGAATCTGTAGCGTGGGTGCGCTGGAGGCATTGAATAGCTAAACCTTCGATGAGGTAAGCTCCGTAGCCTGAGCTGCTTTAGCTGGGTGGTCGAGACGTTACGATTTAGCCAATGGTAGGAAAGATACCCAGGTCTTCCCGCCCACAATTACAATCTCCTCAGCTGCCATTATGTCAGCCTGGCAGTGAGGCGGCCGCAGTTATCATTGAAAGCTCGAAGCTAGAGAAGGCCATTCGGCCCCTCAAACCTGCTTCACCGTTCAGTTTGACCATGGTCGATCATCAAATTCAATATTCTGATCCTGCCCATTCCCTACCCCTTTCCCCTTCCGCCACCAACCCCTAATATCACGGAATTCCTACAGTGGAGAAGGAGGCCTTTTGGTCCGAGGACAATCCTACCCAGGCTCTATTCCCGTGACCGCTTACCCTGCAAATCCCCTGACACTAGAGAGTGATTTTACATAGCCAATCAACCCAACCCACACATCTTTTGATCCCTTCATCAAAGAACAAAGAACATTGCAGCCTTTGCCCCTCCAAGTCTGCGCTGATTGCGTTGTCCTTTCTAGACCAACCACTTGTATCCCTGTAGGCCCAGTTCTAACAGTAACAAAATCCTCCCCTTATCTATAAGCACCTTGAACAATGAAAAGAAACTTTATTGCTGCCACCGTGATACAAAAGACACAGAAGTCTGAGATCACATACCGACCGACTCAACACTGCAATGAAGTTACTGTGAAAATCCCACACTGTGACCACATTCAGGTGCTTGTTCAGGTACGCTGGGGGAGAATTTAGCATGGCCAATGCACCCTAACTTGCACATCTTTGGACTGTGGGAAGAAATGGAGTACCTGGGGGAAATTAATGCAGACACAGGGAGAATGTGCAAACTCCACACAGACAGTGACCCAAGCTGGGAATTGGAACAGGAGTCCGCAGCGCTGTGAGCAGCAGTGCTAACCACTGTGTCACTGTCAAGACCAACTTCTTTCCTGCTGCCATCGGTCTTTTGAATGTACCCACCTTATATTAAGTTAATCTTTCACCACATCCTATCTGTGACTGTAACACTGTATTCTGCAACATCTCCTTTCCTTCTCCCCTATATTCTCCATAAATGATATGCTTTGTCTGTATACGATCAAGAAACAATATTTTTCAGTGCATCCCAATACATGTAGCAATAATAAATCAAATCAAAACACGGGTCTCTGTTGGTTTTCATGATCTTGGCTGCTCCCTGCCAGGAGCTCAGTGACTGAGACAAAGCAGGATGAAAAAAAAATGTGTGTATTCTACAAAATAATGGCCATTGAAAGGGCAAAGGTGCAGACAGGGGAAGAGAGGAGGTGGGAACCCTCATCAAGCTTGTTGTGAGCGTGTGACTGAAAGTGTTATTCATGCATCATGTAGATATGCTGGGGAAATGCCAAAGCCATCCCACATCCTTGTCTGTTAGTTATCCTCTCACTACACTGAGTGCTGACCCGGCAGTCACTCAAGGCGAGGAATACACATCGGTCAAAAGCAGATGATGGGAAACATTGCACTATTCATTAGCATGAAGGAGGAAATGGTGCAACCCTGAGAGACAAAGGCTATTAACACTTCCCACTGCAAATAGCAGAAGATAATCTTCAGCACTTGACTCTGTAAAGGGTGTGAAAGGAAGCAGAGGCATACACTCAAGGACAGTAACATGCATTAGGATTCTCATAAAAAGCGGCTGCTGAGTTTGATTCAGAACAAGAATGAAAGGATGCCAGCCTTACCCAATTGCAGCTTGTTTAGATAGGCATTGCCATTGGTTGTGAGGCTCCTTGTTAACTTTTCCCACATTGAGCTGGATAATGGAGACCATTCCCTCTGTTCCCATGTCTACATTCTTGCCTTTTGAATAGCCATTGCTTTGTGGAATATACAATTCTTTCACCTTGCTTATGGATAACTGTAAACCTCCAAAAATCCAATGAAGCCCCAACATCTTGGCGATAAAAGTGGAATATTCTTCACACTGTGAAGCCTCACTGAAACTCCCCGCTTTATGAAAGGACCTCTGTAAGGACAGGTATTATTACAGGCTGTAGGCTCTATTTTGTGTTCCTCACTGGCAATGATATAAAAGCAGTTCTGTAACACACACTCTCTCTTTTAGTCCTTGGCAGTTTTCTCTAACACTTAAAGGTGACACAGGAAATAAACCTGTTGGACTTTAACCTGGTGTTGTGATACTTCTTATACTTAAAGATGCTCCATAGGCAATTCCCCCAGCATCACCTCCCATGCTGGATCCATTCCACACCTCCCCAACCGTCTCCACAACACCTACCCCCCACTCTCTCCTCACATGCCCAACTCATCCCACCCCATAGGCCCCCACTCCCACCATCCCACCTTCCTCCCAGCCAACCACTCCAGTCCCCAGTCCTCCCACTCTTCTCTACCCCTACCACCATATCTATCCTCCGTGTGTCCTACTGTCCCCCACATCCACCAGCTACCCACGCCCACCCTACCCCCAGTTCCTGGCACCACACTCCCACTCTCACCTGCGGTACCCTACTCCCCAGCCCGTTCCCCCCTCTCCGGTCGACCTTCACCTTTACATCTTCCCCTCCCCCACCCTCATGGACACCCACACACACCCCGGCCTCACCTCTCACTCCCAACATCCCATCTCTTCCAGCACCACCTACGACCCCACCCCCCCCCTTGACCTCCTCCAATACCCTCCATTATCATTGACGAGAGTCTTGCTATTTATATTATTAATCTTAATGATAGTCCATCTTTTGGGAGTCATCAATGGAACCTGATCCGACTCATTAGGGAGGCGATAGCCTAGCGGTACTGTCGCTAGACTATTAATCCAGAAACTCAACTAATGTCCCAGGGACAAGGTTTCAAATCCCACCTCAGCAGATGGTGGAGTTTGAATTCAACATAAAAAATAGGAATTAAGAATCTACTGATGACCATGACATCATTGTTGGAAAAACCCATCTGGTTCACTAATGTCCTTTAGAGAAGGAAATCTGCCGTCCTTACCTGGTCTAGCCTACATGTGACCCCAGAGCCACAGCAATGTAGTTGACTCTAAAAAGGGCAACTAGGGATGGGCAATAAATAGCGGCCCAGCTAGTGATACCCACTTCCCATGAATGAATGAAAAAAAGAATTTAAAAATCCATTAGCTACCAGTCAGGTTCACCGCTGAGTGCCTGCCCTTGCCACCAACGTCTCAACATCTCCTGTTACCTTTATGCCATGAACCCCTTCCTGTTGTCACTCACCTACAGCCTGGGTCTTTCAGTGACCTTGCCTGGGTGCAGTAGCGACAACAACCATCATCTTCCTGGTTGGAGGAGGTGGGCCTGTACCCACTGGAGTTCAGGAGGATGAAAGGCGACCTTATTGAAACACCAGATCCTGAGGAGATTCCTGGACTGGATCCTGTTTCCCTTGTAGGAGACACTGGAATTAAGGGACATAGTTTATAAATCAGGGGTCTCTTACTTTAAGATGGAGCTGAACAGAATTTTATCCCCAGAGGGTCACACATCTTTACAATTCACCTTGGACAACATGTTGGCACAGTGGTTAGCATTGCTACTCACAGTGCCAGGGATCTGGGTTCGATTCCCAGCTTCGGTTACAATCTATGTGGAGTCTGCACATTCTCCCCATGTCTGTGTGGGTTTCCTCCGGGTACTCTAGTTTTCTCCCACAGTCCGAAAGACATACTGGTTAGGGTGCATTGGCCATGCTAAATTTTCCCTCAGTGTACCCGAACAGCAGCTGGAGTGTGGCGACTAGGAAATTTTCACTCCATTGTAGTGTTAGTGTAAGCATACTCACGAAAAATAAACAAATTTTAAAATGTTTTGGAGGGCAATGGAGGAAGAGTCAATAAATGTTCTTAACGCTGAGTTTAATAGATTCTTCACCGAGGGAGTTAAAAGGTGTCATGGGTAGGCAGTAAAATGGAGTAGGGGCCAAAATCAGATCAACTACAAGCCTATCAAATGGCAGAGCAGGTTCGAGGGGCTGAATGGCCTACGTGCTCCGAAGTTGGATATTCATATTAAACCATCACCACTTCAGAGAATTGCGCATGTAGGCAAACATTTCAACGCACTATGGAAGGAGAGGCCTCCTTGCAGGTGAGATAATGTATTAACTTTCCATCTGCACTCAGAAATGAATCAAAAAGATCCTATTGTGTTTTCAGAAGACTCCTGACCAACACATAAAGTGCTTTGGGGCATTCTAAAGTCATGAATCATAGAATCCCTATAGCACAGAAGGAGGCCATTCAGCCCATTGAGCTTTCACCGATTACAATCCCACCCAAGCTCTATTCCCATAACTCTACACATTTACCCAGCTAGTCCCCCTGACACTAATGAATTTAGCATTGCATAACCCGCACATCTTTGGACAGTGGGAGATCTTTCTCTACACCTTAGCTATGACAGTAACACTACATTCTACACTCTCTCATTTCCTTCTCTGTGAACGGTATGCTTAGCCTGTATGGCACGCATGAAACAATACTTTTCACTGTATACTAATACATGCGACAATAATAAATCAAACGCCAGAGTGCCCAGAGGAAACCCATGCAGACACGGGGGAAATGTGCAAACTCCACCCAGACAGTTGGAAGAGTCTGACCTGAGAACACAGTCTGGCCTGAGGCCAGAATTGAACCCGGGTCCTTGGTACTGTGAGGCAGCATTGCTAACTGCTGTGCCGCCATACCTCCCAAATGCTTTAGAAATTCACATTCTTTATTTTGTTTTCAGTGGATGTGGAAAGTGATGCAATAAATTGAAAAGTTTCTCTTTAAGCATCGGAACTCCGCCAGACCGGCTTCCTGTCATCGTGCTTAAACAAACTGACAAAGCAGTAACCTCAGATTCATCCAGCAACATCAATACTGTGGCTACAAGAACAGGTCAGAGGCTGGGAATTCTGTGATGAGTAACTCACCTCCTGTCTCCCCGAAGCCTGTCCACCATCTATAAGGCACCAGTCAGGAGTGTGATAGAATACTCCCCACTTGCCTCAATGGGTGCAGCTCAGCAACACTCAAAAATCATAGAATACAATCATAGAACCTCCATCATGCAGGAGGAGGCTATTGAGCCCCTTCAGTCTGCACCGACTACACATCAAAGCATCCTACTAACCCCCCCCCAACCCTATCCCTGTAATCCCACACATTTCCTCCACTAATTCCCCTAATCTGTACATCTTGGGAAACTAAGAGGCAATTTAGCATGGTCAATCCACCTAACCTAGAACATAGAACATTACAGCGCAGAACAGGCCCTTCGGCCTTCGATGTTGCGCCGACCAATTAGGAAAAAGCCATGACCCTCCAAACTAAACCATTCCCTTTTCGTCCACAAAAGACGAAAACCTACTCATCTTTGGACTGTGGGGAAAAACTGTAATGAGTTGGGAGTTACTCCAGGGTGACACAGTGGTACAATGATCAGCACTGCTGCCTCACAGCGCAAGGGACCCGGTTCAATTCCGGTCTCGCGTCACTGTCTGTGTGGAGTTTGCATGTTCTCCCCGTGTCTGCGTGGGTTTCCTCTAGCTGTTCCGGTTTCCTCCCCCAGTCCAAACATGTGCAGATTGGGTGGGATTGGCTGTGCTAAATTGCCCTTCAGTGTCAGCGGGACTAGCAGAATAAAGTGGAGGTATGAGGATTGGGCCAGGCTGGGATTGTAATCTGTGCAGACTGAAGGGGCCAAATGGCCTCCTGCATTGCAGGGATACTATGAAACTGGAGCACCCAGAGGGGAGAACGTGCAAACTTCACGAAAACAGTCAGCAAAAGCAAGAATTGAACTTGGGCACCTGGCACTGTGAGGCAGCAGTGCCATCCACTATGCCACCATGCCACCCTGAATGAATGATGATTATCTTGCAGCCTGGCTTACAATTCTCCCTATCCATCCTAGAGAAATGTGTGGCTTTTTGACATTGAGTGACAGGTGCTGGCTGGCTGGGAACCTGGTCTGAGAAGCAATAAGTGCAGTGCTGTCTCTCTGCCGCCCCCTGTACTCCAGCGTTGGCAGGACTCTGATGGAAAAGCTCAGTGTTGCTGTGTGTATTGTGAACAGACGACTGCTCATTGCCGTGGTGACAGGCACACACACCTGGGTACTTGACGGGAACTCGACTTTTTCTCACTGCCCCACAGGAAGATGTCCGAGAACTATTGCTGAGAGATAAAAGACTCACGCAGGAGGACAGGCTGGAGACTCTAAAAGATGTAATTGTCACCACATAATGACACAAAGTCAGTAATATACAACATTGGCAGTGACAAGAGTTAATCCTTCACACATAACCGTGAGGTGAGAGACATTTTGAGTTGATTGAAGTAAAGTGTTATTTGAAAGATCAGTGATGAGATAGCATTGGGCTATTGCTGCTGAACCAGTCACTGTAAGAAGTCTCACATAACCCCAGGTTAAAGTCTAACTGGTTTATTTGGTAGCAAAAAACTACATCTCCTCATCATGGGAACTAGTCACTGCCATGGATTGGGGACTGAACATCTCCTGGAATTTTCCAGCTGATGACAGGAGGAAGATCCCAATACACATTCAGAATGTGGCGGCTCTTCTGCTGTGAACTTCAGCACATGATCAGGAATAGTTACTGTTGGAGGAGCTTTGACGCTGGGCAACTGTTTTTCTCTCAGGCTGACTCCTTTTCTCATTGTTTTGAAAGTGAAACATAGAAACATAAAAGCTAGAAGCAGGAGGAGGCCATTCGGCCCTTCGAGCCTGCTCTGCCATTGATCATCCAACTCAATAGCCTAATCCTGCTTTTTCCCCATAATCTTTGATCCCATTCACCTCAAGTGCTATATCCAGCCACTTCTTGAATACATTCAATGTTTTCGGCATCAACTATTTCCTGTGGTAATGAATTCCACACGCTTACCATTCTTTGGCTAAAGAAATGTCTCCTCACGTCTATCTTAAATGGTCTACCCTGAATCTCCAGACTGTGACGCCTGGTTCTGGACTCCCCCACCATTGGCAACATCCTCCCTGCATCTACCCTGTCTAATTCTGTTAGAATATTATAAGTCTCTATGAGATTCCCCCCTCATTCGTATGAACTCCAGTACTCCTGTACTCAAAACCTCTCGCTATGAAGGCCAACATACCATTTGCCTCCTTTACCGCCTGTAGCACCTGCATGTTTACCTTCAGTGACTGGTGCACAAGGACATCCAGATCCCATTGCACAATCCCCTCTCCCAAGACTTGCACTTGCTACATCAAGATCGTACCTTTAACAGAGTAAACCATTCCATCAAGGTTCATGGGCATATATTGACTGTGAGCTAAGAGAGGAGATCATAGAATCATAGAATCCCTATAATGCAAAAGAAGGCCATTTGGCTCATTGAGTCTGCACTGACCACAATCCCATCCAGCAAACCTACATATTTCCACTGCTAATTCCTCTGACCCTAGGGCCAATTTAGCATGGCCAATCCACCAAAACCCCATGTCTTTGGACTGTGGGAAGAAACTGGAGCACCTAGAGAAAACCCAGATAGACATGGGGAGAATGTGCAAACTCCACTCAGACCATGACCTGTGGCTGGAATTGAACACGGATCCTTGGCGTTGTGAGGCAGCAGTGCTAACCAATGAGCCATTGTGCCACCCTGAATGTCAGGATATGTGAACAAAAAACTGGGTCCATGAGGTAAGCTTGGAGGAGCTTGTTAAAGAAGGCGAAAGTGAAATATTCAAAATGGCTCCATGCGTGGTGACTTCTTACGAGATGTCCACATCATATCCTCTAATTGCATCTTCCACTCCTGCTCTGTGTTCCTAAAGCTGTATTCTAAGTCTTTTAAATGATATAACCTGATCCTTCTCTTCACTCTGTCTGTGACTACAACACTACATTCTGTACCCTGTCCTTTCCTTCTCCTCTACGTGCTCTATAAATGGTAATGCTACATCTGTACAGTGGACAGGAAATGATACTTTTCACTGTAACCCAATACTTGTGACAATAATATTAAATCAATGTGGTGGCAAGGCAATACAGTTTGAAGAGAGTATTGCAGAAAATGGAGTCGAAACATCTAAAGGCATGGCTGCTGATGGTGAGACTGATGGTGATGCTGATGGTAACTGTCTGTGCTGATATGTGTGCTTTTGGAGACCAGAACACTTCATTCGCCTGACGAAGGCACAAACGCCGAAAGCTGGCAGATTTACTATCAAATAAATTGGTTGGATTAAAAATTGGTGTTGTCAAACTTTACTGAGTTTACCCCAGTCCAACACCGGCATCTCTACATCGTGAGACAAAGAAAGCAGAGATGCAGAATGAGTTAAAGGAATGAGGAATTCTCCAAGGAATATAGAGCTGGAGCAGATTTTAGAACTCGGGGGCAGTGAAATTCCTGAGCGATTTGAAAGTCAAAGCTGGCAGACCAGGAGCCAATGTAATTTTTTTTATTTATTAGTGTTACGAGTAGGTTTACATTAACGTTTCAATGAAATTACAGTGAAACTCTCCTAGTCGCCACCCTGTTTGGGTACACTGAGGGAGAATTTAGCATGGCCAATGCACCCCAACCAGCACGTCTTTCGGACTGTGGGAGGAAACCGGAGCACCCGGAGGAAACCCATGGAGACATGGGGAGAATGTGCAGACTCCGCACAGATGGTGATCCAGGCTGGGAATCAAACCCAGGTCCCTGGTGCCGCGAGGCAGCAGTGCTAACCACTGTGCCGCCATGTCACAAGTTAGCAAGCTCAAAGATAATGATTGAGGGGTGGGGACTTAATACAAATTAGGGCACAGGAAGCAGAGTTTAGGATGAGTGACATTGGAACATTGGAATTAGGAGCAGAAATAAGCAACTTAACCCTTCGAGCCTGCTCTGCCATTCAATCAGAACCAGGCTGATCTCTCCCTGGTCTCAAATCCATCTCCCCACCTTTTCCTCATATCTCTTTTTTATCAGAAATTTTTAAAATCATTTTTATCTACCTCCTTCTTGAAACCATTCAATGATTCAGACTCCACCGTGCTATGGAGTTCCACAAATTCACCTCTCTCTGCGAGAAGTAGTCCCTCCTCTTCTCAGTTTTAAATCTCCCGCCTCTCGGCTTATACCTGTGACCTCTGGTCCTAGATTTCCCCATAAGGGGGAAACATTTGGTCTATATTTACTTTATTCATCAGAACCCCTCTGTCATTCTCAACTCCAGCGAGCATAAGCTCACTCGAGTTAAATCTCTCCTTATACTTCAATCTTTTCACTCAAGGAGAGTGGTTGGTGTCAGAGAGAGGTCAGTGTAGGGTCAAAAAAATGTTTGCAACAAAATTTATTAGGGAATCCAGAGAACTCCAGACATTCTCTCTTCCACCTTCTTCCATTGGGAAAAGGTACAAAAATCTGAGGACACCTGAGTCTGATGACTCAAGAACAGCTTCTTCCCTACTGTCATCAGCCATTTGAATGGATTTGCATCGCATTAAGTTGATCTTTCTTTGCATCCTAGCTATAATTGTAATGCTACATTCTGCACTCTCTCCTTTCCTTCTCTATGAAGAGTGGCATGGTAGCACAGTGGTTAGCAATGCTGCCTCACAGAGCCAGCGACCTGAGCTTGATTTCTGGCTTGGTTCACTGTGTGTGTGTGTGTGGAGTCTGCACGTTCTCCCTGTATCTGCGTGGGTTTCCAGGCGCTCTGGTTTCCTCTCACAGTCCAAAAGATATGCTGATTAAGTGGATTGGCCATGCCAAATTGACCCTTAGTGTCAGGGAGACTAGTTAGGATAAATGCATGGGGTTATGGGGATAGGGCTTGGGTGGGATTGTGGTCCGTGTAGACTCGATGGGTCAAATAGAACATAGAACATTACAGCACAGAACAGGCCCTTCGGCCTTCGATGTTGCACCGACCAATATAAAAAGCAATGCCCCTCCAAACTAAAACATTCCCTTCTCTTCCATATACTTATCAACTAACCTCTTAAACGCCACCAAACTTGGCGCATCTACAACTGCTGCAGGCGGGGCATTCCACTCCCGAACCACCCTTTGGGTAAAGAACCTACCTCTGATATCCGTCCTATAACTATCACAATGGCTTCCTTTTGCACTGTAGGATGCTGTGGTATGCTTGTATAGAATGGTATACCAATATAAGAGACAATGATAAATCAAATCAAACAGAATATGAAAGATGCTATATAACTTTATACATATATTTTAATGCTGTGCAAGTCATAGCAACAAATATACTGAACTGACTATATTTCTCAGTTCAGGGCCTAAAGGTCAATCTCTCAATGCACAAAGCAGGTTGTCTTGTTTATAGTTACAGATCATGGTGAGGCAAAGTGTGTGCTTTGGAGTTGTTTGCATACTTGCAATTAAAAGTCAGCCCCAGTGAGAGCTGAGCTTCTGATCCAGCCAGGCTCCTGTGACTGTACAACCCCGTCCCTTACATCTGTTGGAGAAAAGGTGTGAACATTACTCAGCGAAGGAAAGGGGCCTGGTTAGCACCTGCCTCGCTGTGCCACTGTTTAGTAGCAGTTAGTGATTCGCACTGAATAGAAAAGGCGATAATCTCTCAGACTAAACTGTGAGCCAGCCGTGGCTCAAATACTTCTTATCAACGCAGGTTGTTGTTATACCACAGTTTTTCCAGCACCTTATCTCCAGGCTCCAGAGTGGGGTGAGGAGGGGTGGGGCGGGGAGTGGAGTGGTCATCAAAGCTTTCCGAAAAGTCCGTCAATGCCTCAATTTTAAAATTCTTGTTCTTTCAAATCCCTTGTCCCAATCTCGAAAATCTCCTCAGCTATTATAACTATACAAGATATTGCTCACTCCTCCAATGCATTCTAGTGCAATCCTAATGTCCTATTTTCCAGTCAGGATGGCTGTGTCTTCAGCTGTCCAGCCTTGGTGCGCTGGAACTCCCTCCTTGCACCTGTTAATCACCCAGTCCTTATGTTAAGCTGCTTCTCAAAATCAACTCTTTGATTAATTGTTTGGTCGTTTGTGCCCCTTGTGTAGCACAATATCAGATTTTGCTTAATGATGTTCCTGTGCAATGACTTATGATATTTTGGGTCACTGTCTGTGCGGAGTCCGCACGTTCTCCCTATATCTGCGTGTGTTTTCTCTGAGCGCTCTGGTTTCCTCCCACAGCTGTGCTGGTTAGGTGGCATTAGCCATGATCAGTGTGTGAGGTTATGGGGATAGGATGAGGGAGAGGGCCTGGGTAAAATGCTCTGCCAGAGAGTTGGTGAAGGCTCTGCTGCACTGCAGAAATTCTATGATTGTGTTGGATATATTGTATGAGCTCAAAGATGTGAAGGTTAATTGGATTGGCCATGCTAAATTGCCTTTATTGTCTAAAAATGTTAGGCTAAGGGGAATAGTAGGGTTAAGGGATAAGGCACAAAGTGGGTCTTGGTAAGATGTTCTGTCTGAGAGTTGGTACAGATTCAATGGGCCAAATGGCCTTTGCTGCACTGTAGGAATTCTATGATTTTACATTGCTCTATCTATTTGCCACTCACTGCTACGAGTGCTCAATTGTTCCTCAAAGATCAAATTCTCCAGTCCTGCTTACATCCTCTGAAAACTCCCTCAATAGTGAAATCACATCCTTGCGGTAATATGGTGACCAGAATTGTACATGGTAACAACAACTGATTTACATCATTCTACTATAACCTTGGTGTTCCTTTATTCTATGCCTTGGCCACCAAAGAAAAGTAATCCATAAGCTTTCATACCCTCCTTATCGATCTGTTTTGTTACCTTCAGAGTACCTTTACTATATCCAATATTAATTGTAGTGAATTCCGCACATTCACTGCTCCCCTGTGTGGAGAAATTTGTCCTCATCTCAGTCCCTTATCCTCAAGCTATGACTCCTAAAGTTTGTCTATTAGTGTCACAAGTCGGTTTACTTCAATGAAGTTACTGTGAAAATCCCCTAATCATCACACTCTGGCGCCTATTCGGGTACACTGAGGGAGAATTTAGCACAGCCAATGCACCCTAACCAGCACGTCTTTTGGATTGAGAGAGGAAACTGGAGCACCCGGAGGAAACCCATGCAGACACGGGGAGAATATGCAAACTCCACATAGCCAGTGACCCAAGCTGGGAAACAAATCCACACCTGATGCTGTGAGACAGCAGTGCTAACCAGTGTGCCACAGTGTCATCCTAATTCTGGGCTCCCCCCACCAGGGAGTCAAAGGTTGTCAGGGTAGGTGGGAATGTGGAAATGAAGCCAAAGTCAGGTCAGCTATTATCTTAATGAATTTTGGATCAGGCTCAAGTGTCTGAACGACACTTCAGCTGCTTCTAATTTGTAGGTTGATATGAATTACACGGCTGTAGACATGTACTCCAAGCTCCCTCTATACTTTTCAGAATCCTACCATTTCTGACGTGTTCCCTCACCTTATTTGACCGCTCCTAATCGTTCAAATTTCCCAGGATAACAATTCTATTTGCCTCTTTGCCCTAACCCTAACCCTAACCTTCCCACAAAAGGGAAGATGAGCCCAAGGTGTATAAAATTATAAGGATAGGTTGGAGATCAGAAGGACCTATTTAGCATGACCATGAAGACAATGTGCAGACTCTGCACAAACAGCGACTCAAGTCGGGATTGAACTCGGGTACATGGCGCTGTGAGGCAGCAGTGCTAACCACTGTGCTAGCATGTCACCCATTTTTCCTCACTATCATCCAGGCAATCATTATTTCTATCCTCTGCAATTTCTTCTTAACCATGTACTCTTGGAGGTAAATCTAAATGATTGATATATTTTTGAGAAATGCAGAGCAAACAGTCCTGAATCCTGGGACTCTCACTGGTAACAAGTCTGATCTTAAGATTTAGGATCCTAAGATCTGTGTCTTGGTTTCTTGCACAATTTTGACATCAGGATATGAATTTCCAGATCAGTTCAGGGGAGTGCCTAACAAATTGTTGGAGAGGGTGTGGGGAATTGTGGGGGTGCATTTATAATTTAACAGTTGTGAAATAGGGGAACTGAGTATAACACTGTTTCACAGCCTGCCAGATACGGAACTGGGCGAGAGCTTCAGGTTTCAAGATGTCCAGATCACCAAAAACCTGTCCTGGTCCATCCAGACCAATGCCATAGTTAAGTAAGCCTCAATGCTAAGAAAGCATCAATGCTTCTACTTTTTCAAGAGGCTAAGGAAATTTGGAATGTCCACTAAGACTCTCACCAATTTGTAGAAATGCACCATAGAAAATGCCCTTTCTGGTTGTATCACAGCTTGGTATGGCTCCTGCTCTGACCAGGACCACAAGAAATTACAAAAGGTGGCAAACAAAGCCCAGCCTTTCATGCAAATCAGCTTTTGTCCACACTTTTCGCTGCTTCGGCAAAGCAGCCAGCATAATCAAGGACCCCATGCATCCCAGACATTCTCTTTTCCACCTTCTTCCATCAGGAAAAAGATACAAAAGTCTGAGATTACGTACCAGCCGACTCAAGAACAGATTTTTCCCTGCAGTCATCAGATTTTTGAATGGACTTATATTAAGTTGATCTTTTTCTACACCCTAACTATGACTGTAATGTTACATTCTGCACACTCTCCTTCCCTTCTCTATGTATGGTATGCTTTGTCTATATAGCGGCAAGAAATGATATTTTTCACTATATCCAAGAGATGTGACAATAATAAATCAAATTGAATCAGATTTAACTCTGGGTGGG
Organism: Sphyrna mokarran; assembly: GCA_024679065.1. Classification (NCBI taxonomy): domain Eukaryota; kingdom Metazoa; phylum Chordata; class Chondrichthyes; order Carcharhiniformes; family Carcharhinidae; genus Sphyrna; species Sphyrna mokarran. The sequence continues at coordinate 9,154,479 of JAGIQG010000028.1, forward strand.
ATTTTCAGGCCAAGTTCATCCTGAAACCACCCTGGGGTGAACAGACAAATCCATGATCAGCCCCTTACTCACTACAATTCCTGTGGTGGGCAGAATGGGAAAATGCGCCTGGCTGTGTTTGAAGATTGCAGTGAGCAATATTGGTGTAGAGATTAAAATCAGCAACGCAGCCAGTCCTATGGGCTTCCCAAAGGAATAGATGTGTGTTGGGAGGTTAATTTGTCTCTCTTTGCTGTTCTGGACTAAGCTAATGAAATCAGGTCAGAGAAATTTGAAGAGAAAAGTAAAGCAGTGGACCAGGTCAGTTAGATGAAATCAGTTCCTGTAGCAAGGTGGCACAGTGGTTAATACTGCTGCCTCACAGTGCCAGGGACCCGGGTTCGATTCCTGGCTTGTTTTACTCTCTGTGCAGAATCTGCACATTCTCCCTGTGTTAGCATGGGTTTTCTCCCATACTGCAAAGACATGCTGGTTAGGGTGCATTTGCCATACTAAATTGCCCCTCAGAGACCCAAACAAGCGCTGGAATGTGGCAGCTATAGGAGATTTTCACAATAACTTCATTGCAGTGTTAATGTAGTCAATGATGCTAGTATTGGACTGAGTTGGGCACAGTCTCACAACACCAGGTTAAAGTCCAACAGGTTTATTTGGTAGCAAACGCCACAAGCTTTCATTCCTTTCATTCACTCGGTGAAAGAGCAGCCCTTGAAAACTCATGCTATCAAATAAACCTATTGGACTTTAACCTGGTGTTGTGAGACTTCTTACAGTGTTAATGTAAGCTGACTTGTGACATTAATGAAGTAAACTTTACATCTTGGTATGGCTCCTGCTCTGTCCAAGATCGATACGGAGATGCGAGCATTGGAATCTGCAAGGAACTACAAAAGATCATGAATGTAGAATTGAGCCCTCCATCACACAAACCAGCCTTCCATCTATTGACTCTGTCTACACTTCCTGCTGCCTTGGCAAAGCAGCCAGCATAAATAAGGACCCCATGCACCCTGGACATTCTCTCCTCCACCTTCTCTCTTCAGGAGAGAGATACAGAAACTGAGGTCGTGTACCAACCAGCTCAAGAATAGCTTCTTCCCTGCTGCTGTCAGGCTTTTGAATGGACTCACCTCACACTAAGTCGATCTTTCTCTACACCTTAGCTATGACTGTAAAACTACATTCTGCACTCTCTCCTTTCCTTCTCTATGAACAGTATGTTTTGTCTGCAAAGCGCGCAAGAAGCAATACTTTTCATTGTATGATAATACACGTGGCAATAATAAATCGGATCAAATCAAATCAAAATCTGAAGGTGTCTGTTCTCCCAATTCTGCAGTGGTTCCCTTCTCCAAGGTGTAGGTGATTAACTTATCTCCTGTCACCGCTGCCCGGGCTCACTGTTATATAAAAGCACTTCAAAAGCCTGTGGGAAAATCTCTATTGAAATGTACTCAGTTACCCACTGACAGGAAGAGACTGGGAGGAAGGCAATTGCTAAATCTGCAATGGCAGGGGGGTGGGGGGGAGAAACTGGGGGAGGAGAGTGAAGGAGGGGGGGGGGGTCACACTCACATTGTCCTGTTCCCATTGTGACTCAGGAAATTAGTGTAAAAAGTATTACAGCTCCTAAACAGCACTCCTTTTCAAAATTATGCAATCAGGAAACTGGCTGGACCTAAAACACACAAAATAATGCTTCCCCTCAACACCAGTGATTAGAATGCTAATAGTCTTCACACGCTTAGGCGCTGAGTTGCTGAGGGAGTTAGTTGATGGTCATTATTGAATTAGATTATTCTCAATGGGGTCCAGTCTCCTGTTTCCAGTGTTTGTTGACTCGGGACTTGTTTGCAATGTAAAACCAGACTCTGTGAAACCTGCCTCAGTGAGGTGATATTCCTTCTGTTAAATCAAAGTCTCAGGACTTTAGGGTCACACACACAAAAAAAACTCCTCCAGTTCAGAACTAGAGAAGCAGATTTAATGACAAGAGTGCAATTGGATGGTTGCCTCAGGGAAACAGGGATCCTAAAGCAGTCTCACAACATCAGGTTAAAGTCCAACTTTGGTAGCAAAATCCATTAGCTTTCAAATGCTTTCTAAAGCATTGACATGTTGAAACAGGTCACTCAGTCCACGTGGGAGTGATGAGGGCTTGAGGACGCACTGTTTTATACAGGGAGGGGAACTTGCTGCCTGCAAAGATGTTGGACGCAGAGGTAATGAATGATTTCACAAGGAAAACGGACTGATGTTTGAGGGAAATAAACTTGCATAAGGTTAGAATGGGGGAGACAAAATGGATTGCTTTGTGGAGAGTTGACTTGCAGTTGATGGGCCGACTGGCCTCCTTCTGTTCCCTTGTGACTATGGGTGGGATTTTCCAAACACGCTCGCCCCAAAACCAGGAAAATCCCGTCCAAGGTCAATGGACTTTTACATGATCATTATCCCTTCCCCCCTGCATCCCACCCCCCACCAAACTCCCTCCCCCCCAAGCCCCAATCATTACAATTTCCATGGCAGACAGGATGGGAAAATTTCCCCCCACCCCACGTGTCGCTGTCTCTGTCCATATTCCTAAAGGCTGGAGCAAGATCTATGACTCTATTGGCAGGGTAAGGTGCGTCTGGCTAGCTACAGTTAAATGGGAAATGCCTGTGATTTTCTAACTGGATGGCCCGTCATCACTTGATGCTAAGTAGCATTTTGATCAGCAGGGAGGCTAAATTAACATGCAAGCGAGTGGAGCGAAGGAAGCTGGTGAATGAGGCAGTGTCGGGTCAGTCAGCAGTCACTGAACGATGGTTGAATGCTTTGCAGTGAATGTGTGAGGCAGGGTTCAGTCCCGCACTCACACTGTAGGGTTGAGGAGACAGTAAGGGAAATGTGCTTGATTGGGACAACAGTCTGCCCGGGAGGGAGCAAGCCCGATATGTTGACTCAAAGTTCCCAGGAACACAATTTAACATGGACAGACATTTCTTGATTGGGCAATGGTCAGTTTCTCACCGCTGCTCTCCTCATGCTCAGTGTTATTTGTGGGAGAGGGATGCCATGATTGCGATATATGTTTGGGAGACTTGCTTTTTGAGATCTGCTCTCTTGAAACCTGATGAAGGAACTCCAAAAGCTCGAGATACCGAATAAACCTGTTGGACTTTAACCTGGTGTTATGAAACTTCTTACTGTGTTTACCCCAATCCAACGCTGGCATCTCCACATCATCTCTTGAAATGCAACCTATTTATTTATTAGTGTAACAAGTAGGCTTACATTAACACTGCAATGAAATTACTGTGAAAATCCCCTGATTGCTACACTCCAGTGCCTGTTTGGGTACACTGAGGGAGAATTTAGCATGGCTAATGCACTGTAACCAGCACATCTTTTGGACTGTGGGAGGAAACCAGAGCACTCGGAGGAAACACATGCAGACACGGGGAGAACATGCAGGCTTTGCACTGACAAGTCACCCAAGCCGGGAATTGAATCTGGGTTCCTGGCGCTGTGTGGCAATAGTGCTAACTGATGTGCCATCATGCTGCCCTATTGGGTTCAGATTAATGCCTTTTGGGCAGGGGTTCAAACCTTATCACAACTAGCTTATAAGGAGATGGCAGGGAAATGGTTCAAGATGAATTCAATTAATTGAAAATCTAGGATTGAAAAGCTCATGACAGGAACCACGAAAGTATCATCGATTGTTGTAAAAATCCATCTGGCTCAGTAATATCCTTGAGGGAAGGAAATCTTTACCCGGTCTGGCCTACGTGTAACTCCAGACCCACAGCGATGTGGTTGACTCTTAATTGCCCTTGAGGGCAATTAGGAATGGACAATAAATGGCCATGTGAACAAATTTAAAAAGTGACATTAGTTCCTGATGCTATGAGGCAGCAGTGCTAACCATTGTGCCACCGTGCTGCCCTACACAAAAGAAAATTTCAAAGAAGAACGGGGGAATTCACTGCCCATGACACGGTGGCATAGTGGTTAGCACTGCTGCCTCACAACGCCAGGGACCAGGTTCAAATCTGGCCTTGTGTGACTGTCTGTGTGGAATTTGCACATTCTCCCGGTGTCTGCCTGGGTTTCCTCTGATGGGCTCCGGCTTCCTCCCACAGTCCAAAGGTATGCGGGTAGGAGGATTGGCCATGCTAAATTGCCCGTTTAGTGTCCAAAAATGTGTAGCTTAGGGATAAATGTGTGGGGTTATGGGGATGATTTGGATTTGCGTCAGATGCTCAGTGGGAGAGTAAGTGCAGATTCTATAATTCTCTGTGGTATCTGGGTCAATATTTATTCCTCAAGCTACATGGCTGAAAAGCAAGTGATTTGTTCCTGATATCATTGCTATTTGTGAGAACTTACTCTGCACAGTTTGTCAGCCTACATTTGCAGAAGTGGCTTAAAAACTTACTTCATTGACTGTGAAACGCATCGGGAATTCCACAGGTCATGAAATATAAATGCAGACCCATCTTGCTTCGCAATCCAAACTCCCTGTGGTTATATAACCGAAACTGGTGGTGTTGGCTGCAGTACAGCTGAACCTTCAGCTCCTCTACACCTTGGAGTGCTGCCAAGAGAGGGGACGGCTGCTTGCGTGTCTGCCTTTGGCTGCACTCCTGGAAGGAAGGGCCTCTGCACTGATGATCATGTTGAGGCCCAGCTGTCAGCTGAGGGTCTCCCGCAGCCGTCATCTCTCTCGTCAGAGTGAGGAACTTTTTGGAGGATGTCAAAATCTTGCGGAGAACAGCTGGGAATTCTCCCAGTTTCCTGGCTGGCATTTCCCTCTCAGCCAACACCCCAAAAATCAGACCCAGGGGGGTCATGAAGATGATGGTCACTAGGACATCACGCAGCTGGTCTAATTTTTAAAATACAGCCCAATTGACCGATTGGAAAATCAACCGAGCATCACTCCCAAAGGATAGCACCTTTAACAAAAGCAATACTCTCTCAATACTGCTGAGCGATTCCCTTTAAGAGTTCTAAAGAGTTAGTAATCTCCCTCTCTCCAAATCTAACCTCATTCCCTCCCTCACGGTATTGTGGGTCAACCCACAACACATGGAGTGCAGTGTTTCAAGGAGGCAGCTCACCACTACCTTCTCAAGGGCAATTAGGGATGGGCAATAAATGTCAGCCCACTTCCCATGAATAAATTTTTTAAAAATTCAATATTACTGAATCTCATTCCTGTGGTGTCCTGGTCAATCTCACATCCGTCAGTAACTTAAACACTTGTGTAGTCTGGCTGTTCGCTCCCTAACCCGTGCCAAATCCCAGGCACCCATCAATCCTGTAATGGCTGATTAACACTGACAGCTAGTGCCACAAGAACCTTGATTTTAAAATCATTGACCTCGTGTTTTTCCTCTGTGGTGACTTCTCCCCTCTCTACCTCTGTGGCCTCCTGCAGCCCAACTATTTTCTTGAGACCTCTGCATCCCTCAATCGCTGACCACCCACGCAACTTCCAATTCTTTCCTTCCACTGTTAACAACAATGTCTTCAGATGCCTGGGTCCAAAGCTCTGCAAGTCCCTCCCTTATTGTTTCCCCTTCTCATCCACTGCTTAAACATGCCTCTTTGCCAAGGGTTTGGCCATTGCCCTAGTCTCTACATCAACAGTGATGAAATTGGAAGTGGTCAAGAGCTTCAAGTTTCCAGGTATCCAGATCACTTTTCCAAGTCCCTCTGCACCGATGTTATAGTTAAGAAAGCCCACAAACGCTCTACTTTCTCAGAAGGCTAAGAAACTTTGGCATGTCCACTGTTGAAGTTAAAGTTGCAATATAAATGCAAACTGTCTCCGCATTCTGTCTTCTGCCTTCTCCCGTAAGGAAAAAGCTACAAAGGACTCAAGAACAGCTTTTTCCCTGCTGCTGTCAGACTTTTGAATGGGCCTACCTTGCATTAAGTTGATCTCTCTCTACACGCTAGCTGTAAATGTAACACTACATTCTGCATTCCCTCATTCCCTTCTCAATGAATGGTATGCTTTGTCTGTATAGTGCGCAAGAAACAAAATTGCCACTGTATGTTAAGACATGTGAGAATAATAAATCAAATCAAATCAAATCAAATCAGTGACTATGGGATCTATAATTTTAGAAACAAATCTGTTATCTTTTTCTCACTGTTCATGAATCATTAAGAAGGGGAACAATTATCCAACTAAACCTCCGTGTCGGTCAACCACACAGGCGTTAGCTGGCGTGAGTAAGAAATTACGGAGCCTTATTTTATGGCAACAGTTGACCAGGAACCACTTCCGTTAATCACAGATGTTTATATTTATATTTCCTGTACTCTCGTGCCTCGCTTCCCAACAGGAGTGTGTGCAGACATGTGTTGTAATGAACTCTTGAATCCCTCCAGGCAAAAGCGCACATGGTTTGCACAGTCAGTTCCTGTACATCGAATAACTTATTTTCTTCACCACTCTGTCCAATTAGGCAGTGGAATTTTAAACTCACAGCAAACAATGTTTTTTAAGAGTCACCTTTCAACTTTCTTATTCTGCTGTTGTGCAAGTTCAGTCCGTTGGTACTTGGGAAGTGGTACATTGTGTAGCAGGTGCTGAACTTCAGTTAAGATGTAGACAAGTCCACCCATTCAGTTTTCCATGGTGCTACTCAAAAGTAGACCATGGAATTCTTCTAGTCCCCATGGAATTCTTTTGCAAATAGTTTGAGCAGAGGAGATTTACCAGGGTGTAGCCTGGGCAGTAGCGTTTCAGCTGTGAAGAGGGCTTGCGTATCATAGAATCTCTGCAGTGTACGAGAAGGCCATTTAGCCCATCAAGTCTGCGCTGACCACAATCCTACCCAGGTCCTAATTCCTACAACCCGACATATTTACCCTGCTAATCACCCAACACGAGGGTCAATTTATCACTGCCAATCCACCTAACCTGGACATCTTTGGACTCTCGGAGGAAACTGGTGCATGCAGAGGAAACCCATGCAGAACAAAGAGAATGTGCAAACTCCACACTGACAGCGACCCGAGGCTGGAATTGAACCCAGGTTCCTGGCGCTGTGTGCCACCATGCTGAAGAGGTTGAGATTGCTTTTCTTAGAGCAGAGTTGATTTTTCTCTGTGCCCTAGTTATGACTGTAACACTATATCCTACACTCTCACTTTTCCTGCTCCCCTATTTGCTCTATGAACGGTATACTTTGTCTGTATAACAGCAAGAAACAATGCTTTCATTGTATCCTACTATAATAATAAATCAAATCAAATCTGAGAAGGCTGAGGGAGAGACCTGACTGAGATTTACGATGCAAAGTCAGAAAGATAAAACAATTTACAATATCTATCTTATATTCTAACATTCAGCATAATGTACCTGTGAACTTACAGGCAAACTGTGGTCAATCATACAACATTGCACAATAAATGTCAGATGTATCCAAATGTATTTCATGGATTTCTCAATAACCCACCCTACCATCTGTAACGAGTGAGCCAACCAATCTCATTGAAACTCCATCTCTCTTCTGAAGATTTTCAATTCTCACCTTCAAAGCTCTCACCTTGGAATTCTCTCCAAACCTCATTCCAACCTGGCAGCCAGGTTGACAGCCCATCTGGTAGAGTTTCAATCCTGTCTCCCGAGGTTCCGTTCCACTGGATTTCTGAGTCAGCACTCAAGCATCAATCTACAAGCCTAATTTCAGCTCCCAACACAGTGAATAGATCAAAGGGATGTCTTTGCCAGAACTGCCCTCTTCGATTGCTAAGAGTTCGCCTGATTCCTTTTTCCTTGAAGCCTGTATCACACAGCCCTTTCTATAACTTGGAGCTTATTTCTCTGCTTCTCTGTTTTCCCTTAACTTAACCGGAAGGTCCCTTTGAGACCTTCCCCTGCTCCCTCCCTGTTTGGGACCTGTGTCTATCCTCTCTCCCTTATTGGGACCTCTCCCTTTCTCTCCTCTTGTCCCCTGTTTGGGGCCTCTCCCTTTCCCATGTCTATGAGGTTGCCTATTGAGGAAAGGTTAGAGAGGTTCGATTTGTATCTGCTGGAGTTGAGTAAGGGGCACCTTGATCAAAACCTTTAACAAAGAACAAAGAACAAAACAGCACAGGAAACAGGCCATTCAGCCCAACAAGCCCGCGCCACCACCCCAATGTTCCCACCTCCACCCATGATCCCTGTCTATGTTTATAGATCTATGGATTAAAAACCAAATTTGAGACAATTTAGGGAGAATTTGTTTTGCCAATTAGCCTAAGAGCACATCTTTGGGATGTGGGAGGAAACCGGAGTACCCGGAGAAAACCCATACAAGCACAGGGAGAATGTGCAAACTCCCACAGACACAGGCCCAAATCCATGTATCTGCACAGCACAGCGATAGTCACTGAGCTGTTGTGTTGCACATCAAATAGTCCAGATCAAGCGTACACTAACGATGTGAAGCACTAGGACACTCTTGAAAAAAAAATCCAAGAGCAGCCCTCTCACGACCCATCGCGTGTATGCCCCTTGTTAGACAACAAGGTGGACCAAAGAACAAGTACATCAATATCATCATCTATTGACATACTTCCCAGGGACTCCCAAGGCTCATGATCCCTATTTTAAATCAGTTTTCTATACCTCTCCATTCCCATTCTGTTCATGTGCCCATCTAAGTAATTAAAAAATTCCAGAGTACCTGCCTCCACCACTTTACTTGGCAGCGATTCCATACTGGCACCACCCTCTGTGTGAAAAAACTCCCTCTAGCATCCAAATTATACCTTACACCCCTCACTCTAAGCCCGTGACCCCTCGTGCTATTCGAGTCCATCCTATGAAAAAGCTTAACCCTGTTTACTCTATCTATACCCCTCATAATCTTGTACACCTCTATTAGATCTCCTCTAAGTCTACATCTTTCTAAGGAAAACAGTCCCAATTTGCCTAACCTCTCCTCGTAACTCAGACCTTCCATACAAGGCAGCATCCTGGTAAACCTCCTCTGCACTCTCTCCAGAGTCTCCATGTCCTTCCGGTAGTAAGGCGACCAGAACTGGACACAGTATTCCAAATGAGGTCTAACCAGCGTTTTATACAACTGCAACATTAAAGGCCAGCTCTTGTATTCTATACCCCTTCCTATAAAGGCTAGCATACTATATGCTTTCTTCACAACCTTCTCCACTTGCTCTGCCACTTTCAGAGACTTGTTCACCTGCACCCCCAGGTCCCTCTGCGTTTCTATACTCCTAATAGGTCTACACTTTTGACAGGGTGAATGCGGAGAGGATGATTCCTCTTGTGGAAGAATCTATTTCTAGCTATTGCTATCTAAAAATAAGACATTACTCATTTAAGAAGGAGATGAGGTGAAAGTTTTTCTCTCAGAGAGGGGTAAGTGTTTGGAACTCTTGCCCTCAAAAGGCAGTGGAAGCAGAGTCTTTCACTATTTTTAAAGCCATATTTAGATGGATTCTTGATTAACAAGAGGGAGGGGGTGGTGAAACTTTATCAGAGGGAGGGGTTGGCAAAAATGTGGGGTTGAGATTACAAGAGATCAGCCACGATCTTATTGAACAGGGGGAAGAGACTCGAGGGGCCGAGTGGCCTATTCCTGCTACTCATTGGTCCCCTGTCTGGGAGCTTGATGATGATGATGGTCCACATACAATCCCCTGACCTGGATTTCCTTGTGTCTTTTTTTCTCCTTCTCTATGTGGAGGTGTTCAGACCTGTCCTCAACTCAAAACACCATATATCCATATCTGCGCAGTCTGCGTATGTACAGGCTGCTCCTGGCCTGTCCCATATAGAGGAGCGGGGACATAAGGAGATCTCCCGAACAGGAGAGAGGGGGCAGGGGAAGGTCTCAAACAGGACGAGGGGACAGAAGGAGGCTGAAACAGGGGAGAGGGGATGCGAGAAGGTCCCAAACCAGAAGGAGGGCATATAGGGAGGTCCCAAACAGAGGAGAGTGGATAGGGGCAGTCCCGAACAGGGGAAAATAAATGTAAGGATGGAAAGGGAGAGGACCAAAATAGAAGAGAGGGAACCAACAGATGTCCCAAACGGGGAGGGAGTCAGGGAAGATCCCAATCAGCAACCCCAGATAGCGAACAGAGACAGGTTCCTGTTAAATTAAAGAGAAACAGCACAACATTGAGAGAAACTTGGGTTTCATGAGACAAAACTTCGCACATTTCCTTCACTTTCTCTGAGTCAGTAATTGTTTCCAGCTTCTTCAGTTGATTGCTCCTTAGTATCAGGGGGATTAGCAGGGTAAATAAGTGGGGTTATGGAAGTAGGGCCTGGGTGGGATTGTGGTTGCTGCAAACTCGATGGGCTGAATGGCCTCTTCCTGCACTGTAGGGATTGTATGATCCTGTTTATTTATCTTCTTTCTACCAGGAAACAGGATAACATTCTCCTAATACAATTAAACAATAGAATTTGCTCACAAATAACAAAGGAATGATGACAATGGGTGTGAATAGAGCAGCATTTTGAGTGACTAATTTTCATTCAGTATCAGAAACAATCTCTCCAGTGCCGTAACAAAATAATCAGAAGCAGCAACTTCTACCCTAAGGGATGTAACTCTCTACTCACTATTTTAAAATACATTTTAATAAATTTGCTGCCCTCATTGAACAAAGGGAAGCTCTCTGAGTGTTCAGTTTTCATTCCACACTTTCTCCTTACCAAGGGGCAATTCTACTAGGTGGTCAACTCAGGCTTGGCATATGGTTGTGCCAAACGGGTACAGTCCGAATAGAAACATAGAAAATAAGAGCAGGAGGAGGCTATTCGGTCCTTCAAACTGGTTCTGCCATTCATTATGGCGGACCATCCAACTCAATAACCTGAGTGGCACAATGGCACACTGCCGCAGAACTGGGTTCAATTCCTGGCTTAGGTCCCTGTTTGTGTGGAGTTTACATGTTCTCTGTGTCTGCGTGGGTTTTCTCCTAGCGCTCTGATTTCCTCCCACATTCTGAAAGACATGCAGGTTAGGTGCATTGGCCTGAACTGGCGCTGGTGTGTAGCGACGAGAGGAATTTCACAGTAACTTCATTGCACTGTTAATGCAGGCCTTATGACAAATAAATTATCTTTAACTGATCCTGCCATATCTTTTGATCCCCTTTGCCCCAAGAACGGAGCCATGTGCCACAGTAGGCAGTATTGCTACCTCTCAGTGCCAGGGACCTGGGTTGGATTCCTGGCTTGGGTCACTGACTGTACGGAGTCTGCACGTTCTCCCCATGTCTATGTGGGTTTTCTTCAGGTGCTCCAGTTTCCTCCCACAAACCAAAGACATGTAAGCTCAGTGGATTGACCATGCTAAATTGCCCTTTAGTATCCAAAGATGAGCAGGTTTGATGGCTTGTCTACGATAAATTGCCCTATAGTGTCCAAAGATGTTCAAGTTATATTCCTCCAGGTACTCCAGTTTCCTTCCACAATCCAAAAATGTGCAGGTTAGGTGGATTGGCAATGGTAACTTACCCCGTATTGTTCTAAGATATGTAGGTTAAGGGGATTAGCAGTGTAAATATGTATAGGACCTGGGTAAGATGCTCTGTTGGAGAGTTGGTGCAGGCTCAATGGACTGAATGGCCTCCTCCTCCACTATAGAGATTCTATGAGAAATACTTGAGGAAGAGTGTAAGGTATAGTGGCACACTGTTTCCTGGGATCCAGCTGAGAAGTAGGAAGAAGAAGTGACCAAACTCTGGATGACAAGAGAAACTTACTCAACACAGCTCTTGGTAACTCCTCAGAAATTGGTTTGACAGGCAGCCGGCAATGGAACAGGCACAGAACAGCAAGCTGCGACAACAAAGGGGGAAGAAATTCCAGAAAATGAGCAGATCAGGATGGCACAGGGGTCAGCGCTGCTGCCTCATGGCACCAAGTACCGAGGTTCGATTCCCAGTTTGGGTCACTCTCTGTGTGGAGTTTACAAATCTCCCTGTGACTGCGTGGTGCACCGGGTGTGCTAGCTTCCTCCCGCACTCCAAAGATGTGTGGGTTAGGTTGATTGGCCATGTTAAATTGCCCCTTAGTGTCAGAAAAGTAAATACAAGGGGATGCAAAGATAGGGCCTGGGTGGGATTGTTATCGATATATGCTGAATGGCCTCCCTCTGTACTTCCAGGATTCTATGAAAGCACTCAAATCTCAGCAGGCCTAAGAAAACCATTATAGCAAGACTAACTCTCAAAAAGACACGAGATGCTGCCACGTTTCCTTTGCTTTACTTATCCTATGGTCATAACATTTCTTACCCCTCTGTGGATTGAAGCTAAATATGGTATGTACATATCCAAACTCAAGAGATCAAACTTGTTTCAAAGCCCATCCTCCCTGTGACAGCAGTTGAAATTCGACTGCAAATTCTGATTATTTCTCGAACATGCTGTGCTACACAGTTCACAACAACATACCTACCCTCACCACTGTTCCACTTCTTACTGGCATGATTTCAATACCTCATCCAAGCGTGTTCTACTTACGTTCAACCACATGGCTCTACTTACTAGCCCACACAAGTTGAGTCGGACACTACAATGTTGGCTAAGTTTCTCAAAATTAAACCAGTCCAAACAGAAAAATAACTCATTTAGAAAACTCTATGCAACCATGAGATATCTTGAAAAAGAATGACCAGATTGCATGAGAGATCCAAATGAGACAGAAGCATGAGCAGTGCTTTGGACAAGTGGGACATTATGCTTCATTGATTGGAGAGATGGAAATGTTGGCTGGAATTTTCCAGGCTTATTCATTGAGTATGGCACAGTGGTTAGCAATGCTGCCTCACAGCACCAGGAACTTGGGTTCGCTTCCTGGCTTGGGTCACTGTCTGTATGGGGTTCTCTCCGTGTCTGTGTGGGTTTCCTCCAGGTGCTCCAGTTTCCTCCCACATCCTGAAAAACGTGCTGGTAAGGTGCATTGACGCGAATATGGACTATAATGCAGTAACTAGGGGAATTTTACAGTAACTTCATTGCAGTGTTAATGTGAGCTTTACTTGTGATTAATAAATAAACTTTACTTTTCTCTTTAACATTTACTCCACCACCTCTGTCCGTGAGAATGGGGAATTTTCCGCTCAGCTGAAACTCCATTCACTGCAGCAGGAGCGGAAAGCCCCAGCCCTGGGCAAGGTTGAAGAATTCCACCCATTATCCTCATACCAATGCGATTGGGAAACATCCCCTGTTTACATCATGGATTCCTGTTTGTCCTGCATCTGTGACATATCCGTACACTCTGCGGTAGAGAATTCCACAGGTTCACAACTCTCTGAGTGAAGAAGTTCTTCCTCATCTCAGTCTTGAATAGTTTACTCATTATTCTCAGACTGTGAACTCTAGTTCTAGACTTCCCCAAAATCAGGAACATTCTTCATGTAAGCAGCCTGTCCAGTCCCATCAGGGTTTTAGATGTTTCTATGAGATTTCCTCTCATTCTTCTAAATTTCAGTGAGTACAAGCCCAGTTGATCCGGTTTCTCTTCAGATGTAAGACCTGCCATTCCAGGAATCAGTCTGGTGAACATTCGCTGGACTCTCTCAACAGCAAGAATGTCCTTCCTCAGACTAGGAGACCAAAACTGTACACAATACTCAAGGTGTGGCCTCACCAAAGCTCTGTATAACTGCAGCAAGATATCCCTACTCCTGTACTCGAATCCTCTTGCTATGAAGGCCACCATGTCATTAGCTTTCATCAATGCCTGTATGTTACCTTCCAGCGATTGTTCCACCATGACACCCAGGTCATGTTGCATTTCCCTATTTCCTAAACTGTCACCATTCAGACAATAATCTTTCTCCTTGCTTTTAGCCACCAAAGTGCGTAACCTCACACTTATCCGCGTTATTTTGCATTTGCCAAATACTTGCCCACTCAGCCAGCCTGTTCAAGTCACCCTGCCGCTGCTTAGCATCCTCCTCACAGCACACAATGCCACTCAGCTGAGTGTCATCTGCTGATATTGCATTCAACTCCTTCATCCAAATCATTGATGTATATTGTGAATAGTTGGGGTCCCAGCGCTGACCGCTATGGTTTCCCACTGGTCACTGCCTGTCACTCTGAAAAGGACCTCCATTGCCCAGAATTCTCTGTAATTTGTAATGCAGCTAAAACTTAATTTAGGGATCACTTTGCAGGAGTTGTAATGCATGCTTAGTTCATTGTTAATCATCCCCCCCATACTGAAACAGTTCACTGTACTCATGCACCCTGGCAGTTTATTACATATTGTGCTTGCAGACATCACTTGCTTCAGACTGCCCTTGTTCACACTCACACTTGGTTGAGAGATCATTAAAATTTAAACCTGGGCTCTCTACTAAATGTAAGATTTCATTTTCTCTCTTTTTCTGGAACCATTTGATGTTAGGATTGATTCTTTCTTAAACTTCTATATATTTTAGAAATTAAAGTGTCTCGAATCTGAGAATAGGTTGGACAGGCAGGACTTGCATCCATTGGAATTGGAAGAGTGAGGGGTGACATGGTTGAAATATATCAGATCATAAACGAAATTGACAAGACACTCCTGTTTCTTAGAGATAGTGGTGCAGCGGTATTATACAGACCCAGAATAATGATCTGGAGACCTTTGAATTCCACTGTGATGGATGTTAAAATTTAAATTCAATAAAAATTTGGGATTGAATGTCTACTGATGAACATGAAACCTTTGCCAATTGTCGGAAAATTCTGTCTGCATCATTAATGACCTTTAGGGAAGGAAATCTTCTGTCCTTATAAAAGCAAATTACTGCAGATGCTGGAATCTGAAACCAAAAAAGAAAATGCTGGAAAATCTCAGCATGTCTGGCAGCATTTGTAAGGAGAGAAAAGAGCTGATGTAAAAAGCTCATGTAAGCCCTTTATCAGCTTTGATAAAGGGTTGTCTGGACTCGAAACATCAGCTCTTTTCTCTCCTTACAGACGCTGCCATTTCAATCTACTGTCCTTACCTGGTCTGGCCTCCATATGACTCCAGAGCCACAACAATTGGTTAACACTCATCTGCCCTCTCAATTAGCCTAGCAAACTGTTCAGGGTACTTAGGGATTGGCTAGTGATGCTCACATGCCATAACTGAATAAAAATAAAAAGAAAAAAATGTGAGTCCAGAACTGGAAGGCACTATTTTTAAATTAAGGATTGTCATTATAGGACAGAAGTGAGGAAAACTATTTTCTCTCAGAAGGTTGTGCAACTTTGGAATTCTCTACCTTGGAATGCAGTAGAAGTGGAGCTGCTGTATATTTTTAAGGCAGAGATCGATAGATTCTTGTTGGGCAGGAGAATCAAAGGACAGATGAGAACATCACCACCTGCAAATTCCCCTCTGAGTCACTCAGCATTCTGACTTGGAAATAATACAGTAAGAAGTCTCACTGGGTCTCACCAGGTTGAAGTCCAACAGGTTTATTTAGTAGCAGAAGCCACTAGCTTTCAGAGCACTGCCCCTTCATCAATTAAGTAAGAGTTCTGTTCACAAACAGGTGATATAAAGGCAAAACTCAATTTACAAAATAATGGTTGGCATCACATTCCACATCCTTTGATTGAATACAAAAATAGAGAGAGAGAAATAATTTAGAATGTAACATGCAGCACATTAAGATTTGATTTGATTGGACTGGATTTATTATTGTCACATGTATTACTGTACAGTGAAAAGTATTATTTCTTGCTACTATACAGACAAAGCATACCGTTCATAGAGGAGAAAAGGAGAAAGTGCAGAATGTAGCATTAGAGTTATAGTTAGGGTGTAAAGAAATATCAACTTAATGCAAGGTAAGTCCATTCAAAAATCTGACAGCAGCAGGGAAGAAGCTGTGTTTGAGTCAGTTGATACGTGACCTCAGACTTTTGTATCTTTCCTGATAGAAAAAGATGGAACAGAGAATGTCTGGGATGTGTGGGGTCCTTGATTATGCTGGCTGCTTTTCTGAGGCAGCAGGAAGTTTCGAAGGAGTCAATGGATAGGAGGCTGATTTGAGCGATGAATTGGGCTACATTCACGATCTTTTGGAATGTCTTGTGGTCTTGGACATTACTAAGGTGATGAAAAGAACTCTACCACACAATCCTGCACCTAGCTGGATGGGATCTCTGTGAAGTATGAAGAAAATTGGAATAGTTGCAGCCATACTAATCACTCTGTTCACCCTATCACCCTCTTCTTTTGTACATATTATACAATATGGGATGGTTTCCTTCCCCATCTTGACTGTATTACTGCTGCTGCTTCCCAGAGCTCTCATGGAGAAGGTTGTGATGGTTCCAGCAAAGCAGCAGTCATGCCCTTACCTAATCTCATGATTGGAATGGACTTGCAGGCTCTTGGTCGACACTCACTCTGCCTTGCGTACCTTTCTTAAAAATACAGAAGTTCAGAATTAATGTCGCTCGAAAGGAATGAGATTGAATCTGCGCAAGTTTCAAACTGCCGGGTAGATTTGCAATTGGAAAGCTCAGATTTAGAGACAGACAAAGAATGGTGTTTTACAGAGGTTTGGGATACTGCTGTTCCTGGAAACTGCCAAGGAGCCCTGGGGTCCAACATCAAAGAGAAGATTCTTGTGCCATTCCCTGTGGCGATGAAAGGGAAAAGCAGGGAGTGGGCTGCTAATTGTCACAATGATAAAGATCATTGCTTCACGGGGATTATGTCTAATGACACAACACATGCAGCAGGATAGCAAGTTACAGGAAAAGAAAGGACTGTCAGAGAGATGGCATTTCAAAAATTAAGTTTTGTTTCACTGGGGCGGCACAGTGGTGAAGTGGTTCGTACTGTTGCCTCACAGCACTAAGAATTCGGGTTCGATTCTGGCCTCGGGTCACCTATTGTGCAGAGTCTGCACATTCTCCCTGTGTCTGCATGGGTTTCCTTGGGGTGCCCTGGTTCCTCCCACAGAGAGAAAGATGTGCTGGTTAGAGTGCATTGGTCATGCTAAAATCTCCCTCAGTGTATCAGCAGAGACACCTGAGAGTGGTGACTAGGGGATTTTCACAGTCACTTCATTGCAGTGACACCAATAAATAAACTTTAAACTTTGAATGTTAGTCACAGATTGCCCAGTTCCACAGGACAGACCATTGTTCTGATATGTTAATTCTCAATTCATCACTATATAGTGAGACACTGTTGATAATAGAACTACTCCCCACCTTTGTAACCCCCTCAAACCATACAATCTCTTAACCTGAACTCTCTGATCTTTTCACTTCGACCTCTTGTGTGACTACTGCACCTCCCCTTCCCACCTTCTCCACTACCTCAACATTGGTGTCCATGACACCAGCCAACTGGGCCTTAAAATTCAGCCATCTTTGGAACTCAATCAACTCCTTAGAATCCTCTACTTGACCAACATCCAGTCTCCCTTTGCTGCATTTTAGGATTTGGTCTATGTTAGAATTGAATTGTCTGCTTTGAATTGAGTTAGTTAATCCCAGCTACAGTAACAGGGGTAGCACAGTGGCACAGTGGTTAGAACTGCTGCCTCACAGTGCCAGGGACCCTGAGTTCAATTCCCAGTTTGTGTCACTGTCTGTGTGGAGTTTGCAAGTTCTCCTTGTGTCTGAGTGGGTTCCCACCAGGTGCTTCAGTTTCCTCCCACAGTCTGAAAGATGCCCTGGTTAGGTGCATTGATCTGAACAGGCATCGGATTGTGGCAATTAGGGGAATTTCACAGTAACTTCATTGCAGTGTTAATATAAGCCTTACTTGTGACTAATAGATAAACTTAACTATAACTGGTGACAGTGTATGTCTTGGACAGGGGAAAGAGAACAAAAAAATCCAATCATCAGTTTAAAGTGGCATGGTGGCACAGTGTTTGGCACTTCTGCCTCACAGCAGCAGGGACCCAAGTTCAATTCCGGTCTTGAGGACTATGCAGAGTTTGAACATTCTCCCTGTGTCTGTGTGGGTTTCCTCTGAGTTCTCTGGTTTCCGCCCATAGTAAGAAGTCTCACAACACCAAATTAAAATCCAACAGGTTTATTTGGTAGTAAACACCACTAGATTTCGTGGTTTGCCCCTTCGTCGGGTGAGTGATGAGTTCTGATCACAAACAGGGCATATAAAGGCACACACAGTTCACAGAATACTGATTAGAATGCAAATTTTTACAGCTAATCAAGTCTTAAAGTCTTAATTCCTCCCACAGTCCAAAGGTAGATTGGCCAAGCTAAATTGCCTGTTAGTGTCAGAGGATCAGCTGGGTAAATACGTGGGGTTATGGGGAAAGGAGTTGGGTGAGATTGATTTTGCTGTAGGCTCGATGGGCTGAAAGACCTCCTTCTGCATGTAGAGATTCTCCTTTTATTAGTTACCCAGTGGTCTTGTATCACCGACATTATTGCTGAGTGTGGGGTCTTGCTGTGCACAAATTGGTGAGGCATATTTATGTACAACATTGATTGGAAGAATTTTGGGATGTCCTGAGGAAAGAAAGTTGCTATATAAATGCAGGATCTTTCTGTGCCCTTCTAAGACACACAAGAATCACCAGTTTGTGTGGAAATGCATTCTAGTGACAAAGCCAGAAGCTTGAGGAGAGGAGAGGGGTGGGACTGTTTATGAATGCTAATGGTGCTATGAAAATGCAGGCTGTTGTTGCTGTGTTGTGTGGATATTGGTCAGGGACAGCTGTAATGCTCCCAGCCAATTAACCTACTGACACTCGCTGTCCCAGCCTCTGTGTGAAGAATCACCACCTTGGTGGGGGTATCAAAGGATCTCTGGAGTTAGTGAAAAACCCAAACCCAGCATGAACCTATGCCTTACAGCCATAGCAACTCTCATGATACTTGCTGCATTTTCTTTCTCATCACTGGCCTACGACAGGCATCACAGTGATGGTGACAGATTCTTGTTAGTAGCGTCCAACGTAGAGAAACAGGACATCTGCAAAGAGACTAAACGGGATTCAAAATAGGATTTCCCTCTGACTCCCTCAACCCCAATAATGACAAGCGTGCTGCTTTAACCTGGGGATGAGGGGCTTTCAATGTCCTCCTGTAATTTTACATGGTGTCGGTTAGCTGAGCTGGCTGGAAGATGTGGCAGAATGATGTCCAGGTTCCCCCCCTGTACCAGCTGTGATAGCTCATGGGGATTTTCCACTTAGTCTCTTGCCACACTTGCAGAGTGGAGCCACCTTTGTGTAACCTCTGCTGGAGAGGGGGATGCCTTATGAGTGGGTTAATTACCTTCACCTACTTTAGACACAAAGCCTACTTTGACCCACATGTGAGCATTTGTCAATTATCATCCATTCCTCCAGTATGTGGACTTTGTATGGATATCCTTAGAGTTTTCACTGGGATTATAGAATCATTACAGAATGCCTACAGTGCAGAAGGAGGCCATTTGGCCCATTGAGCCTGCACTGACAACCATCCCACCCGGGTCCTAACTTCCTCACCCCACATATTTACCCTGCTAATCCTCCTGACATTAGGGGACAATTTAGAAAAGCCAATCCATCTAATCCGCATACCATTGGACTCTGGAAGGAAAGTGGAGCAACTGGACGAAACCCACGCAGACACAGGGAGAAGGCACGAACTCCACATAGACAGTGATCCAAGGCCATTATTGAATCCGGGGTCCGTGGCAGTATGACGCCGCAATGTCTGCATGCCGCCCACTATCCAGAAACTATTCCCATAATCCCGTCGCAGCGACTCTTACTACCTGATTAAAACATCACTCTATCACATAATTAAGTGTTTAAGGTGACTAGTTGTGTTGTTTTACACTGGTTTTCAGCTGGTCTGTCCCCTCTCTGCTAGCTTTACTTTGGGGTTGCTAACAATGCAAACAGTCACTGCAGGATTGTCCCTGCCTCTCATTCTTCGATCGTTTTGCCGCGATGAAGCACCCAGGGGCCCTGTTCCTCTGCTTTTGCACATACATTGCTATTTAGCTGCAGCAATACACAAACTTGTGAACAAAGAATAAAGAACAAAACAGCACGGGAAACAGGTCCTTCGGCCCAACAAGCCCGCACTGCCACCTCAATGTTCCCACTTCTACCCATGATCCCTGTCATCCCTGTCCATGTTTATAGATCTATGCATTGGAACCAAATTTGAGACAATTTAGGGAGAATTTGTTCCGCCAATCAGCCTAAGAGCACATCTTTGGGATGTGGGAGGAAACCGGAGCACACGGAAAAAACCCATACAAGCACAGGGAGAATGCGCAAACTCCCACAGACACAGGCCCAATCCATGTATCTGCACAGCACAGCAATAGTCACTGAGCTGTCGTGTTGCCCATCAAATGATCCAGGTCAAGTGTACACTAACAATGTGAAGCACTAGGATACTCTCGAAAAATCCAAGAGCAGCCTCTCACGACCCATCGCGTGTATGGCCCTTGTGAGACAAGGCAGACAGAAGTACCTGTAGGATAAAACAAATACATCAATATCATCGACAATTTACACACTTCCCAAGGAAGAAGGGGGCCAATGAGGGCACTATCTCTGTGCACTGACTTTTGACTCACAACGCTGCTAGCCTGAGGTCCAGTGCCTGCCTCCGACAGTGGCTACGCTACAAGTACAGTAAGAAGTCTCACAACACAAGATTAAAGTTCGACAGGTTTATTTGATAGTAAACACTACAAGCTTTTGGAATACAGTTCCTTCATCAAGTGAGTGGAGAGAACTCTCGGACTTCTGTATTTTTTCCTAAAGGAAGAATTTGGAAGAGAGAATGTACGGGATGCGTGGGGTCCTTAATTATGCTGGCTGCTTTGCTGAGGCAGAGGGAAGTGTAGACAGAGTCAATGGATGAGAGGCTGATTTGTGTGATGGATTGGGCTACATTCATGACCTTTTGTAGTTCCTTGCAGCCTTGGGCAGAGCAGGAGCCGTACCAAGCTGTGATGCAACCAGAAAGAATGCTTTCTATGGCGTATCTGTAAAAGTTAGTGAGAGTTGTAGCTGACATAGAACATAGAACATAGAACAATACAGCACAGAACAGGCCCTTCGGCCTTCGATGTTGTGCCGACCAAAATAAAAAGCAATGCCCCTCCAAACTAAACCATTCCCTTCTCTTCCATATACTTATCAACTAACCTCTTAAACGCCACCAAACTTGGCGCATCTACAACAGCTGCAGGCAGGGCATTCCACTCCCTAATCACTCTTTGAGTAAAGAACCTACCTCTGATATCCGTCCTATAACTCATACCCCTTAATTTAAAGCTGTGTCCCCTCGTGCTAGCTTTCTCCATCCTAGGAAAAAGGCTATCACTGTCCACCCTATCTAAACCTCTAATCATCTTATATGCTTCAATAAGATCCCCTCTTAGCCGCCTCCTTTCTAACGAAAACAACCTCAAATCCTTCAACCTCTCCTCATAGGACCTGCCCTCCATACCAGGCAACATCCTGGTATGGCAACATGCCAAACTTCTTCTTTGGCAACATGCCAAATTTCTTCTGAGAAAGTGGAGGCATTGGTGGGCTTTCTTAATTATACTGACTGCATGGGGGCTGGAACTAGGGGGCATGCCCTCAAAGTAAGGGGGAGCAGATTTAAGACTGAGCTGAGGTGGAGCTTCTTCACCCAAAGGATTGTGAATCTGTGGAATTCCCTACCCAGTGAAGCAGTTGAGGCTACTCTTCAATGTTTTTAAGGCAAGGACAGATAAATTTTTGACCAGTAAAGGAATTAAGGGTTATGGTGAACGGGTGGGTAAGTGAAGCTGAGTCCACAAAAAGATCAGCTGATTGAATGACAGAGCAGGCTTGAGGGGCCAGAAAGCCTACTCCTGCTCCTAGTTTTTATGTTCTCATGTAAAATCTTTTATGCAAAGGAGATTTGGAACTGTGGAAGAAATCACCACGTTTTTTTAAGGGAAAGGGGGATTTATATTTGAGATTTGAGGCAGAGGAAGGCACATGGTTATGGGGAGAGACAGCAAGGGAATGAAACTGAATGAAAAGATGGCACATTGATATCGTTAAATCTGTAAGAGTTAGACCAGGATTCTCCAATCTCATACCCACCCCCATCACCTCTGCTGGCAGGAATGGAGAATTTGACGCACGGCCAAATTTCCATTCACTGTAGCGGGGCCGGAGAATCCCAGTCTCCAGCAAGGTCAGAGAACCCTGGTGGCACGGTGATTAACACTGCCAGGGACCAGGTTTTGATTCCCGGCTTGGGTCACTGATTGCGCTGAGTCTGCACGTTCTCCCCATGTCTGTGTGGGTTTGCTCCGGGTGCTCCAGTTTCCTCCCATACTCCAAAGATGTGTGCGTTAGGTGGATTGGCCATGCTAAAGTGTCAGGGAGATTAGGACTGTAAATATGTGAAGTTACAGGGATAGGGTCTGGGTGGGATTGTTGTTGGTGCAGGCCCGATGAACTGTAGGGATTGTATGATTCTAATATCACTGAAAGAAGAACATTTGCGGATTCTGCCAGCGAAAACCTGTGTGCTGGGGATCCAATTACTTCACATGCACCTCTTCTTGGCCAGTTTATAGTCTTTAGTTTTCTTTCTTATTCGTGAAGCTTTGAATCCTGCTTTCCTTTCTCATTCCTTTGCTCTCCTGACTAGACTTTAATCCTGGTGACCTTTGTTTCGGACTCATGCCTCCTACCAGAGCTTTAGCATTAAGACAAAAGGCTGTTTACACTAATAGACTCTGAGCCTTTCAATCCTGAAACAAATAGCACAGTGGCAACCGAATAGAATTGAACATCTCAACATTTTTCCATCTGTTCACAAAACCAATATTGACCCAAGGCCCCCCACTGCATGTCTGCCTTAGTCAAAGTTTTACCAGACAAATAAGGTTCGTACGGAACACGCCCCAGGAGGTTGGGACGAAATGAACGGGAACAATAGAAGCCCTGGGATTATTCTCTCTGGCCCGGCACAGGGGATGAGCCAAGCTCCCTTGTTTTACCCCGTAGGACTGTGGCTTATCTTGAAAGGCCTGACGCCATGCAGCCTGTCTCTGTGGGCCTGTCTGAGGCCATTCATTATTCACGCCCTGAGGAGGAGGCAGGCTAAAGTTGATAGTGATCGGTCCCCATCCAGTTACCTTATGTTCTCTGGAGAATTAGGTTTGAACAGAATAAATCACATCTAATTAGAATCCTATGTAAAATACCTCAAGGAAAATAGCCTGGGATGCAGGCATATGAACCTTGGCTAGAAAGGAAACAAGAATTAATTCCCCTATTCAATACATGTATTATACTAATGCACCAAATATGTTATATTTGTGGATTGTTTAGTTAGTTAGTTTATTTATGAGTCTTACAAGGAGGCTTACATTCACACTGCAATGAAACTATTGTGAAACACTCCAGTATCTGTTCGGGTACACTGAAGGAATACCTCAGTGTATTGAGGTACATTGTACCTCAGTGTATGCGACACACACTCTCTCTCTCACTGGTCACTGCACCCTAACCAGCACCTCTTCTGGATTGTGGGAGAAAAGTGGAGCACCGGGAAGAAACCTGCACAGACATGGGGAGAACATGCAGGCTCCATACAAACCGTGACCCAAACCGGGAATCGAACCCGGGTCCCTGGCGCCATGAGGCAGCAGTGCTAACCACTGTGCCACCGTTACATGCTTTTAAAGGATTATATCCTTTAAAAGCATTTTCTGCAAAGATGGGCATTTCTTTCTATGAATCTTGTTAGATGAATTCAGCCATTAGTTAACAGTTAATTAGCAGAAAACACATTGGAGGCCACTTGACCAATATTATCACATCATCCAATAAATGGGAAGGGACGGGACCTTCCCAAGGTCATAAGAATTAAATGTGGTGATGTGTTGCAGATCATTCAGGAAGTCCAAGTTGCTATGGCAATGCACATTTGTCTAGAACAATGATTGTGATGGTTGGGGCTTCAACCCATGTCCTACAACTCTCACCAACTGTTACAGACGCACCATAGAAAGCATTCTTTCTGGATATATCGCAGCTTGGTATGGCTCCTGCTCTGCCCAAGACTGAAAGAAGCTAAAAGAGTTGTGAACGAAGCCTGGTCTATCCCACAAACTGGCCTCCCATGCATCGACTCTGTCTGCCCTTCCCACTGACTCAGAAAAAACAGCCCCCATAATTAATATCCCCACGCACCCTGGACATTCTCTCTTCCTCCTTCTTCATTCGGGACAAAGATACAAATGTCTGAGGTCACATACCAAGCGACTTAAGAACAGCTTCTTCCCTGCTGCCATCAGACTTTTGAATGGATCTACCGCGCATTAGGTTGATCTTTCTCTACACCCGAGCTATGACTGTAACACTACATTCTGCACTCTCTCTTTTCCGAATCTCCTGTGTACTCTATGAACAGTATGCTTTGTTTGAACAGCGTGCAAGAAACAATACTTTTCACTGTATACTAATACATGCAACAATAATAAATCAAATCAATGTTCATCCCATCAGACAACAGACCAGAAATTGCATTCCTACCAATGGCACATTTAGAAGGATTTTTGTGGGTTGATATTCAACCTGCTTTAAACACCACTTTCCTTACTCACAAAGTCTTGGGGTAGGATTCAAACCTGGGACTTTGGCTCAGAGACAGGGACACTAATCCACTGCGCCACAAGTCCTCCGCATTGGGTAAATGTACCATGTAAGAAAATCCCAAGAGCTATGCTGATAGCAAAGACATTCTTGTTCAGGAATGTGCCTGTGGTGTCATTGTGTAAGGGCAAAAGTTCCATTGGAGCTCCTTTCCCATTGGAAACTATCCAGGTTGCTTTAGGCAGAATGAAAACTAAATAGCAAAGGGGTAACTGAATGCTTGGTCGAAGAGGTGAGTTTTTTGAGATGTTCTGCCTGTAATCTGGTTGATAAAAGTAAACCAACAATCACTTGCATTTATATAATGTCTTTAACAGAGTAAATCAGCCCAAGGATTTTCACAAGAGCCACCAGGACATATTTAACATAGCACCATGCGTGATGTTAGGATGTGTAATCCAAAGTTTAATCAAAAATGTAGGGTCAAAGAAGGGTGTTAAAATAGGTGAGAGAACAGAGAGGCATAGGGAGGTGGAGAGACTTCTGGAGTTTAGCGCTTAGCCAGCTGAAGGGAAGGCCACAAATGATGGAACAGTTAAAATCAGGGATGCAGGAACTGCGGAAATCTCAGCACGTTGTAGGGCAGGAGGAAATTACAGAGATAAGGGGAAGAGGAGACCATGGAGGAATTTGGAAACGAGAATGTGGAACTGATGATTAGCTGAGGTGATGGGGGGCAACACCTGTTGGAGGGCAGCTGGCAGGGATCAGAATCCCAAGGAGGGAAAGGGAAAATGTAAAATGGTTCCGTTACCTGTCCACATTTAGTTCACATTCATGTTTTGTGAGCTAACCCTCCTGCAGAATATTGCGAGATCATAGAATAGAATTATCAAATCCCTACATTTGGAGAATCCCTACATTTGCAGAAGGAGACTATTCAGCCCATCAAATCCACAGCCATTCTTGACAGAGCATCTAACCTACACCGTATCCCAATAACCCCACGTATTTACTCCACTAATTCCCCCTAACCTACACATTTTTGGGTACTGAGGGGCAATTTAGCTAACTAATTAAATTAGTTAATCTCACCAATCCACCTAACCCTCACAGCTTTGGAGTGTGGGAGGAAGCCGGAGCACCCAGAGAGAACTCGTGTAGATATGGGATCATTTTTGGTGCAGGCTTGATGGGCCAAATGGCCTCCTTCTGCACTGTTGTTGATTCTATAAGAACTTGCTAATTCCACACAGACAGTGGCCTGAGGCTGGAATTAAACCTGGATCCCTTGCACTTTGAGACAGCAGGGCTAACCACTGCGCCACTATGCCACTGATGTTCTAGCAAAGGTGCTACATAAATACAGGCTTTCGGTTTTGGATGTTTCATAAGTTACCTTGTGATGTATGTTGTGGCAATTGAAACACAAAAGGGGAAAAAAATTATCCATGACATATTTTACAACTCCTGCAACTGATATCACACTATAGACTCACCCTGCAGACAGAGCTAACTATACACGTTGTAAACTAAAGTTACTCATGCAATATCTCAGGTTGTAAACTAAGGTCCATGCACATCAAATGCACCATCATTAGTTGGTAATGAAAGTGATTTTTATTGTTTTATTACAGCCATTGTCTGTCCAAACTAATAAAATCACCCTTTTGAAGGGAGTCCATTTTCCATTAATGGTCTGAACACAGGGTATAGTCCTACACTAGGGAGCAGGTATGGTTGCAGAGTGGTTAGTCCTGCTGCCTCATAGTGCCAGGGACCTGGGTTTGATTCCTGGATTGAGTCGCTGTCTGTGTGTAATTTGTACATTTTTCCCTGTTGCTGTGTGGGTTTCCTCCAGATGCTCCAGTTTCCTCCCACTGTCCAAAGAATTGCATTGGCCGTGCTAAATTCTCCCTCAGTGTACCCGAACAGACACAAGAGTGTTGTGACTAAGGAAATTTCACTGTAACTTCATTGCAGTGTGAATGTAAGCCTACTTGTGACTGATAAATTAATTTGACTTTATATTCACATTTTACATGCAGATAAATGCATAGGTTTCATTTGTTGCTACATAGAACATAGAACATGGAATACTACAGCACAAACAGGCCCTTCGGCCCACAAGTTGTGCCGATCATACCCCTACCTACCAGGCCTATCTATAACTCTCAAATCCATTAAAACCCATATACTCATCCAAAAGTCCTCAAAGAGTTCGCCTCCACCACCACCGACGGCAGCCGATTCCTTCACTCAGCACCCTGTACTTTCATTCAGTTATTAACAAGTTGTCCTTCTTTTAAACAATTTCTTTTCAGGTTTTTGCAATGGTAATGAGGAAAGAGTCAGAGGCAGAGAGAATTTTGGAAGGATTGTCAAGGCCTTTGAGGGAGTGCAATGGTTGGTTATCAGTTTGGTTCCAGGAATTTGACTACAAATTTGGGGAAACAGGATCCTTCTCCCTAGAGCAAGGAAAGCTAAGGGACAATCTGACAGAGATGTGTAAAGATTATGGCAGATTTAGATAAGATAGACAAAAAAAATTGTTCCCATTAGCTAATGATTTAAGGGCTAGGGGACATAGAATTAAAGTGAGGCTGCACTGGAGTATTGTGCACAATTTTGGTCATCTTATTTGAGGAGGGATGTAGTGACATTGGAAACAGTTCAGAGGGGGTTTACCAGATTGATTCCAGAGGTTTGTTGTATGAAGAGA
This sequence comes from Sphyrna mokarran, assembly GCA_024679065.1. NCBI lineage: Eukaryota > Metazoa > Chordata > Chondrichthyes > Carcharhiniformes > Carcharhinidae > Sphyrna > Sphyrna mokarran. The sequence goes on from JAGIQG010000028.1 coordinate 9,181,776, forward strand.
GATTGAACAGTTTAGGCCTATACACGCTGAAATTTAGAAGAATGAGGGGAGATCAAATTGAGGTATACAAGATGGTAAAAGGTATGGATAAAGTAGACATGGAGTGTTCGCTTCCTCTTGTGGGGCATTCTAAGATGAGAGGTCATTGTCTGAGGATAAGGGGTAACAAATTTAAACAGAGTTGAGGAGAAACTACTTCTCCCAAAGGGTTGTGAATCTGTAGAGTTTGCTACCCCAAAGTGTGGTGGATGCTGGGACAGTGAGTAAATTTAGGGAGAGTTAGACAGATTTTTAATTGGTAATGGGTTGAAGGATTATGGGGAGAAGGCAGGAAAATGGGAATGGGGAGCATATCAGCCATGATAGAATGGCGGCAAAGCGGACTCATAGAATCCCTACAGTGCAGAAGGATGCAATTCACCCCTTTGAGTCTGCACTGACCACAACCCACCCAGGACCTGTCCCCATAACCCCATGCATTTATCCTAGCTAGGCTCTTGACAATAAAAGGCAATTTTTAGCATGGTCAATCCACCTAACCTGCACATCTTTGGAGTGTGGGAGGAAACCAGAGCACCAAAGGAAACCCATGCAGACACGGGAAGAATGAGCAAACTCCACACATATAGTGACTTAAGCCGAATCAAACGCGGGTCCCTGGCACTGTGAGGCAACAGTGCTAACCACTGTGCCACCCAAAGGCAGGTGAAGAAGGGCTTGCATGAACAACCACAGCCGGTGCAGGAACTGAACCTGTGCTGTTGTCATCGCTCACAAACCAGTCAACTGAGCTAACCAACCCCGTCAATGGGCTGAATGGCCTCATTCTGCTCCTGTATCTCATGAACTTATGAATTAAGGTGCAGGGCAAGAGATACAGGGAGGATTTGAGGATGACCTTCTTTACACAGTGGATGGCCGTGACTTGGAACTCGCGAGGGTGATGGAGACACTGAATTGCAGATTACCTGAATTACTTGTCATCCCTTGCGCAGAACATCCCCAAAGCAAAAGACAGCCAGCTCTGGGTGGGTTGGAGAGAGGTGCTTGTTGGAAATTTGCTCGAGGGAACAGAGGGCCAGGGAGGAGAGAGGAGGGGGCACGCCGGGGACAGAGAACTGATGTGACGAGACATTTGGTGGAGACTGTGAGGCTGTTTGAGCTCTGTTCTGACTGTGCCTGAGCGAGCCTCACTCTCCCTGACATTAATTAAAGGCCTTAAGTGCTTAGCTTTAAGAAGGAGCCATAGCAACCGAGAACGATCAATCTTAAGATGGCTCTTGTGGATTTAATATAACTTTTACCAGTTCCATCCAATTTGCTTGCAGATGGTTTTATATTTTGGCTGTCTGATTTGTTGTTCCTCATTAAAGTAGGAGTTACGAGTCCCAGGCCCATGTGGAGAGTGAATAAAGAACCCTGTGGTAAACGCTGACAAAAAAAGTAAATTAACATTCCCACTGGCTACATATCTTGCACTCTGCTGAGGAGCCTTTTCTTCGAATACCCATTTTTTTTCTCCCTGTGAAAACACCTCAGGCTGCTGAACTGCGGAGCTTATTAACTAGGCCGAGACACTCTTCTCAGCAGGACAGCTACTTCCATCCTGAGAGAGACCAACAGTGTGGATAAAACACTGTCCCTTGCTGGATTCTGGGTAATGGTACCCCGCCATGGTCTGCATCCAATCTGTGCTGAAAACGAAAAGATCAGGGACTGTAGCCACCTCTAAATAGCCTCCCCCAACTCTTCTTCAATCTTCCTGACCTGGTGCTGAGCCACTGCATCCATCCCCACCCCTTCACTTCTGGAACGCCTCTACTTTCTCAGGAAATTTGGCATGTCAGCCACACCAACTTTTACAGATGTCCAATAGAAAGCATTCTTTCTGATTGTATCACAGCTTGGTGTGGCTCCTGCTCTGCCCAAGACGGCAAGGAACTACAAACTGCTGTGAATGTAGCCCAATCCACCCTTTTTAAGTCAATGATAGATACATTTTTTTAAAAATTAAGGAATTAAGGGTTATGCTGAGCATTCAGGTTAGTGGAGCTGAGCTCGTGAAGAGATGAGTCATGATCTTAATGAACGAGAGCTGGCTCGATAGCCTAGTCCTGTTCTTAGTTCTTATTTTCTTATAAATCAACTTGCCATCCATTAACTCTGTCTACATTTCTTGCTGCCTCAGAAAAGCAGCCAGCATAATTCAGGGCCCCACATACCCTGGACATTTTCTCTTCCACCTTCGTCTGCCAGAAAAAAGATATAAACGTCTGAGGTTACGTACAAACCGACTCAAGAACAGCTTCTTCCCTGCAGTGTCAGACTTTTGAATGAATATGCCCTGCGTTAAATTGATCTTTTTCTAGCTATAACTGTAACATAACATTCTGCACTCCCTCCTTTTCTTCTCAATGAGTGATAGGCTTTATCTGTATAGTGTGCAAGAAACAATATCTTTCACTGTTTGTTAATACATGGGACAATAATTAATCAAATCAAATCAAATCAATAAAGACATTTTTTTCTTCTCTTGATCCCCTGATACTCAACATTCCTCAGGCAGGCTATTTTTATTTTGGCGTATAATCATGCATTTTTTTTCCCCTCTTTGGGGAATGGGTAGTTGGCGGTTGGATTCTTTGACTGATTATCAACACGTTGAACTATGTCATGAACAGTTAACACACAATGAGGCTCTGGGTACCAACTGGCAACCTTTGCCTCCAAAGGGGCAACCAGTTCTAAAATTCTCTCTATTATTATTCCTACATGGGATGAGGCATCATTGGCATTTATTGCCCATCCTTAATTGCCTCCTTGAACTGAGTGGCTTCGCATCTCAGAGGAACATTTAAGAGTCGCATGGGTCTGGAGTCAATGTAAGCCTGAGGAGGATAAAGATGGCAGTTTTCCTTCCCTAAAGGGACATTAGTGAACCAGATGGCATTTCGTTTTTAACAAAAATCAACAGTGGTTGCATGGTTCATCATTATTAGACTCAAATCTCACCCATCGTGATGGGATTTGAACCCGGATGCCTAGAACATTATGCTGGGTCTCTGGATTACTAGTCCAATGACAATATTACTACACTGCTGTCTCCCCAAAATCTGTTGACAGAGATTCTGCATGCTACCCTTTTTCTGGTGTGGAATTTGGTCTCGACGCAGCGGAGGTGGGAAGGGGAGTGAGGGGAGAGGGAGGAGGGCTTGCGGGTTGGAGCTGCTCTGGGGAATGTGCATGTTTCTCTGGCAATGTGATTTCATGAAACCATGCCTGGGCTTGTTTTGTGATCCCCTCCCTTTAGCACCCACAACTCAACCACAATGAGACATTTTTGACGGAACCAGCTGTTGCAGTTCCATTAAGGATGGCCAAAGCTGCAGAATTGTTATGGCATTACCAGGAATTGCTGACCACCCTAACAGTCAGTGTCAATAAATAGCAGCATTAAAGAAATGGAGTTGGATTCTTCCCGTCCCGCCCACCATGGGAATGGTAGTTAATGAGGAGCACAGTGTCTGCATTTAAGACTTATTCAATCACCCTCCATACAGGATGGGGCTTAGCTAACAGCCTCTACAAGTACCACAAGCTATTAGGGGGAGGCAATGATTAATGATATTATCGTTAGACTATTAATCCAGAAATTCAGCTAATGTTCTGAGCATACGTGTTCGAATCCTGCTACGGTAGAGGGTGGAATTTGAATTTAATATAAAATGTCTGGAATTAACAATCTACTGATGACCATGAAAATATTGTTGATTGTGGGAAAAACCCATCTGGTTCACTAATGGAAGGAAGGAAATCTACCGTCCTTACCCAGTGTGGCCTACACGTGACTTTCGGAGCCACAACAATGTGGTTGAGTCTCAACAGTCCTCTGAACAAGGACAACTAGGGATTGGCAATAAATGCTGGCCAGCCATGTCCCAAGAATAAATACAAACAAAAGCAGGTAACATTTTTGCTTTAACAACTTGGAAATTGGGTCAAAGCCAGAATTCACCTCATGGCTCCACCACATTCTGGAGGGCACTGCCTTGCCGGGATGAGACTTCCACCTTTCTCTTCCCGGGTCCACAAAATTTGGAAGTTCACTGAAGTTTTTTGGGCTCTTCCATGCCTGTTTGCTCCTAATTTGTCATAACTATTTCACCAGTAAAATGAGAAGTGCCCCTTACCCTCACAGAAGTGCTTATTTAAAAATTGTGTTAGTCCCTGGCATGTGTTCAAATGTTTGTTCAATGTGGAAAATCTAGAAGGCCGCAGAAAGAGAAGGGGGGTGCTGGTGGATAAGCACTTTGGGCAGCGTTAGCTTCCCACCTGGTTCCCACCATCTGGGTTAAAATTGCTTTCTTCATGTCTGCTCTTCAGCCAGGAGGTTTCTCACAGATATTGAGAGCACCAAAGGAGACCATTCAGTCCATCATTTCCACATGAGTCAACGAACTGACTACACCACTCTCATTTTCCAGCGCTTGGCCTGTAGCCCTGGAGGTTACATAGGAACACAGAATCTAGAGACAGGAGTAGGCCATTCAGCCCTTCGAGCCTGTTCATCTTGATCATGGCTGACCATCAAATTGAATATTCTGATTCCTCTCTTCCTCCCATATTCCTTGATCCCCCTAGTCCCCAGAGCTACATCTATTTTTTTTCTTGAAATCAAACAAAGTTGTAGCTCAACTATTTTCTGTGGAAGTGAATTCCACACATTCACCACCCTCTGAGTGATTAAATTTCTCCCCGCCTGAGTTCTGAAAGTTTTACCCCTTCTCCTCAATTACAACACCTTATTCTGGACTCCCCCATCATTGGGAACATTTTTTTTCTGAATTTAACCCGTCTAACCCCATTAGACTTTTATAACTTTCTATGATATCTCCTTTCGCACTTCTAAACTACGGTAAATATAATCTTAACCAACTTAGTCTCTCCTCATATGACAGACTTGCCATCCCAGGAGTCAACCTGGTAAACCTTCACTGTACTCCCTTCACAGCATGGACATCCTTCCTCAGATAAGGACACCAAAACTGCACGCAACATGGGATTATGGGGACAGGCCCTGGGCAGGGTTGTTGTCGGTGCAGACACATTGAACTAAATGGCTTCCTTCTGCATTGTAAAGATTCTATGATTCTATGTATGTTGTATGGAGGACTTCCCCTGTTCTTATATCTGACTACTTTCAATAACCAAATTTGTTCCCCTGATTCACATTGTCCATAATACACTACTACACAGAGAAACCAAGGTGTATCAGGGTATTCTCTTTACAAGCACCATGCAATCAAAAGCTTCTGTAAATACATACAAAACTATATCTAATTCTATAATGGCTCATAAATATATGAACACCCTAGCATGCAAATGATTTGTTGAAATAAGAAATAAAGATCAGGATTCCTGGCCATTCACACTCCACTACTGCTGCTGCTACAAGTGAGGGCAGAGAATTTGGTGCTCAGCCAAATCTCCGTTCACCGCAGCGGGACCAGAGAATTCCACCGGTGTGAACAGCCGGAAAATTCCTCCCAGAGGGATTGAGACCAGCAGTAAAATAGCCAATTGTTTCACAAGGAAGCTAAGCATTCATTGGCTTTATTGAAATGGACATTTTTAAACAGAAACCACTTACAAGAATGGGAAAAATAATTAACCCCTCAATCCATAACAATCAATTCTTTGTTGGAGTTTTTATTGTGCTTTCCTTATTGTGTAGAGGTGATAGGCATATGCTCGCTGTGATTTCATCTGAACTGCCTCAAATAAAGTGAACAGATATTCAGAAGAAATTGGAGCACGAGTAGGCCATTCTCTCCCTCAAGTCTGTTCCAGCACTCGACAAGGATATGGCTGAGTCGATTGCGGCCTTAACTCCACTTTCCAGCCTGTCCCCTGAATAACTCTTGCCAATTATAAATCCATCGAACTGAGCCTTGAAAATATTCAATGGCCTAGCTTCCACACTCTCTGTGGAGGAGAACTCCAAAGACTGACAATTGTCGGACAGAAGGAATTCCCCATCATCTCCATCTCAAGTAGAAGAACCTTAGTAGAGGCAATGTCCTGGTGGTATTATCGCTAGATTATTAATCCAGAAACTCAGCTAATTTTCTGGGGAGCAGGGTTCGAATCCCATCACAAAAAATGGTGGAATTTGAATTCAATACAAAATATCTGGAATAGAGAATCTACTAATGACCATGAAACCATTGTCGATTGTCAGAAGAATCCATCCAGTTCGCTAATGTCCTTTAGGGAAGGAAATTTGCCAACCTTACCCTTTCTGACATACATGTGACTCCAAAGCCACAGCAAGGTGGTTGATTTTCAACTGTCCTCTGAGCAAGGGCAAGTAGGCATGGGCAATCAAGTTTATTTACTAGTTTACATTAACACTGTAATGCAGTTACTTGAAAATCCCCTAGTCGCCACTCTCCAGCACCAGGGACCTGGGTTCGATTCCCGGCTTGGGACATTATCTGTGCAGAATCTGCACATTCTCCCCATATCTGCGTGGGTTTCTTCCAGGTGCTCCGGCTCCCTCCCACAGTCTGAAAGACGTGCTGGTGAATGTGCTAAATTCTCCCCCAGTGTACCCGAACAGGGATCGGAGTGTGATGACTGGGGGATTTTCGCAGTAACTTCATTGCAGTGTTAACATAACGCGTACTTGTGACAAATAAATAACTAACCATGTGAATCCAGAGGCACACAGCAATGTGGTTGACTATTAATTGCTCATGAGGACAATTAGGGAGAGGCAACAAATGGCCCTGTGAACAAATTAATAAAGTGACATTAGGTCGGACTCCTAAGTTCCCCTTGAATCTTTGTTTCCAATCTTTTTGCTCCTTGTTTCCTAAGTCTTGTGACTCCTTGAGGTTTTGCTCTGTGTGCCTGAGTGCCATACAAGGCCGTTTGTTGGCTGGTTGCCAGGCAGTTACACTTGCATGGTTACACGCGGCACAATAAGGTAGCAAATCATAGGAAATTGAGGCTGAGGATTTTTATGGTGAGCAAACTGCAGGACCTCATCAAATTAATAGCGTCTCAGTGTTCTCCCGGGTCAACCTGTGGCTTGCGCAGACGGTTTTCATTATCCAGGGCTGCTGTTTGCATGGTTTCTGTCCTGCCTGAGTGTATTGTATTTTTTTGCAGGAATTTCAATAAGGGTGGGGATGGGGGAGAGGTGGCGGGGCTGGAGGGGCTCGGAGGAGTGGGGGAAGAAACACTGCGGTGGTGTTTTTTTTTAATATATATCATTCAAGGTGCCTGGACACCAGCCCAGGCCACAGTGGGTGGTGACACTGTTTTCCAGTCCGCCTGGCCCTGAATAGCGACATAAATAAGTCTCGGAACGATATGTCATCGACTGCGTTCAGCCTCAGGCAGTCAGTCTGAAACTCTCGCCGAGAGAGAGAGAGAGAAAGCTAACACGGTTTGATCACCCATGAGGCGCCTTTGGAAAGGCAAAGAAATTTTAAATCACGCCTCGTATGCAGGGGTGGGTGGTCATTTCAGTCCTAATTTACGAGACAGGGGGGATTGGGTGGGATTCTGCTTTTCATCTCCACGTCTATTTACTTCTCAGGGGCAATGAAATCAGGCAGGGTGTGGGACAGTGTTGGAGCCGGACCCCATCAGTTCCCAGAATCCTGGAATCCCCCCAGTGCTGAAGAGACCATTCGGACCATCCAGTGTGCACTGACTTACCGATACTGTAATTTAGCCAGGCTCCCCGCTCTGCCCTAACTCTCTACACATTTACCATGGTTAATCCATCAAATATCTACACATCTTTAGACACTAAGGTGCCTTTTATTGAATGTGGGTCCCTGTTGCTATGAGGCAGCAGCGCTACCTTGCCATCCTTACTGTGTACCATGAGTCTAAATTACTCCATTGCCATCAAAGTGCACGACGTGTCACTTAGAGAACAAAATTTCTTTTTCTGCTCTTTTGTTTGATGAATGTTTTAAGTCTATTTATTAGTGTTGCAAGTAGGCTTACATTAGCACTGCAATGAAGTTACTGTGAAAATCCCCTAATCGCCACACTCCGGCACCTGTTCAGGTACACTGAGGAGAAGTTAGCATGGCCACCTTCTTCCATCGGGAAAAGGATACAAGTCTGAGGTTACGTACCATCCGACTCAAGAACAGCTTCTTTCCTGCTGCTGTCAGACTTTTGAATGGGCCTACCTTGCATTAAATTGATCTTTCTCTACACCCTAGCTGTGACTGTAACACTACATTCTCAGTCTCCCGTTTCCTTCCCTATGAACGGTATGCTTTGTCCGCATAGCGTTCAAGAATCATTACTCTTCACGGTATGTTAATACATGTGACAATAATAAATCAAATCAAATCAATGCACCCAATCAGCACATCTTCCAGACTGCAGAAGGAAACCAGAGCACCAGGAAGAAACCCACGCAGACATGGAGAGAATGTGCAGACAGTGACCCGAGGCTGGAATTGAACCCAAGTCCCTGGGATTGTGAGGCAGCACTGTGCTGCCTCTACAGCTCCCTGCCAGGGTGCCACGATTAATATTGTCTGCACAGTTGACTGAAGATTTTTTTTAGAATTTCTCAAGGAATTAATAGGGTAGATAGCAATAACTCGTTTTCCACTTGGTGAACACTCAGTAGAACAAGGGGACACAGCTTTAATATCAAAACCAGCTCAATCGGGGGAGAAGCTGTGAAATTTATCCTCATACAAAGGGCGATAGAAATGTGAAACTTCTCCCATAAAACTTAGAATCTAGGCTAACTTCAAAAAAATTCTTGGCCTGGCATCTGAACAGGAGCTCTAAGTGTGATAAAGAGCAGGGATTGTCATTCACATTGGTTTCTTCCCATTTACTCCCATGAAGACCACTTGTAGAGTCTGAGACCAACATGTTCAGCAAACACACAGGATAAAAATTCTTATTTTTCGGCAGCCCGGGATTCCAAATTGTGCTTTGGGGTGGGGAAGACTCGTCCTCAATGTAAAGAAGCATGTCACACCTTCACAACCGCTTAAACAAGGGTCCAGTGCACGCAGAGCTGAAAGCTGTTGTGTGTGTGTGTGTGTGTGTGTGTGTGTGTTCTGAGAGAAACAAGGACCCAGCTGGCCCCTCTGGGAAATACCTGCCAGTCAACATGGCCTAAAGTCAGACTCAAAAAAAAACCCATTTCATCTGTAAATCGCTTACAATTTGAACCATACCCCAGACACATGAGTTGGGCCTATGTTTAGTGGGGGTATAATAATGGCTGCTGTGCTCAGTGAATGCAGTTAGGTTATCATTGACTGAGCTATAATCAGTCTGGCCTGAGCAGTGGGATCAAACTGTCAGACAGACCTGGTGGAAGGCATGCCAACAGGAAACATTGGGCAAATGCTGGCTGTAGCCGTTTAAAATTTTTCACCTTGTAATTCAGTTGCCAGAGAGAGTAAGGTCTAAAACGACCTTATTGCATGCCTGTTATTCCACATCTTCCAGACCCAAATTTAAGTTTAATCTTTGTTTATTAGTGTCACAAGAAGACTTACATTAACACTGCAATGAAGTTAGTGTGTAAATCCGGCGCCTATTTGGGGTACATTGAGGGAAAATTTAGCACAGCCAATGCACCTTACTAGCACATCTTTCAAACTGTGAAAAGAAACCCATGCAGACATGGGGAGAACATGCAAATTCCGCACAGTCATTGACCCAAGCCAGGAAGCGAACCCAAGTCCCTGATGCTGTGAGGCAGCAGTGCTAATGACTGTGCACACCGTACTGTCCCAAATGATTTTGGAAAATGTGAATTTTGATCTTCTGCAAACAGTCTACAGGAGTGTGGAATTTTCCACACTATCACATAGCCCCTGAGGGATATGTAATAGTGTGAAAAAAATCCACAGAAAAATTGTGCTTGGAATGGTTTTTTTTAAATATAGTTGAAATTAGGTTCTGTGAGACAGGCGTTATTGAGGCAGGCTTGTGGGAAGTGTCACTGAGTCAGCATTGTAACTTAACACTATCGTGCACCTTCACGCATTACCCTGGTAAAAGTAAAATGTAGAGTTTATTTATTAGTCACGTCAGGCTTACATTAACACTGCAATGAAGTTACTGTGAAATTCCTCTAGTTGCAGTCTGGCATCTGTTCGGGCAAATGCACCCTAACCAGCACGTCTTTTAGACTGTGGGAGGAAACCGGAGCACCCGGAGGATGTCCGACAGATACAGGGAGACAATGTAGACTCCACACAGATAGTGACCTAGGCCCGGGATTGAACCCGGGTCCCTGGTGCTGTGAGGCAGCGTTGCCAACTACTATGCCACCCATGGTTCAGCCCATGTGGCATACAGTGAGCAGGAGCATGCACACTGGCTGCAGAAGGCAGGATCCATGAAGGTAATGGGCTCTGCACAGGTCAGGCCCTGAGTCTTCAGGTGTCTCTCAATAACAACAGAGATAGCAACTAATGACGCCGGCATAAAGGGAGCATGGTCTTGCTGAACCTTGTGCTTAATTGGCAATATATTTATTTCACTGTTATTTTATGTTCAGCCCCGGGCTCCCTGACCTACATCAACTCTCAATCCAACTACACCTCAATTTTAAATCATTTTCTTTGTTTCAAACCACTTCCACTCCCCCATGGCCTCATCTCTCCCAACATGACCTCTTCAATCCATGACCTTTAAGATTTCAACACTACTCCAATTCTGATCTCAGCACCTTTGTGACGATGATTGGTGCATATTGATGGCTGTGCCTTCTGACGCCCGAATCACCTTTCCTTCTCCAAAACCCTCCTTTAAAACCTGCATCAGGCTAACATTCTAGTTAAGAAAACCCACCATCACCTCTACTTTCTCAGGAAGCTAAGGAAATTTGGCATGTTCATTACAACTCTCACCAATATTTACAGATGCACCATAGAAGGAATCTTATCCAAATGTATCACAGCTTGGTATGGGCTTCTGCGCTGAACAAGATTGCAAGAGACTACAAAAGATTGTGAATGTAGCCTCGTCCATCACACAAACCAGCCTCCCATCCAATGACTCTGTCCATACTTCTCGCTGCCTCAGAAAAGCAGCCAGCATTATCAAGGACCCCATGGACGCTGGACATTCTCTCTTCCGCCTTCTTCCATTGGAAAAAGACACAAAAATCCAAGGTCAGGTACCAATCGACTCAAGAATAGCTTCTTCCCAGCTACCATCAGACTTCTGAATGGGTGTATCGTTTATTAAGTTGGACTTTCTCTACACTCTAGCTATGTCTGTAACACTACATTCTGTACTCTCTCCTTTCCTTCTCCCCTACGTGTTCTATGAATGGTATGCATTGTCTGTGTAGAGCGCGAGAAACAATGCTTTTCATAGTATCCCAATACATACAAAATTAATAAATCAAATCAAATCAAATCAGCTATCTTGATATCTCCCTATCAGACTTGGTATCAAATTTTCTCTTGTGAAATGCCTTGAGACATTTTACTCTCTAAAGATGCAATCAAAATGCACCCTGTTGTTGTTGATATTGTCCCTGGTCATGGAAGATTGCAGCTGTTTGTTAATCAGAATGTATTTCAAAGAGATACATCTTGCTGAAATTGCATTGGGTTAACCTTGTTTAAATTTGGTTTCCAAGGATGTAATGACATAACTTGCTCCAGACGCCATTAATGCATCCCATGAGGATGATGACTGTGACGCTCTGGCCATGTCGTGCCAGTCACAGAACGTGTCAGAATGGAGCAGAGCCGGAGAATCGCGGGTCAGTAGTTTTGCATGTTCAGGGATCTTCCGACCCTCTGCTCCCAGACGTAACTTGGTTCCTACCCAGTAAGGGAAGAAACCAAACTGGTGACAAAGCGGAGCAAAGGTTAGCACTGCTGCCTTACAGCATCAGGAGCTCAGGTTCGATTCCCAGCTTGGGCCATTGTGTGGAACTTGCATGACCCCACTGGGTCTGCATGGGTTTCCTCCGGGTGCTCTGATTTCCTCCTATACTCCAGAAGACGTGCTGGTTAGGGTGCATTGGCCATGCTAAGTTTTCCCTCAGTGAACGCGACTGTGTCAACTTGGGGATTTTCACAGTAACTTCATTGCAGTGTTAATGTAAGGCTACTTATGATGAATAAATAAATTTCAAACTTCAAACTTTATTATTCAACTGAGAATTGAAATGAAGATAAATCCATCCAAGGCTATCCTGCTGCCAGGATTTTCTGACACTTGGGTACAGTGGGATACCGGCAAGAATCACTACTGGTCTCCACAAGCAGAGACTGGACATAATGACCACTGCAGGAGAGGAGAAAACTCAGAGTCCATAGAAACCCCTGATTGTCAAGGACATAGCTGGGCAGTGGCCACCTGGCAGTGCCAACTTGGTGGTTGTTTGCTGGTGTTATAGAGCGACTGTACCACAGGAAGGGAATGTAATCCGGGAGAGGAGAGGGAACGAGGGAAGATAATGGAGGAACAATCAGGGAGAGCGAAAGTGTGACCAAATTTCATTCCCGAGGGCATTGAAATTATTGTTTATGGAGTAACAGAATCATAGAATCCTACAGGAGGCCATTCAGCTCATCAAGTCTGTACCAACTACAATCCCAGCCAGACCCTATCCCCACAATCCCATGCACTTATTGTAGCCAGTCTCCTTGACACTTCGGGGCAATTTAGCCATGGCAATCCGTCTATCAACATCTTAGGAATGTGGGAGGAAACCGGAGCACCAGGAGGAAATCCAAGCAAACACAGATATTTTTAGATAATAAAAGTACAAATGATAAATACATTTGACCGAAAGTCCTCACTATCATTTTAGTGATAAGGACATCATCTTTCAAGAAAAAAATGTGAACGTCTTGGTTGAAACAAGAATGAGGAATCACAGAACGGTTGATTAAAGCAGTGTCTGACTGTACATTCACACATGTAATCGAGAGGCAGTCTGAGTCTTTACAGAATGAGTAGGGGAAATTCTCCACAGAGCCTGTGTAATGCAGCTTGCCTCTGTTTAACACTGTAGCCCTGCATCATAATCAGAGTTAATGTAAATTTCAACCCCATTCAATAAAGGCTCCTTTTGAAAGAGTGGGAATCGCAGTAATTGTGGACTGTGTTGGCTTCAATCAAGTAGTCTTGACTCTTTGAACTTTTAACTCACTGTGTAACTCTTGAGGAGACTTTCTGTAAATAATTACTATTAGATGTGTCACAGGCTCCACACCAATGGTTGACCTCTACATATTCATTGATGGAAACAACATTTTTTTATTCAAGGAAAAGTAATTTTTGAGTGAATTTCAACAATGTATTTGATCTGACTCCACGTGAGAATTGTGGCATGGTGGTTAGCACTGCTGCCTCACAGAGCCAGGGACTCAGTTTTGATTCCTGGCTTGGGTCACTGCACTCCAATCAACTGCTCCTTAAAAGAGTCTCGTATACCAAATATGGACTTACCCTCAAAAACCCATCCCAAACAACAGCCGCCAAATCCTGCCTAATCTCGTTGTAATTAGTCTCCCCCCAATTTAGTACCTTAACCTGAGGACAACACTTGTCTTTTTCCATGAATATCTGAAAACTTATGGAATTGTGATCACTATTCATCACATGTCCCCCCCTGCAATTTTGATGATCTGGCTGGGCTTATTCCCTAGTACTAGGTCCAGTATAGCCCCTTCCCTAGCCGGACTATCCACGTATTGTTCCAAAAAGCTTTCCTGGACAGAGTTAACAAATTCCTCACCATCCGGGACCTTTGCCCCAAGGCATTTCCAGTCAAAATGAGGAAAATTAAAGTCTCCCACTACAACAACCTTATTATTTCTCCATCTGTCCAGAGTTTGCTTACATATCCCTTCCCCAACTTGAGAGGCTTGTAGTACATCCCCAGCACAGTGACTACCCCCTTCCTCTTTCTGAGTCCTACCCACGGTGTCTCATTATATTGTTCTTCCAAGGCGTCCTCCCTCTGTATAGCCATAATATATTCCCTAACCAGTATTGCAACTTCCTCACCTCTCTTATCTTTTCCTCTATCTCGTCTAAAACACTTATATTCCGGAATATTTATGTGCCGGTTAGGATGTGTTAAATCCTCCCTCAGTATACCTGAACAGGCACCGGGGTGTGGCAATAAGGAGATTTTCATAGTAACTTCATTGAAGTGTTAGTGTAAGCTGACTTGTGACACTAATAAATAAATCTTACTGTGCAGATGAAGGCCATTTGGTCCATTATGCCTGAGTTGGTGCTAGCACTTCATCTGAACCTTTTACTAGGAACATAGGAACAGAAGTTGGCTATTCAGTCCACTGAGCCTATTCCATCTTTCAGTTTGTTCGTAGCTGGTCTCTATCTTAAAGTCCATTTATTGACATTTTAATTCTGCATTCTTTAACGCAGGAATGTATCCATTTCAGTTTCAACATTTTCAATTGACCCCCAGCCTCTGAAGCTTTTCAAAGGAGAGCATTCCAGATTTCTTTGTGTGGAAGATTTCCTGACATTACTCCATCCTGAACTGGTGGCTGATGTTATTAAGAAATCAATGTATTTGGAAAGATATATGAGAAAGAAATGCATTTCCATAATAGATCTCATGATCTCGGGATATCTCAACCAATGATGTCCTATGCAATAGGAATTAAGAAGGCACTTTAACCTCAATCGCCTCCATACCAAACTAAACTGATCATCATAAAACATCTGATATACGGTTTGTGGATGACTTAGTGTCGTGGCTTATTCTGTACCAGATGTTCAAGCTATTCCCTGCCTCTGGAATATGTGGAATACTTCCCAAAAGTGCTCCACATATTTTCCCAAAAGGCCACCATTAATGAGGAGATCTGATATTGGATTAGCTGTGCCCCCCCAGCCCAGCTTTCTACAAGCTATGACAACAAAGACCTTCGCAAGCCAACAGACGTCCAAGTGTATGGAGCAATTGTTGGCATCACCACACTGCAATAGGGTAACGAGACCTGGACTATGTATCAGCAATACTTAAAAACCTCACCATAAACTTACCACATCCTTCAGATTCAATGTGAGGACTGTCGGACAAACACTAATGTTCTTCTTAAAACCTTGGGCTCCGCGGGCAATCGGGCAAACCTGTCAAATCAGCTATGATGGACTGGTGGGTCAAAAACCACTTTCCCACCAATTTCTGTTTTCTTAATTCACAAATGTTAAGCCCTCAAGGGGAGGACAAAGAAAATACTTCAAAGCCACTCTGAAACTCTCCTTGAAGTGTGGCAGCATTGACACGAATGACTGGGAGGAATTCGCTACCAATCATTCAAACTGGTGACAGCTTTCTTTTAAAGTTTATTTATTAGTCTCACAAGTAGGCTGACATTAACACTGCAATGAAGGTACTATGAAAATCCCCTAGTCCCCACACTCTGGCACCTATTTGGGTACACTGAGGGAGAATTTAGCGTGGCCAGTCCGCCTAACCAGCCATTCTTCTGGACTGTGGGAGGGAACCTGAACACCCGGAGGAAACCCACACAGATACAGGGAGAACATGCAGACTCCACACAAACAGTGTCATGAGGCTGGGAATTGAACACAGGTCTGCAACGCTGTGAGGCAACAGTGCTAACCACTGTGCTACTGTTACATGCTTTTAAAGGATAATATCCTTTAAAAGCATTTTCTGCAAAGATGGGCATTTCTTTCTATGAATCTTGTTAGCTGAATTCAGCAATTAGTTAATGATTAATTAGCAGAAAACACAATGGAGGCCACCTGATCAATATTATCATGCCATTCAATAAACGGGAAGGGACGGGACCTTCCCAAAGTCATAAGGGTTAAACGTGGTGATGTGTTGCAGTTCATTCAGGGAGTCCAGGTTGCTATGGCAATGTACATTTGTATATGCCTGTTGTAGTCTAAAACAATGGATTATGATGGTTGGGGCTCCAACCCATGTCCGTTAAGACTCTCGCCAGCTTTTACAGATGCACCATAGAAAGCATCCTTTCTGGATATATCATGCCTTGGTATGGCTCCAACTCTGCCCAAGACTGAAAGAAACTACAAAGAGCTGTGAAAAAAGCCCAGCCATCATGCACACCAGCCTCCCATCCATTGACTCTCTGTATACTTCCCACTACCTCAGGAAAGCAGCCAGCAGAATCTAGGACCCCACACACCCTGGACATTCTCTCTTCCACCTTCTCCCATCGGGAAAAAACACAAAAGTCTGAGGACACATTCCAACTGACTTCTTTCTTTCTGCTATCAGACTTTAGAATGGACCTACCTCATATTAAGTTGATCTTTCTCTACACCCTAGCTATGACTGTAACACTACAGCTTACATCCTCTTCTTTCCTATGTACTCTATTAATCACAGGCAATCCACCTAACCAGCACATCTTTCAGAATGTGGGAGGAGGCCAAAGCACGCGGAGGAAACCCATGCAGACATAGGGAGGACATGCAAATTCCACACAGTGACCCAAGGCGGGAATCAAACCCAGGTCTCTAGCGCTGTGAAGCAGCGGTGCTAATCACTGTGCCACTTAGCTTGTCCATCAAGTTGCATCACACTTTGAGTCCCAACATCTTCATGGTGAGGCAGGAGTGGCAGCAGAGGCAGAAAGAACAGGAAGCAAATCCTGCACTTTGGATCCCACCGCCTTGTGAGACATCCTGCCTCATGAGCCTAAAGGTCAATTGCTCACGAATCAGTAACTCAGTCACATAATAGCTGTATTTTTTTATTCCAATTCAAACAAATCAAGTCAAGTTGAGAGATTCCCAGTGCAAGCTGACAAGACATGGCTCTCACCTCCTGTCTTGGGCTTGATCTATGTGCTCCAAGCCGATTGGAGTAAGTATAGCTACTCCTCCAAGGCTTGATCTCATTTGCATCTTAGCCAAAAGGCCGAGTTGCCTCTTTTAAAAATTGCTGCAAATGAAGCTAAAATATACCTAATGCCTTCAACCAAGCACAGCATGTCAATATTACACTTGACCTCAGCCAAAAGGCCGTCTGTGTGAAGTCTGCATATTCTCCCCATGTCTGCATGGGTTTCATCCCACAGTCCAGAGATGTGCAGGTTTGATGGATTGACTATGCTAAATTGCTCCAGGATCTATAGATTAGGGGTATCAGCAGGGTAAATACATGGTGTTACGTGGATCAGGTCTGGGTTACATGATCTGTCGAAGAGTTGGTGCAGATTCAAAGGGCCAAATGGCCTCCTTCTGCACTGTAGAGATTCTGTGGGTGGAATTTTCCTATCCTGCCTGCCACGGGAATCGTTAACGGATAACACATGGCCCACGCAAATGTCCATTGACCTGGGGCAGGCTTTTCTAGCCTTGGGGTGTGCACGGCAAATGATTCTGTGTCACTGTAAACTGTTTGAATCAATTTAACTTCTGTGGGAGGTGAGAAATGGTTATGAAACAAGCACACAGGGCAAAACATTCCCCAGTGCCCTGTTATTAACTTTGCAAAATACCACTTACAAATGATCTATAATTTATCCTTTTGTTTCTTTAATTGGGTGCAAAATATTTAGTGATCCTTTCAAAGCTGATACTTGGAAGCTAGTGCGTGGTACTTGCAGCTGCTTGTAATGTGGTTGGTTGCTAATGTTTAGGAGGTGTCTGTGTTTGCACTCTGCTGACTCAATATGAAGCTACCTACTTTGCAACAGCGAGTGTATCTTAATTGACTGCAAAGTGCTGCAGGGTGTCCTAAGGCTGCAAGAGTCGCAATTATAAATAGAAGCCTTTCTTCCCAATCTGCAAAAGACTTGGGACCAATTCTTTGTTGCTCTTTGCATCACTGGGAATAATTGTCCTGCCTTGGGAAAGCAACCAGCATAATCCCCTTGCACGCTGGACATTCTCTCTTCTACCTTCTTCCATTGGGAAAAGGATACAAAAATCTGAGGTCACATACCACCAACTCAAGAACATCTTCTTCCCTGCTGTCAAGACTTTTGAATAGACCTATCTTATATTGTTGATGTTTCGCTACACCCTAGCTACACCTAGCAAACTTTTGAATGGACCCACTTTGCACTAAGTTGATCTTTCTCTACACCTTAGCTATGAATGGAACACTACGTTCTGCACTCTCTCATTTCCTTCTGAATGGTATGCTGTCTGAATAGCTCACAAGAAGCAATATTTTTCACTTAATGTCCACATATGACAATAATAAATCAAATCAAATCAAGCTCTCTACACCCTGGGTGGCACAGTGGTTAGCACTGCTGCCTCACAGTTCCAGGGACATAGATTCGATTCCTAGCTTGGGTCACTGTCTGTATAGAGTTTGCATGTTCTCCTTGTGTCTGTGTGGGTTTCCCCTGGATGCTCTGGTTTCATCCTGCAGTCCAAAAGATGTGCTAGTTTGATGCACTAGCTATGCTAAATTCTCCCTCAGTGTACCCGAATAGGTGTTGGAGTGTGATGACCAGGGGATTTTCACAGCAACTTAATTGTAATGTTAATGTAAGTCTATTTGTGACACTAACAAAAAAACTTTATCTATGACTGTACCACTACATTCTCTCCTTTCCTTCTCCCCTGTGTTCTCTATGTACGGTATGCTTTGTCTGTATAGCATGCAGGAAAATTACTGTTCACTGTATTCCCGCACGTGTGACAATAATAAATCAAAAGTAAGGAATTTCTTCAATCACGCAGGTATCTAGCGTAGATGCTTATTGTATGAAGACCAACTGGAGCT
This sequence comes from Sphyrna mokarran, assembly GCA_024679065.1. Classification (NCBI taxonomy): domain Eukaryota; kingdom Metazoa; phylum Chordata; class Chondrichthyes; order Carcharhiniformes; family Carcharhinidae; genus Sphyrna; species Sphyrna mokarran. The sequence goes on from JAGIQG010000028.1 coordinate 9,200,542, forward strand.
TTCTATTAGTGAAGGAGAATTTTCATATGGTCTGCAGCTGAACAGGTTAGATTGATTGGACGTGCTAAGTTAACGCTTAGTACACCAGAATGTGATAAGTTGGAGGATTGCAACTGAGGTAACCCGTAAGAGGTACGGCCTGGGTGGGATTGTTGGCAGTGCAGACTCAATGGGTCGAGTGGCCTCCTTCTCCACTGTAGGAATTCTATGGTGAAAGGGGCAGTTCTGATGAGTCATATTGAGCTCAAAACATAAAAGCTGGAATTTTCCGACCATTCACGCCACCGGGATTTTCCCACCCTGTTGCAGTGAACGGAGATTGGACAAGCCGCCAAATTCTCCCACCTGCAGTGGGAGCTTGGCATGAATAGCCAGTAATATCGCAATCTAAGTGTTTCTCTCTGCCTATAGACCTACTGAGCTTTTGAAGCACTTTCTGTTTTTAATGGCAGTCAGAGCATCCTATTTTAACCAAGCCCATTCAAAGCCCCCACTAACACTCCTTTGATGTGGAGATGCTGGTGTTGGAGCTCCGGATGAAGGAGCAGTGCTCCGAAAGCTCGTGATATCAAATAAACCTGTTGGACTGTAACCTGGTGTTGTGAGACTTCTTATTGTGAACGCTCCTTTGGAGAGGACAATACTAATAATTAATAGTTAGTCTGCCCAAAATAATAATCAATGCCAGCACATTTTTCAATGGACAAGATGGTAATCAGAATCAATAAAAACTCCTTTACTCTGCATTTCCTTCCTCCAGGAAGTTCCTGGTCTCCCCTTGTCCCATAGTTACGTGGGTTTATGCCCATTCTTTGGGCAGCAGGGTGGCACTGTGGCTAGCACTGCTGCCTCACAACACCAAGGAGCTGGGATCAGTCTGTCTGCGTAGGGTTTGCATGTTCTCCCCATGTCTGCATGGGTTTCCTCCAGATGCACCAGTTTACTCCCACAGTCCAAATGTGTGTGGATTAGGTTCATTGGCCATGCTAGATTGCTCCTTAGTGCCGGGGGATTAGCTAGGATAAATGCATGCAGCTGTGGAGATAAGACCTGGGTAGGATTATTGTCAGTTCAGACTTGTCGGGCTGAATGGCCTCCTTCTGCACTGTAGGGATCCTGTGATTCTATGATCCTTTCAGCATAGCAAGGTGTCAAAATCCACCCTATACATCATTTTGCCCTCATTTTATGGAGTTTGCCACAAATATGTGATTTGTAGCCAGCTTTTGCTTAGAACAACAGTTACTAAACGTATGCAGGATGTATTGCTCAGGTATCACGCTTCCAAAACAATTGCTCTTGGAACTCAATCACAGCGGGAAATTCCCAGGAAGACAGCATAAACACTTTATCCTCAAAGCAGTAAGAGGTCAAACATCACTGAATCCTTACATCGCTGAAAAGGCCATTCAATCCATCGAGTCTGTATGACTCCCTGATAGAGTATCTTACGCAAGCTCTATCCACATAACCTGTCCCATTTCCCATGACCAATCCATCTAACCTACATGTCTTTGAGCACCCAAGGAGAATTTAGCATGGCCAATCCACCTAACCAGCACGTCTTTCGGATTGTGGGAGGAAACCGGAGCACCCGAAGGAAACCCACGCAGACATGGGGAGAACATGCAGACAATGACCCAAGCCGGGAATCGAACCTGGGTCCCTGGCGCTGTGGGGCAGCAACGCTAACTACTGTGCCATCAAGCCACCCGCTAACATCCTCAATGACTCATGGGAGAGCTTTTAGGCTTGCGATTACCCAAAATGGAGAAAGCTCATCCAAACGCAGAGAGGGACTTCACTGGAAACACGGAGAGGTGAAGTCAAGATGTCAGAGGGAGTGCAAAAATAGTCCAAATAAACTCTCCATCTCACCCTGCAAGCACCACCTATCCCACACAGGGTAGCATTTGCAGCTCAACCATTGGATTCTTCAGCCATCTCAGAAGCTATCGATCCAGAGCGAAGGAAACTATGCTTGAAATAAAGAATCTGTACAGTGCCAAAAGAAGCCATTTGGCCCATTAAGTCTGCACTGACCCTCTGACAGAGCATCCTACCCAAGCTTTCTCCCCCACCCTATCCCCGTAACCCCACACATTTATCTGGGCGTGGCAAATGCACCCGCAACTCCCTACTGCTTTGAATCTTGGACACATACAATTTGTGGTTGCGCTGGGCAAAACTGTGTTTATGAGTGAGCTAGGGAACAATCCCTGGCAGACAGCCAGGCCCTGATTTAACACAGGACGGCCTGTGGGAGGGGATTACCAATCTAATCCATCTAACCCACACATCTTGGAATACAAAGAGGCAATTTAGCATGGTCAATGCACATAACCAGCATGTCTTTCAGACCATGGGAGGGGACCCACGCAGATATGGGGGGAACATGCAAACTCCAGACAGGCCTTTATCCAAGCCTGGAATCCAACCCGAGTCCTTGGCATTGTGAGGCAGCAATGCTAGCCCCTGTGCCACTGTTCTGATCCTGCGAGGTTGCCTAACTGCGCGATTATAGAGGATTCCAAAACAAGCTGAAATAAGAACAATGGTTATCTTTTAATTCTGTTTTTTTTTCACATGGTCTTCAGGTCACATACTGTTCCCCAGGCAACATGCTGGGCCCTTGCTCCAACGCATCTGTCTCTTGTGCTTCATATCTTGGGGCTATCATGGTGGCACAGTGATTAGCACTGTTGCCTCACAGTGCCAGGGACCCGGGTTTGATTACTGGCCTGCTGTCACTGTCTATGCGGAGTCTGCACGTTATCTGCATGGGTTTCCTTTGGGTGGCTTCCTTCCACAGTCTGAAAGATGAGCTGGTTAGGTGCATTGGTCAAGCTAAATTCTCCCTCAGTGTACCCGAACAGGTGCCAGATTTGATTTGATTTATTATTGTCACACTTATTAACATACAGGCAAAAGTATTGTTTTCTCATGTGCTGAGCAGACAAAGCATAACGGTCATAGAGAAGGAAAGGAGAGGGTGCAGAATGTAGTGTTACAGTCATAGCTAGGGCGTAGAGAAAGATCAACTTAATGCACAGTAGGTTATTCAAAAGCTGTTCTAGAGGCGTTTGATACTATACCTCAGACTTTTGTATCTTTTTCCCAATGGAAGAAGGTGGAAGGGAGAATGTCCAAGGTGCGAGGGATCCTTGATTATGCTTTTCCGAGCAGCGGGAAGTGTAGACAGATGGGATTGGTTAGAGTGCGGCAAATCGGGGATTTTCACAGCGACTTCATTTCAATGTGAGTGTAAGGCTACTTGTGACACTAATAAATAAATTGTAAACTGCTTTCCTCTTTCACATTGCTTCCCTCTCCACCTCTGGGTCTGGGCTCGACAGCCCAGTTTAAACCATGCGCTCATATTGTGGAATGTACTAACCAAGATTGTGTAGTCGCATGTGGCTATCTGCATGTTTCTATTTAACACTGAGTATGAACAGGAATGCTGTGCTTACAGGTGTCGAGCGGAATAATAGAAAGCCTATGTTTTGGAAAACTGCAAAGAACTTGGGTTTGACCACTGTGTTTTTGGCACTGATCCCCACTTTGGGGTGAAAGAAAAACGCCCAGGCAGCGGTGACCTTTAATTCAGTCTGTCTGGCCAACAAAGTGTTTTTCTGATTAAGAGACCACATCTGCGGGTCATTTTGAATGAAATACACATGCAGAATATTCAATGAAAAATTAACAATCCCAAACAGTCGGAGTAACAGCTGCCACAGGGGCTCCCCAAGAGGCTGCAGAACACATGTCAAAATTCCAACGGATGGAAAGGGTTCTGGCAGTGAGATGTGGTGGTGCGTAGGCTGCTGCAAGTTGGGATGTATTCTCAGCCGCCAGTTCCCCTCCCACAGGCCATCCCGTGTTAAATCAGGGCCTGGCTGTCTGCCAGGGATCATTCCCTGGCTCACGCACAAACACAGTTTTGCCCAGCGCAACCGCAAATTGTACGTGTCCAAGGATCAAAGGCGCAGGGTGCTGCTGATGCATAATCAGTGCCCACGTTAATTGTAAGGCCAATGGCTTTTGGGTGGGAAAGACATGGGTGACACGCTGGATAGCACTGCTGCCTTACAGAGCCAGGGACCCAACTTCCATTTCAACCGTGGATCACTGTCTGTGTGGAGTTTGCACCTCCTCCCCATGTCTGCATGGGTTTCCTCCGAGTGCTCTGGTTTCCTCCAAAAATGTGAGGGTTAGATGGACTGGCCATGCTAAATCACCCCTTAGTGTCAGGGGGAATCAGCAGGGTAAATATGTGGGGTTACAGAGGAAAGGCCAGGCTAGGATTGCTATCGGTGTGCAGGCTCGATGGGCCAAATGGTCCTTTTTGCACCGTAGGAATTCTATCATTTTAAAGTTGACCGTTCCAAGTAAAATTTGCTGCAATTGCATCAAAGGTTATTGGGGATTGGATTCACTGCAGAATCCTCTAATTCTGGCATTCTCCACTACCCTATTGTTGGTGATTGTGCCTTGCTATGTTCCAAGCTCTGGATTTCTTTCTCTTTTCCTTTAGGATACTCTTTAAAACCTGCCTTTATGAACATCCTTTTGGTCAACTTAGTATCTCCCAATCTTATCCAATTCTGTCTGATCAGAAGCATTTGGGATATTTCAAGGGGGTTATATCTAAATGCAAGTTGTTGTTGTGGTTAGACTTTAGCCTGGTGTTGTGAGACTTCTTACTGTGCTTACCCCAGTCTAACGCCAGCATCTCCACATCATGGCTTTACAATCTATCATTATTTCCTTTGTCAGTTATTATCCTGAGAGGGTATTAGGAACCATGATTATACTTGGCAGAATACTGCAGTGATTTGCTGCTGCATCCTGCAGTGTGGTTGACCAGGAATCTCTCCATTTCTTACTGCCTGCCATTAGGATCCACAGGCAGATAATCAACCTGTTTGAACATGTTATCAATGAATTTTCCATGGCCATCTAGGCCTGAAGTGGGCTTTGAACCCTAAAAGTAGGGACACTACCCCACTATGCCAAAAACCTCCCATTGCTCTTGTTAGTCATTGCGAGTGACTGGCTTTAAAAAAACATCAAGCTGTCAGAAATTTCAGTTACTAGAGAATTCTGATTAATAGATTGCCAGTGGACACAAAACTTATTGTCTATGAACAGAGAAGACCGTAAGACCATGTAGTAACATGGTGGCACAGTGGTTAGCGCCGCTGCCTCACAGCGCCAGGGACTCAACTTCGATTCCTAGCTTGAATCACTGTCTGTGTGAAGTTTGCACATTCTCCCTGTGTCTATGTGGGTTTCCTTCGGGTGTTCCAGTTTCCCCCCGCAGTCCAAAAATGTGCGGGCAAGGTGGATTGGTCCTGCTAAATAGTCCCTTAGTGTCAGGGGAACTAGCTGGGGTAAATACATGGGGCTATGGGGAAAGGTCATACATGGGGTTGTGAATGGTGCAGACTAGATGGGCTGAATGGCCTCCTTCAGCACTGTAGAGATTCATAAGGAACAGAATTAGGCCATTCGGCCCATTTAGGCTGCTCCACCATTTGATCATGGCTGATACGTTCCTCAACCCCATTCTCCTGCCTTTTCCCCATAACCTTTGATCTGCTTACCTAAATATCTCTGTCTTAAATGCACTCAATGATCAGGCCTCCACAGCCTGCTGTGGAAATATATTCCATTAATTCACCACTCTCTGGTTGAAGAAATCCCTCCTCTTCTCAGTTGTAGAGGATCATCTTTTTACTCTGAGACTGTGCCCTCGGATCCTAGTTTCTCCTGAAATCAGAGAATCACAGAATTCCTTCAATACAGCAGGAGGCCATTTGGCCCATTGGGTCTGCACTGACCACAATCCCACTCAGACCCTAACCTCCTAACTCCACTTATTTATCCAGCAACTTCCCCCTGACGCTCAGAGGCAATTTACTATGGTCAATAAACCTAACCTGCACATCTTTGGACTGAGGAAGGAAACAGGAGCATCCAGAGAAAACCCACTAATAGAAACATCTTCAAAGGTATTTTGTGATATGAGGCCTGGTTTATAGAGTGACATTCATAGAGTTTTACAGCGCACACTGAGTCCCTTTGCCCCATCATGTCTGCGCCGGCCACCCAGCACCTATCTATTCTAACCCCATTTTCCAACACTTGGCCCATAACCTTGTATTGCTACGGTGTTTCAAGTCCTCATCTAAATGCTTCTGAAATGTTGTGAGAATGTTGTAAACATGGAGTTGGGAAATCAGTCATGATTTCATTGAAGGGCCAAATGGGTCTCTCCTAATCCTGTGTTCCTTTTAAACCACATGATCCTTCTTTTGTCTTTTGCTTGTATTAACATTTACCGATACGGCGCATTATAAAACCCATTCAATTCAAATCATAAGACACGGTAACATAATTAGACCATCCGGCCCATCGAGTCTGCTCTACCATTCGATCATGGCTGGTAAGTTTCTCAACCCCATTCTCTTGCATTTTCCAATAACCTTTGATCCCTTTACCAATCAAGAACCTATCTCTGTCTTAAATATACTCAAAGACCAGGCCTCCTCAGCCTTCTGTGGCAATGAATTCCACAGATTCACCATCCTCTGTTTGAAGAAATTCCTCCTTATCCCCTTTACTCTGAGGCTATGCCCTGGGATCCTAGTCTGTCCTTCCCAATGGAGACATCTTTCCCATGTCCACTCTATCCAGGCCTTTCAGTATTCTGTAAGTTTCAGTGAGATCCTACCCTATTTTTCTAAACTTCATCAAGTACAGACCCAGAGTCCTCAACCTGTGGCCAAACGTGGGTCAGCATGTCAACTCTCTCTTCCTATCCTCATGCAAAACTACATCAAATTTAAAGATATTTAATATATGATGGAGAGCAGGGAGGTAATAGGCATTTAATTCAAAATAGTTCACTTGTCACAACGAGTTCGTGTTTGCGTTGCATAGAACCCTGGAATTATCAGTAAAGTCACAGGAAAGTGGTAACCTATTATATCCCGAAATCCGTGTTGGTCCAGTTATTGTTTTGGGAGAATCAAAAACCATTCCCCCCCGTGGTAGGATAAGCACTGCGTTCGATCCTCTCCATGCGTGCGCTGTAACATCACACTCATTCTGCCATTCAGTTTAATCAGTCCCACATTGAACCCAGGAGCTGTCTGTGAGTGCAGGTAGGTCTAACACAGGATGACAGGTGTCTGTGGGACCGAGAGAAAGAGGGACAGAGAGAGGGAGGGACAAGCCAGATTTTAAAAGTCTCACTTGTGTCAAGAGTGGAAAAGCATAGTATGCAAGTTCAATCCAGGGAGCCTGTGAGGAAAGTGTACCTTAAGGGTTCAATTGACTGGACTTGATGGGCCGAATAGCCTTCTTCTACCTTGTAGGGATTCTATGATTCTATAATTCTGTGAATCGAATGGCGCTGTGTAAATGTGGTAATGGTAATAGATTGAAAAGAGGGTTTGCAGACAAGACACACAACCTCAGTCCAGATCACTGATTCCCAGCACTAGTCAATCACCCAACTTATTTTCATTTGCTCATGGGACAGGGATTGACCTGCATTTATTGCCCATCCCTAATTGGTCTTGAACTGAATGTCTCACTCGACAGTGTTTTCATGGTCAATTATCGATTATTAATTCTAGATATTTATTATTGAATTTTGATTTGATTTGATTTATTATTGTCACAGGTATTGGCATACAGTGAAAAGTATTGTTTCTCACATGTTATACAGACAAAGCATATCGTTCATAGAGAAGGAAAAGAGAGAGTGCAGAATGTAGCGTTACAGTCATAGCTAAGGTGTACAGAAAGCTCAACTTAACTCAAGATAAGCCCATGCAAAAGTCTGATCTGTTCTTGAGTCGTTTTGTACATGACCTCAAACTTTTGTATCTTTTTCCCAACGGAAGAAGGTGGAAGCAAGAATGTCCGGGGTGTGTAGAATCCTTAATTATGCTGGCTACTTTGCCAAGGCAGCAAGAAGTGTAGACAGAGTCAATGGATGGGATGTTGGTTTGCATGATGGATTGGGTTACATTCACAACATTTAGTGGTTCCTTGCAGTCTTGGAAATCCTTGAAATTCAAATTCCACCATCTGCTGTGGTGGGATTCGAACCTAGGTCCTCAGGACATTATCACGAGACTATTCACCCAGAAACTCAGCTAACATTCTGGGGACCGAGGTTCGAATTCCACCACAGCAGAATTTGAATTTAGTGAAAAATTTCCGGAATTAAGAATCTACTGATGACCATGAAATCATTGTTGATTGTCGGAAAAACCTATTTGGTTCACTAATGTCCTTTAGGGAAGGAAACCTGCCATCCTTACTCAGTCTGGCCTGAATGCGACTTCAGAGCCACAGCAATGTGGTTGACTCTCAACTGCCCTGCAAGGGCAACTAGGGATGGGAAATAAATGCTGGCCAGCCGGTGATGTCCATGTCCCATGAATGAATAAAAAGAATCTGAACCTGCATCGACACTATCACCTCAAATAGTCACTCACTCCATCACCAAAGTTCAGTAGCAGCAATGTGTACAAGATGCATGGCAGCAATTCACCAAGGCTCCTTTGACAGCACTTTCCAATCCCACCACTGCTACTATCTAGAAGGACAAGGACAGCAGATATTTGGGAATGATGCCACCTGCAAGTTCCCTTACAAGCCATTCACCATCCTGATTTGGAAACATATTGGCTGTTCCTCCACTGTCGCTGGGTCAAAATCCTGGAGCTCCCTCTCTAACGGCACTGTGGGTGCACCTACACCACATGGACTGCAGTAATTCAAGAAAGCAGCTCACACCACCTTCTCGAGTGCAATTAGGGATGGAGTTTGCACATTCTCCCCATGTCCGTGTGGGTTTCCTCTGGCTGCTTCGGTTTCCTCCCATAGTACAAAGATGTGTGTGTTAGATTGATTGGGCATGTTGAATTGCCCCTCTGAGTGAAAGGGGTACTAGCAAGATAAATAGGTGGGGTTACAGAGATAGGGCCTGGATGGGATTGTTATCAGTGCAGATGTGCCGAATGACCTCCTTCTGTACTGGAGGAATTCTATGATTCAATGATAATAAATGCTGGATAAAAGCAAATTATTGCAGACGCTAGAATCTGAAACCAATACAGAAAGTGCTGGAAAATCTCAGCGAGTCTGACAGCATCTGTAAGGAGAGAAAAGAGCCGGTGTTTCGATCCGGATGACTCTAGGCCAATAAATGCTGGCCTAGACAGAGGTGCCTGCATTCCACAATCGAATGAAGAAAATAAGTTAGAAAGGGGACATTTAACTTTAAAGGAACTTAATTACATTTATTTGAAAAATTTTGTAATGGTCATTATTACAGATTCCTGGCACTAAGCGCCCTCTAGTCCTGCTAGGAAAGCTCTGCAGCCTCTGCAACACAGGTGAAAATGGTGATTCTGAATTAATTTATCCCTTTATAATACAAAGAAGTGATTAAAATCTTAGCATTTCAGAGATTTTTACAAAATCATTAAGTAAAAATCAGCGTGGGGAATAATTGCTGCAATTAAGATCAGGGTTTTGAGTGGAAGATGTGGGAGGGATACGAAGAAAAATTCTTTTACGCAGCTCTCTCCGAGGGTGGTGGAAAGGTCAATGATTCCATAAGGGAATTGGGTATGGTGCTGAGGGAAACGAATTAGTGGGGCTACAGGGATAGAGTAGGGGAATGGGATTATCCAGATTGATCTGTTCTACAGGCAGCCAGCATGGATCTGATGGGCTAAATGGCCTCTCTGAGTGCCATAATGAGCCTATGAATCTTACTGGCTCAACAGTATTATCCAGCAATTGACCAGAAAGGCCCAGAACAGATGAGGCTCAAGGTGGATTGTCCCATCGTTGGCTGATCTCAGTGTGACACTGACAATTACTGGGTACAGGGGTTGGGGAGAAGAATCAATCCGCATTCCCATTTTACTGCTAAACATTCCGGACATGAACCTATACAGACATATAGCGTAAAAAACTCTGTCCAGAGAGTCAGCGCAGTCACAACTAGTTGAACAGCTGCCTCCTGTACAGTAAGAATTCAATTAGAATCTACTTGTACAGTTCAAAGTTTATTTATATGTTAGTGTCACAAGTAGGCTTACATTATCACTATAATGAAGTTATTGTGAAAATCCCCTGGTCGCTACACTATGCTGAGGGAGAATTTAGCATGGCCAATGCATCTAACCAGCACGTCTTTCAGACTGTGAAATGAAATTGGAGCACCCGGAAGAAACCCATGCAGACACGGGAAGAATGTGCAGACTCCATACAGATAGTGACCTAAGGCTAGAATCGAACCAGGGTCCTTAAAGTAAAGTAGAGGTTATTTATTAGTCACAAGCAAGGCTGATATTAACACTGCAATGAAATTCCTGTGAAATTCCCCAAGTCGCTGGGTCAATGCGTCCTAACCAGCATATCTTTAAGACTGAAACCTGAGCACCCTGAGGAAACCCATGCAGACACAGGGAGAATGTGCAGTGACCCAACCGGGAATCGAACCCGACTCCCTGGCACTGTAAGGCAGCAGCGCTAACTACTGGGTCACCCTTGATTTTCTGTTGCCAGTTAGTAACTCGGGTTCAGCCAACTCCTCTTGATCCACAATTGTTTCGTTGAAACTAAGGGATAATTTATACAAGTGACTGTTAGTGGCTGGGAGCTGGCTGTGACAGTACTCGGGTAATGATGGCCCATCAGCAGAGAGCTCGCTTGCTCCGAGTGTCGCACAGTTGTGTCACACTGTCCTCTAGTGGGGAGATGGAGAAATGTATCTCCAACATGGGGAGCATTCAGCGAGATCCACGTACAACACAGGGGGAGTGTTTAGGATGATGAAAGAGTGGGAGAGCAGAGTTCGACGTAGACTGCCTTCAACAGCTTAAGGGACTCAAGAAAGGAGGACCATAAAGACAGGATTAAACATAGGAGACTTTGATTTGATTTGATTTATTATTGTTACATGTATTGGGATACAGTGAAAGTATTGTTTCTTACACGCTGTACAGACAAAGCGTATCATTCATAGAATACATAGGGGAGAAGGAAAGGAGAGGGTGCAGATTGTATGTTATGTTATGTTACAGCTAGCGTGTAGAGAAAGATCAACTTAATGCAGATAGATCCATTCCATAGAATCCTACAGTGCAAAAGGAGGCCATTCGGCTCATCAAGTCTGTACCAATTGTAATCCCACCCAACCCCTATCCCTGTAACCCCATGTGTTTACCCTACTATTCACCTGTCCGTAAGGAGCAATTTAGCATGGCCAATCAACCTGACCCACACATCTTTAGACTGTGGGAGGAAACTGGAGTAACCGAAGGAAACTCACACAGACACGGGGAAAATGTGCAAATTCCAGACAGACAGTGACCCAAACCAGGAATTGAACCTGGGTCCCTGGTATTATAAGGCAGCAATGCTAACCACTATATCACCATGCCACTCCATTCAAAAGTCTGATGGCAGCAGGAAAGAAGCTGTTATAGAATCATAGAAACAGAAAGACGCCATTTGCCCCAATGAGTCTGTACCAAGCACCATCATATCCAGGCACTACATGTCACTACACATTTACCTGTAATCCCTCGAACCTACATATTTCAAGGCACTAAGGGGCAATTTTTAGCATCTTCAATCAACTTAACCAGCACATCGTTAGAGTGTGGGAGGAAACCGGAGCATCTGGAGGAAATCCATGCAGACACGAGGAGAATGTGCAAACAACACACAGACAGTGATCCAAGCCAGGAATCGAACCCAGGTCCCTGGAACTGTGAAACAGCAGTGCTAACCATTGTGCTATCGCGTCGCTTGCTGTGCTACTGTTCTTGGCTGGTACGTGATCTCAAACTTTTGTATCTTTTTTCCAACGGAAGAAGGTGGAAGAGAGAATGTCTGGGCTGCATTGAGATCTTGATTATGCTGGCTGCTTTCCCGAGGCAGTGGGAAGTGTAGACAAGTCAATGGATGGGAGGCTAACTGAGGTTCTAACTTATTAAAAGAGATATCTATTCTGTAAGGTACATATCATCAAATCGAAGAATTGCAGAATGATGCAGCTCAGAAAGAGGATCTTGAGCCCATCCTGTTCAGGCTGGTTCTTTGGTAGAATTGTCCAATCACAGCTCCTTCTCTTCCATAGCCCTGTAATCTTTTCTCTCTTATTAAATGTGCCTGCTTCTGCAAACAATCAGGCCCAAATGACTCAAATGAGTTGTGAGCAAATAAGAAGTGGAGCATCTGCCCCTCAAGCAATATCATTGAAAGCCAGGAATATTCTTCAACCCAAATCTGGGCCAAGCCATGTGATAAACATCTCCCCTGTCTCCCGCAGACATTCACTCACACTCTCCCTAACAGGACCATTGAAAAGCAATCAGAATCACGAACTCTGTCTGATTTCCTAGAGTAAGAAATCTTCAAGAGAAAAACCTTAAAAGCTTGTGAGTTTATTATCAAATAAATTGGTTGGACTTCAACCTGGTGTTGTCAGACTTCTTACTGTGTTTATCCCAGTCCAATGCTGGCATCTCCACATCATGATTTCCTAGAATCATAGGATCCCCACAGGGTAAAAGAAAGTTATTTGGTTCATCAAATCCACATCAACCACACCCTACTCAGACCTTATTCCCATAACCTCACATATCCATCCTGCTAATCTCTCTGACATTAGGGTCAATTTAGCATGGCCAATCTTCCTAACCTGCATATCTTTGGATTGTGGGAGGAACCTGGAGCGCCTGGAGAAAACCCACATAGACACAGGGAGAACAAGCAGAACCACAGAGACAGTGACCCAAGGCTGGAATTGAACCCAGATCCCTGGTGCTTTGAGGTAGCAGTGTTAACCACTACGTCACTGTGACTGAAACCAACTAACTCAGTACAATCTATGCTCTACTGAACACTTGAATTCAGTTGAACTGAGGTTACCCCACACAGAGCGGCTCATGGGGGTGATGTATAGTTGGGGCACAACTGTTACAACAATGCAAAAAGCTGCAACAACTCTGATGAAAGGTCACCTAGACTTGAAAAGTTAGCTTATTCTCTCTCCACGGATGCTGCCAGATCCGTCGAGATTTTCCAGCATTTTTGTTTGTGTTTTAGATTCCAGCATCTGCAGTATTTTGCTTTGTTGACTTGAATAATGACCATTAGGACAGAGATGTAAATCCTGGTGCCAGCACGCTGGTACCTGACAAGAGTTAGTACCTCCAGAGAATTGTGGGGTGGTCAGAGTGTGGAGTGGAGGAGGGGGCAACTTTGATGTTTTAAAAATTAGCTTTGTACAAAAATAAAAAACAAAAGGGGTGGCATGGTGGTTAGTACTGCTGCTTCACAGCGCCAGGGACGTAGGTTCAATTCCCAGCTTGGATCAGCTTGTGTCTGTATGGGTTTCCCTCTGGGTCCTCCCACAGTACAAAGGTTAGTTGGCCATGCCAAATGTCCTGGGATGTGTAGGTTAGATGGATTAGAAGGGTAAATACAGGGGATGATGGTGAAAGGCCTGGGTGGGGTTGTGGTCTGTGCAGAGTCGATGGGCCGAATGGTCTCCTTCTGCACTGTAGGGATTGTATGAAGTTGGCACTCTATTATTGCAGGCAGGTAATGAGTTAATATTTGTGTGATGCATGTTGTGTTATAAACGTGGAACAGGTTTGGCTGGGGAAAGTCAGCCTGCACATACGTGTCCAGCCTGAGAACTTTTGTGGTGATTGCTTTGGTCACAAGGCAACAGAGTTAACTATTTGAGTGATGAGTGGACGATGAAGATGGAAGATGACAAACAGCAAATTACCCTCCGACAATTGGTTTTTCATGAATGCAGCCTGACCCGGCTGGCCCAGAGATCAGACATGAAACCCAGGTCTGTTATGTGTGAGGTCTGACATAGAGACAGCTCAAAGACTATGAGGTAAGTGGAAGTAAACTAACTGGAACTGTTTATTAACGTGCCTGTTCTCTAACAGAGTCAGCACAAGGCTGGAGCTCGTGCCTGGGTCATCTGACCTGTTCCCTTAAAGGGCCATGTCCCAACATATATGACAAGGTCCCATCTATCGTCTCTTTGATCTAAGGTTTGTTGGAATCACAGACACATTCCCACTTTCATCTTCTTCCATTAGGAAGAAGATACAAAAGTCTAAGATTCCATAACAACCGACTCAAGAATAGCTTCCTTCTCTGTTGCCATCAGGCTTCTGAATGGACCTATCTTATATTAAGTTGATTTTTCTCTACATTCTAGCTATGACTATAACACTACATTGTGCACCATTTCCTTCTGTATGCTTTGTCTGTATTGCGTGCAAGGCTTTTCACTGTATGCTAATACCACGTGACAATAATAAATCAAATTAAAAAGCAGATATTGGCCGGAATTCTCTGGCTGTTCATGCCAGCCGGATTCTCAGGTCCTGTTGGCAGTGCACACCCACCCACCAACTTTCCCGCCAGTGTGGGACGACGGCAATGGGAATTCCCACTGACGGCAACGGGACCAGAGCAACGGTCAATAGCAAACAACCCACCACCTCCCATTGGCGGGGATCACGCAGCTGGGAGGACGGAGAATCTCACCCATTGTCATTTTCTAAAATTACAAATGTGGCTGACAACGCAATAACAAGTCGGTAGTGTTTGTTTTTGTGTATGATGTTTATCAAGGAGTAAAGAATGATCAGGACACGGCAGGGGTGGGGGTGGGGGGTAACCTCCCCCCCCTCCTCCCCCTCCCCCCCAACCCCCTCTGCTATCCTTGTCAAGGAATCTATCACATCCAAGCTCAGTCTAATGTCTGACCCATGTCTCACATAGCAGTGCAGCACTCCTCCTCAGTACAATAGGACAGCACGGTAGCACAGTGGTTAGCACTGCTGCCTCAGAGTGTCAGGGACCCAGGGTCAATCCTGGTCTTGGGTCATTGTCTGCGAGGAGTCTGCACATTCCCCCAGTGTCTGTGTGGGTTTCCTCTGGGTGCTCCAGTTTCCTCCCACAGTCCGAAAGACATGCTGGTTAGGGTGCATTGGATATATAAATTCTCCTTCAGTGTATCCGAACAGGCATTGGAGTGGAGCGATTAGGGGATTTTCACAGTAACTTCATTGCAGTGTTAACGTAAGCCTACTTGTGACACTAATAGGTGAATTTTAACCTTTATTATGTTGGAGTGTTGGCCTTGCTTTCTGTACTCATGCCCTAGACTAGGACTGGAACCTGGAAACTTGCGGTCCAGAGATGAGAGCGTGTGTAACAGTTCTCAAGTAGATGGGAAACATGTGTGTATCATAGTGGGGTGTGCACAGCCAGTGTGCTACAGTGGGTGCACCACAACAGGGTGTATCACTGTGGGGTGTACCACAGTAGGGTGTACTACTGCAGGATGTCCCACAGCTGGGTGTACCACAACGAGTGTGGCACAGTGAGGTGTGCACTGTGAGTGTGCCACAGTAAGGTATACCATAGTGGGGTGTACACAGTGAAGTGTACCACAGTGAGGTGTGCACAGTGAGTGTGCCACAGTGGGGTGTATCACAGAGGAGTGTCCAGTCTCAAAGCAATGATCTTGTTGCATCGGGTGGAACCCATTCTCTAATTTTATTTCCATGTAAAAGTGTTATGATCTGTAAGGAGAAAGGGGAAAAGAGCTCCCTTATTCTCCCTCAGATAGTGCCATGAGATCTTTAATATCCTTTGGAGAGAGGCAGGCAGATTATCTGATCGTATTGACATTGCCACTTGTGGAAGCTTGCTGTGCATGAGCTGTCATGTTCCCACATTATAACCATGATGACACGGTGAAAGTGCATCATTAGTTGAGAAGTACTTTGAGATGTCCACTGGTTGACAAATTGTTGTAGAAATGCAAGGATCTCATTGGGATCTGACTGTAATGTCCAACCCTAACCCACACATCCCCATCTCACGGGTGCACCGATTTCCTCCCACATTCCAAAGAAGTGCAGATTAAGTTGATTGGCCATGCTAAATTGCCCCTTCCTGTGCAAAGATGTGCAGGTTCGGTGGACTGGCCATGTTAAATTTCCCCTTATTGTCCAAAGATAAAGTTTATTTATTAGTCATAAGTAGGCTTACATTCACACTGCAATGAAGTTACTGTGAAAATCCCCTAATCGCCACACTCCTGCACATTTTGGGGTAAATTGAGGGAGAATGAATCTAACAAGCGCATCTTTGGATTGTGGGAGGAAACTGGAGCACTCGAACAAAATCCACACAGACACTGGGAGAACGTGCAAACTCCACACAAACCCAAGGCAGGATTCAAGGTGCTGTGAGGCAGCAATACTAAATACTGTGCCACTGTACCACCTCTTCTGCAGGTTAGATGGATTGGTCATGCTAAGTTGTCCCAATATGTGTAAATTGGGGAGAGTAGTGGAGTAAATATACAAGGTTAAAGGGCAGGGGAAAGGGGCTTGTGTAAGATTTTTGCTGGAGAGTCAGTGTAGACTCAATGGACTGAATGGCTTCCTTTTGTACTGTGGGGATCCCATGGTTCTATGATCTTGCTCCCCCTCTTGATTGAGGGAATGGGCCAGCCAAATTGATCCGGTACACTGGCCTTGCTCTGTTGCTAAGGCAAATTTTAGCCACTGTCTAAAACAGACTAGTCAATGGAGTCTAAACAAGGCCTATGGTCTGTTGAAGCCTGGGCTTCTATTTTTCCACAATGGGTATATTGCATAGAATATACTACTTAGAAACAGACCATTCGGCTCTTCTTGTTCGTGTTAGCATTCATACCCAACAGCCCACACCTCTTGTCACCTAAGTATCTGCAAAACCTTCATTTCCTTTCTCCATTTTGGACTGATCCAGGCTCTCTTGAATCTACAGTATCATTCCTGTGATAGTGGGTGGCACAATGGTTAGCACTGTTGTCTCAGAGTGCTAGGGAGCCAGGTTCAATTCCAGCTTTGGGTCACTGTCTATGTAGAGTTTGCATGTTCTTCCTGTGTCTGTTTGGGTTTTCTCTGGGTGCTCCATTTTTCTCCCAGTGCAAAGATGTGCGGGTTAGGTTGATTGGCCATGCGAAACTGTTCCTCAGTTCAGGGAAATTATCAGGATAAATATGTGGGGTTGTGGGAATGGGGCCTGGATGGGATTATTGTCAGTGCAGACTCAATGGGCCAAATGGCCTCCTTCTGCACTGTAGGGGTTCTATAAATGAATTAAATCAGCTCCTGGGGTAAAGACATGTCTCCTGAATTCCCCATTGGATTTATTAATGACCATCTTATATTTATGACTTCTGGTGAGTTTTGAACTGACACTCAAAGTAACTTAGAGAAATCTGAAACTCCCCCTCTCCCCGCACATTCCGACACTCCCCCAAACCTCATTAAAATTGGGAATTCTACACCTTCACTGCCCCTAACAAATTTCAAGGTGGCACGAGAGATTGATTTTTGTGCTTTTCCTCTTGCTCTCCCTTCCTTCTGCTGTTTGTTTAACTGCTGCAGTCCTGACCCAAGCCCCGAAGAAGCCATGTTAGGGGTCTCAGGTCATCCCTCCCCCTCATTGTTGTGAGTGAGGGGTGGTGGGTGGATATAAGGGATAGGGAACATGCTGCCCACACCTTTCAAGAAAATTGCAGAGATGGGGAGGTCAGTCATTTATACTTGGTCTATGCCTCGAGAGATTGAAAGGCTTCACCCAAGAGGTTAAACAAAAATGAAAGGATCATTCAAATAGATCGGAGGAGGATGTGTCCAAATGTTTTGGAGTTACATCTTATTCCCCGCCTCCCCCAATCCTTTTCATTGTAATTTTTGTACACAAAAAAGTGCCCACCGCAGATCAGAGTCAGACTTACAAAGACCACCCCCCCTGAAATGCTGTAGCCATCACCCTAATCCTATATTCACTTGACTTGGGCAATATGGTGACATAATAGTTAGCATGGCTGCCTCACAGCGCCAGGGACATGGGTTCAATTCCCAGCTTGGGTCACCGTCTGTACGGAGTCTGCACATTTTCTCAGTGGATTCTCTGCGTGGATTTCCTCCGGGGGAACAAAAAACAATGAAAATTACAGCACAATTTCAGGCCCTTCACCCCTCCAAGCCTGCACCGATCACGCTGCCCGACTGACCTTTCGGAGACCTCACCTCTCTACTCCCATCGTATTCCTGTGTTTGCTCCAGTTACCTTCCACAGTCTGAATGACGTGTTGATTAGGTGCATTGGCCATGCTAAATTCTCTCTCCGTGTACCCGAACAGGTGCCTGAATGTGGCAACTAGGTGATTTTCACAGTAACTTCATTGCAGTGTTAGTGTAAGCCTATTTGTGACGCTAATAAATGAACTTCTGGCCGATATGAAAACTGTAAATGGGAGCTGTCACGAGGTCAAGTGCCAGTTTGCTCAGAGTGGCAGAATTATCCGTATAAACCTCAGGAATTCTAAACCACTCTCCCCCATTCAGACACTGCAGATTTAAGTCACCTGTACCTCTTTACATGGCTTGTCAGTTTTTGCCTGATAATGCACTTGTGAGATATTCTTGGGACATTGTGCAAATTGTAGTAACTGTTTCCTGTCAACGCCTAAGCAGATGCTCGAGATTCCAACAGCTGTCACTCTCAGTGAACCTGTTCCTTTAAAATTCCTTTAACGCAAGGTACATCGGTTTGGATTCTGGCTTGTCCCGAGAATCCCTGCAGTACAGAAGGAGGCCATTCGGGCCATTGAGTCTGTACCGACACAATCCCACCCAAATCCTATTCCTGTAACCCCACATATTTATCCTGCTAATCCCCCTGACACTAGAGTCAATTTAGCATGCCCTAACCCACACATCTTTCGACTTGGGAGGAAATTGGAGCACCTGGAGGAAACCCATGCAGGAACGGGGAGAATGTGCAAACTCCACACAGACAGTCATTCCAGACTGTACATTATTCTCCAGAAGTACCGTAGATAAAATATCTGTGATCATACTTGGGGTTAACACCTCAATGTGAACATTCTCATCCTTGTTTTCAAATATTTGATTTGATTTGTTATTGTCACTTGTATTAATACGCAGTGAGAAGTATTGTTTCTTGTGCGGTCTGCAGACAATGCATGCCCTTCATAGAGTACATATGGATGGTACAGAAAAGATTTACCAGGACGTTGCCTGGTATGTAGGACACTACTATGAAGAGAGGGTGGGGAAACTTGGTTTGTTCTCACTGGCATGATGGAGTTAGAGGGTGACCTGATAAGAGTCTACAAAGTTTTGAGAGGCATGGACAGTGTGGATAGTCAGAAGCTTTTTCCCCAGGGTGGAAGAGTCAATTATGAGGGGCACAGATTTCAGGTACGAGGGGCAAGGTTTAAAAGAGATGTATGAGGCAAGTTTTTTATGGTGTAAAGATGTCAGTGTTGGACTGGGGTAAACACAGTAAGAAGCCTCACAACACCAGGTTTAAGTCCAACAAGCTTATTTGATAGTAATCCCACAAGCTTTTGGAAACTGTGTTCGTTCGTCAGATGTGTGGAAGGTTTCTTCTTTAGCTCCTGTTATTAAATGGGGAGAGCGACTGTCCAAACCATGACCAAAAGAGCTCTGGATTTTCCTCTAATGGATTCTAAATGCTGAAGGCGCAACTGTGTAATGACAGAGCCATTCCTTCTCTGGCTGTATTAGTGCTGATCTTTCACAGTCACCACTGACAGATGGGAGTGATTACCCATCTAGAAAACTACTGCCTTGTTTCAATGTGGCATTGTTGACGCTTTAATTGATCCTCAGGTTGTATGGTTTTGTCTTCTGGGGTAACAATGAATCTTGACAACTGGTTTTGAACAGGCTTTGTATGGAGGGTGATGCAATAGCACAAGGGCCTTTAATGTACACCCAAGATTGATGACTTGCAACGCCTTGAAAACAGTTTCAGCAATAAGACGCTGACTATGTAGTGAAGTCGAGGATGGGATAATATTAACCACAGCGGCAATTAAAACAGAAACACAGCCAGGTTCTGACTTTACGAAGATTGCTCCCCAGCAAGCATAGAATCCCTACAGTGCAGAAGGAGGCCATTTGGCCCATCAAGTCTACACCAACTCTTCGACACATCATCCTACCCAGGCCCTATCCACGTAATCATGGCTTGTCATTTGTAACGGCTAATTATTTTAACCTACACATCTTGGAACGCTAAGAGGCAATTTAACGTAGCCAATCCACCTAATCTGCACATCTTGGGTCACTAAAGGACAAATTAGCATACATTAACACTGCAATGAAATTACTGTGAGAATCCCTTAGTCATCACACTCAAGCACCTGTTTGGGAACACTGAGGGGAAAATTCAGCATGGCCAATGCATCAGCATGTCTTTGGACTGTGGGAGGAAACTGGAGTCTGCGGAGGAAACCCACACAGACACAAGGAGAATGTGCAGGTTCCTCACAGATAGTGACCCAAGCTAGGAATCGAACCTGGGTCCCTGACTCTGTGAGGTAGCAGTGCTAACCATTGTGTTATGGTGTCACAACCAGCAGTATTTGGCTTTTGCGATAAGTTTTGAAACCGTTGTGTAGCCAAGCAATTAATCTGTCACAGTGGCTTTGGTTGTGGAGAACTCCCTTGCTCTTGTTCCAATGGATTCTTTTACATCCACTTTGGGAGACAGAGGAAGCCTTTTCCAACAGCAAGGTGACACTTCTTCAGCACTGCACTGTGTCAGTCTGGATTGGCAATTCACAGCTTCGTTGAATCTACCGCAAAGAGACAGGTCCTTCATCCCAAACTGGTCCATGCTGACCAAAGTATCCATCCAAGCTAAATCCATTTGTCTGCATTTGGCCACTATCCCTTGATAGAATCATGGTTCCCGACATTTTATATGGGACAGCACAGCTATAAAATAATTTTGAGGCAGACCTATTTTCTTTGTCTTCTTCCTTCACTGCAACTTCATTTTTTAACTTCTCTCGCCTGTTTTTTTTTAAATCTCTCTCTCGCTTCTCGCAGGGTTTTTGCTTCTTTTTTGAGTTTTCCCTTTTTTGTACAGGAATCAGTGGACCTTTGCCTTCAATTCCAAGTCCTGTTGGTCATGCGCAAGAGCCTGACCAATGTAAAAAATCCAAACCACGGATAGCTGGCTCTTCCGCAGCTGACAGGTGCGTGGGTGGACCAAGATTCATAGAGTCTTGGAGACACCAATCACGAAGATTAGTTTTAGTTTATTAAATGAAATTTGAATCATTCTGAATCTTTTCCTGTGGTACACTTGGGGGGTTCTTCACGGCACACCAATGTGCCATGGTTTGAAACTGCTGCTCTAACATCCATACAGCCATTCAATGGACTCTGTGGCTCTCGGGTTAGTTCACAACTGTGTACTTGTTTCCTTAAAGGCAGCACTCGCACTATCTGACAGCACAGAAAAGCGTAGCTGGCTTCATAGAAAAGGTATGGCACGAAGGAGGCCATTCAGCCCATCTTGTCAGTGCCAGCCCAAGAATAGCCAGGTGTCCTTCCTAATCCCACCTTCCTACACCCGACCTAAGTCCTGTAGCTTACAGCACTTGAAGTGCAGACCCAGGGACCTTTTAGAAGGGTTTAGCATCTCTACCCCCATCACAAATTTGGGCAGATATCCATTGCATTAAAAAATTCTTCCCCGTGTTTCCTCAGCATTTCCTGCCAATTAGCTTGAATTATGTCCAGCACTGAGAGAAGGGGTGTGGCAGGATTGTTGGCATTCCATGGCGCTCATCCTGAAACCCAACTTGGCGCCAACAGGTCGGTGCTTGTCATTGTAATTACCATCAAAAATGCCTTGCATAGAAGCCAATGGGAAGATAGTCTTCAGGTATTCAGTCATAATGTGTAAAATGTTCAAAAAAAATGTCCGAGTGCCTATCTTAAGTCTATAACAAAAGTTTGTGGAACGTCTTTAGATGCTTTGAAGCCAATTGTTGTGAGTGATGCCTGAGGCCAATGTGCCAGTTTTGTAATTCTAAAGTAAAGTTTATTCATTAGTCACAAGTAAGGCTGACATTAACACTGCAGTGAAGTTATTGTGAAATTCCCCGAGCCGCCACAATCAGGCACCTATTTGGATCAATGCACCTTTCGGAACGTGCGCAGAAGTCGGAGCACCCAGAGGAAAGGCACACAGACACAGGAAGAACACACAAACTCCCACATAGACAATGACCCAAATCAGGAATCAAATCTGGGTCCTTGGCACTGTGAGGCAGCAGTGCTGACCACTGTACCACCATGGCATTCTCCTTGGGATGGTGAAGAGAGAACCTTAAAGGAACAGTGTCATCAGGTCCTTACTAGCTATTGCAAACATCATGCTAGACTGGGTGACATAGCAGCACAATGGTTAGCACTGCTGCCTCACAGCGCCAGAGACCCAGGTTCAATTTCAGCCTTGGGTCACTGTCTATGTAGAGTTTGCACAGTAAGAAATCTCACAATACTAGATTAGAGTCCAACCAGTTTATTTGATAGGTTCTGAAACCTTCCATGCACTTGACGAAGGAACACCGTTTTCGAAAGCTTGTGAGATTACTATCAAATAAACTGGTTGGACTCTAACCTGGTGTTGTGAGACTTTTTACTAGCCCAGTTCAACCCTAGCATCTCTACATTATGTAGAGTTTGCACATTCTCCTCCGGGTGCTCCAGTTTCCTCCCACAGGATTGAGTTGTGAGGATTAAGTTGATTGACCGTGCTAAATTGCCCCTTAGTATCAGGGGACTTGCAGAGTAAATACTTGGTGTAAATCTAGGATGGGATTGTGGTCACTGCAGTCTCAATGGGCCAAATGGCCTCCGTGCATTATAGGATTCTATGATTCTACTTGCATGGTGACTCACGTAAAGTTTAGGAGAACTGAGAGATAGGGGCCAGATTACCAACCACTAGGCCAGAGTACATACTGTATTATCACAAGAATTCCTCTTTAATGTGTTGCTCATTAGTGGGTGCTAGGATTTGATTTGATTTATTATCATCACATCTATTGGGACGTAGTGGAAAGTGTTGTTCCTTGTGCACTATACAGACAAAGCATACCATTCATGGAGTACGTAGGAGAGAAGGAAAGGAGAAGGTACCAAATAGTGTGTTACACGATAGCTAGGGTGAAGAGAAAGACCAACTTAATATAAGGGATGAGAATATAGTTTTAAGTGCATAGAACAAGAATAAAAGATCGAATTAGAGGGTATGCTGGGGACGGCTCGCAAGAAGTCCCGGATGACCGCTTGTGTGGAGATTGCACATTCTCCCTGTCGGTTTCCTTTAAGTGCTCCAGTTTCCTCCCACAGTGCAAAGGTGTGCAAATTAGACGGATTGGCTACGCTAAATTGCCCCTTAATTGCAGGGGGACTAGGAGGATGTGGGGTTACAAAGATGGGATCTGGGTGACCGATGCAGGCTTGATGAACCAGATACCCTCCTTCTGCACTGTGGGTTCTATGATAATGGGGGATGAGCAATAAATGCTCGTCAGCCAGTGACACCCATGAATGAATTTTTTAAAAAGCTACTCGGTCACGAGTGGAGATGTAAAGAGCTTACAAATTTGGTTGGTTAAAAAGTAACTTGGAAGCTAAATCCTTTCCAGTGATGAGGAGTTTCCTGCTTTAGAATCTGTGTCTTACAGACATGTTTAACTGTTCAAGACAGACATGATTCGACAACAAAGAACTCGTATGGAATTTTTTCACTAAAGCGAATGTTTTCTTTATTCCGTCGCTGTGCTTGCATTATTTGGGTGAAAATAATTAGCTGTTAATGAAAGGCTAACTGATTGCAGCTAAACTGGAATGTCACTGCTTCAGTCGGAAATCTGAAATTCTTTGTTGGGTGGAAGTTACGGAATGCAGTATTTCTTCATTATTTGATGACTATTTTGCCATTAGCTGGGCTCGTGATCTGTACAACAAGGGTGTAAGTACTATCTGCAGGACGAAACTATCTTAGGATTTTGTGGCTAAAAAGATCAAGGGATATGGAATCATGGGTGACACAGTGGCATGGTGGTTAGCACTGCTGCTTCACAGTGCCAGGGACTGGGGTTCAACTCCAGGTGACCTCAGTTCACTGTCTGTCTGGACCCTGCATTTTCTCCCCTTGTCTGCGTGGGTTTCCTCCGGGTGCTCAGGTTTCCTCCCACACTCCAAAGATGTGTGGGACAGGTTGACTGGCCTTGCGAAATTGTCCCTTAGTTTCAGGGAGACTGACAGAGTAAATATGTGGGGTTATGGGGATAGGGCCTGGATGGAATTGTGGTTGGTGTAGGCTCGATGGGGCAAATGGCTCCAACTGAACTGTAGGGATTCTATGATTCCATTATATGGGGAGAAAGGCAAGATCAGATGTTGAATTTGATGATCAGCCATGATCAAAATGAATGTCAGAGCAGCCTTGAAGGGCTGAATGGCCTACTCCTGCTTCTATTTTCTGTGTTTCTGTGTGTTTCCTGCCTCTGCACCAATTGGCTGTTGGGTTATTGATGAGACTGTTGCGAACACCCCACGTGAGGAGTGGAAAGGCAATCCAGGAATTGGGCATAATATCTCTGGTCATTATCTCAGAGCTCAATCTTGGATGTGTAAACGGAATCAGGATTGGGATGCTGCAGTGACGCCCTGGGCTGTTGCTGGGGAGTAAGGGTCAGCTCTGCCCACCATTCTGACACCTCCTATCCCATCTGCCACCCATCTACAGCTGGGATCCCAATAGCTTCGATCATTTGATTCTGTTCAGCCACGCACATTGGTTTCCAGTGGGAATCAAACCTGCCTGTCACGTACCAATGCAAATATCAATTTGATGGACGTGCAGGATAGTCTTGACCTTGGCAAGTGTATAATGTCACATTCTGTGATGACCCACCTGCAGAATAAATGTTAACATATATCTACTATGATTCTTACCAACTTGTACAAATGCACCATAGAAAGCATCCTTTCTGGTTGTATCACAGCTTGGTATGGCTCCTGGTCTCCCAACACTGCAAAGAACGGCGAAGGATCCTGAACGAAGCCCAACCCAGTCTCCCATCCACTGACTGTGTCTACACTTCCTGTTGTCTTGGGAAAAGCAGTCAGCAGAATTAAGGACCCCACGCATCCCAGACATTCTCTCTTCCACTTTCCTCCATTGGGAAAAAGATACAAAGTCTGAGATCATGTACCAACTGACTCACAAGCAGTTTCTTCCCTGCTGCCATCAGACTTTTGAATGGACCTACCTTGCATTAAGTTGATCTTTCTCTACACCCTAGTTATGACTGTAACACTACATTCTGCATTCTCTCCTTCTCCCCCATGTACTCTATGAACAGTGCGCTTTGTCTGTATAGCGTGCAAGAAGCAATACTTTTCACTGTGTACTGATATATTGACAATAATGAATCAAATCATTATTGCTGTCACTTTGTCAGAAGCTGTGATAATGAGAGGTTTATCTGAGAGAAGAATATAACCTTTGCTGCTGAGTATCTCTCAGATGTCAATGCAGGGATTTGATTTCCTTTAAATACTTTTCCCCCATCCTTTTCCTGAAGCTGAATTCTTTGCTGAGGGATAGTTTCATGGGCTCCAGTCACCTTTCTGTGCGGTCACAACTTACATGGAAACTATCTAGCTGTTTGACTGCATGATGTATCACCATTCGATCCCAATCCTGATTCCGTTTACTCTGAGCCCATTTCCAGATTAAAAACATTCTCCCAGTTCCTTGCTTTTTGCACAGGAGTGGCAGCACAGTGATACAGTGGTTAGCACTGTTGCCTCAGAGCACCAGGGACCTGGGTTGAATTCTGACCTCGGGTGACTGTCTGTGTGAAGTTTGCATATTGTCCCAGTGTCTGCCTGGGTTGCTTCCGGGTGTTCCAGTTCCCTTCCACTGTTCAACAATGTGTGGATTAGATGGATTGGCCACAGTAATTTGTCCTTTAACGTCCCAAGATGTGTGGGTTACGTTGATTAGACTTAGTAAATTGACTCTTAGTTTGCAAAAATGTGTAGGTTAGGTGGATTGCCCATGGGAAATGTGGGGTTTACGGGGATAGGATGGGATAAAGGTGTTGGGTAAGATACCCTTCAGTGAGTTGGTGTAGTCTCAATGGGCTGAATTGCCTCCTTTTGCACTGTAGGGATTATATGATCATAGCACCCTCTTCTATTTCCCAACTGAGATGCAGAGTGGGGAAAGAACCTGAGATATTTTCTTCTGTAGACATTATTACACTGTGCAGCACATTGGCCCAAGAAGTAGAGAAATCATAATAGAATTGTTAAGAAAGACTGTCTCCTATAAAACGATTAGGAGCTCTTTTCTTGGGAAGAGTGGAGGTTGAGTGATAAAAAGTCAGAAGTCTTCAAGATTATGAAATCTGAGATGGACGTAGAGTGCTCTGCTTGTCTAGCAGCCTGAAGCTAGGCTCCATAAATATAATATAGTCGCTACTAAATCCAATATGGAGTTAGCAAGAAATGTTTTCATCTAGAGAGTAGTGAGAATGCCCACACAAAGGGTAGTTGAGGTGAATAGTGTAACTGTATTGAAGGGTGAGGTGGATAAACACATGAAGAATCTACAGATGGCAGTCCAAAGACACACGGATCTCAATCTCTTCAGTAATGCCGGATGGCCAGACCTCTGTGCTTTCAAAATACAGTAAGAAGTCTCACAACACCAGGTTAAAGTCCCAACAGGTTTGCTTGGCCACACAAGCTTTTGGAGCGCTACCCCTTCATTAGGTGACTGGGAGTTGTGTTCTCATGATGTAGAGATGCTGGCGTTGGACTGGGGTAAACACAGTAAGTGGTGTTGTCAGACTATTAACTGTGTTCTCAAACAGGGCAAATATAGACACAAACTCAAACTTCCAATATACCCCCCCCCACACACACAAAGGCAGAATCTCCCTGTGGCCAGCTGCATGGCAGGGAGGAAGGGGGATTTAATCAGATCAGAGAGTGGTGCTTCAGATCTGATTAAGTTTATAGTGTTCAATTCCCGACTTGGGTCACTGTCTGAGCACGTCTGCATGTTCTCCCCGTGTCTGCATGGGTTGTCTCCGGCTGCTCTGGTTTCCTTCCACAGTCTGAAAGACGTGCTGTTTAGGGTGCATTGGCTGTGCTAAATTCTCCCTCAGTGTACTCAAACAGGCATCAATGGCGACTAGGGGATTTTCATAGTAACTTCATTGAGGTGTTAATGTAAGCCTACTTATGACACTAATAAATAAACTTTAAACTTTTTAATGCAGGAAATAAACAGTGATGTGATAGATTGATAGCACCATAGACAGTACAACACTCCCTCAGTGCTGTGATGCAAAGCCAGCCTGGATTAGAAGATTGACAGAACTGAGGAACAAAGATATTTCCTTGCTAAATGAGTATCCGTACTTTTCCGTTCTCCCGTTAATATACAGACAGGTCTGAATGTGCCTTTAAGGACAGAACGCAGCAAACAAAGGAGTTTGCCAAATTCACTGTTGTAACACAATGTGTCCACAACTAACCCAGTAAAGTGCTCGCAACACATGGCCTGAAGCAGGAGAGGTTGCAACTGTCTCAGCGACAGCCAGCAGGTGATGAGGGAAGAGAGATGGGAGGCAAAGTCACTGAGCAGAAAACAAGGAGTAAAATATAATCTTATCCAGCCAAAAGTTGCGATAAATTCAGCAACAGGACATGAAACACAAACTCCCGCGTCTTTCTTTTTTCAGATCGCTTTACTCTCACTTTTGGAGTGAAATTTTGACAGAGAAGGAACGTACGTAAATGTAGACAAGGCATTAAACAATATAGCAAAGCCATATTGGGGAGATAACAGCCTAGTGATATTATCACTGGACTATTAACCCAGAAATGTTCTGGAAATCTGGTTCAAATCCTGCCAGGACTGATGTGGAATTTGAATTCAATAAAAAAAATCTGGAATTAAGACTTTACTGATCACCAAGAAACCATTGTCAGAAAAACCCATCTGGTTCACTAATGTCCTTTAGGGAAGGAAATCTGCTGTTTTTACTTGGTCTGGCCGACATGTGACTTCAGAGCCATAGCAATGTGGTTGACTCTCAGCTGCCCTCCAAGGGCAACTAGAGATGGACAATAAATACTGGCCCAGCCAGTGGCACCCATGTTCCATGAATGAATATAAAAAAAAACATGCAGTATATTATCTCAGGCTAAGCAGCAACAAGGCACATTCAAATTCAGAGGACATGTATCACAAGAAAGCAGGTCAAGGTGTGGGAAAGTGAGAGCACTATCTGTGGAATAATTGCCACTTTTATCTGTGTAAGTGAGATCAACTGATTGGTCAATCTCCATGACAAAAAGGCAGAATTTTCCTGTGTCACTCACTCCCGGAATTGCAGTGGGCAACACAAGACCGTGTGAGGGTTTGTCGATCTTGGACAGGATTTTCTAGTCTTGGGACACCCAGTCAAAGTGCTCTCAACATGGAAGAGCGTGACCGGAAAACCCCGCCCAGTGGATTCTGTTCATTAATGGTTGGCAAAGTACATTCTTCCTGGCTGTAAGCATCTGCTGCCTACCTGATTGGGTCCAGTAAAGTCAGTGCACTGAACAGAGTCCAATCTCCTGTTACAGCACAGCGTTTGGTTATAATGTCGGCACACACTTATTTGCTTCATGGTGCATCAGGCCAACTTCGCAACACCACCCAGCATTCTGCCCGACCAGGAAATCGTCACGGGCAAGTACAGACCATTGAAAGATCCATTGGAAACGTCTGGCAGGATTTTCCGGTTCTGGGGCAAGCACGGCTGTAAAATCTTGCCCCATGAGTCAATCTAAGTCATTTAATACAGGGGTTGATGAGTAAACTGCAGCGTAAGAGGGCCAACCCTGAACTGCAGCCAGGATAAAGAGCTGGATTTATTCATTATACTAACTTCCTGAAGACTAAACAAACGGCAACAGGAAAGTGACATTCGATGCCGTTAGCATCTGTATTTATCCTGAGAAAGCCACGACAAATGTCTTCATTCAGACTCTACATTTGAATGTGTGTTGGTGACATCTGAATGGTGATGTTGATTTGACCTGGTTTTGGTTTGAGTAAGAATCAATTAATTTTCACTTCCAGCACAATTACAGCATCTACATGTGTAAACCTCATCTCAAGATAGAAGGGAATTTAGTTAGCAACAAGGATAGGGAGTCAATAGGATGAGGTACTGTGGCCTATTCTTCTGTATTTAGGCTCTTGTCGTTTTGAAATTCTGTCCCTCACAACGGAGATCTTTAAAAACATTCTTCCCTGGGAGGTAGATGTCGATGGCAAGGGCAGGATTGTTTGCCCATTGCTCATTGGTGAATGGCTTGCTGGGCTATTTCAGAGGGAGGTTAAGAGTCAATCACATTGCCATCGTAGTTGTATGTAGACCACACCTGGGTGGTGTGGTAGCACAGTGATTAGCACTGCTGCTTCACAGCGCCAGAGGCCCAGCTTCAATTCCCGGCTTGGTCACTGACTGTGCAGACTCCGCACATTCTCCCCGTGTCTATGCAGGTTTCTCCTGGGTGCTCCAGTTTCCTCCCCCCGTCCGAAAGATGTGTTGGTTATGTGCATTGGCCATGTAGAATTCTTTTTTAGTAAAGTTTATTTATTAGTCACAAGTAGGCTTACATTCATAATGCAATGACATTACTGTGAAAATCCGCTAGTCGTCACACTGCAGTGCCTGTTTGGGCACTGAGGGAGAATTTAGCACGGCCAATGCACTTAACCGGCACATCCTTCGGACTGAGAGGGGAAGCTGGAGCACCCAGAGGAAACCCATGCAGACACAAGGAAAATGTGCAACTCTGCATAGACAGTGATCCAAACTAGGAATTGAACCCGGGTCCTTGGCTCTGTGAGGCCGCAGTGCTAACCATTGAGCCACCATGCTGCCTTCAGTGTATACGAGCTGGTGACAGTAAGTTCACAGTAATTTTATTGCAGTGTTAATGTAAGCCTAATTGTGACACTGATAATTTTTTTTTAAAAAGAGACCATTTAAGGATGGGTTTTGCAAGCAATGATAATTTCATGGCCAGCGTCTACTGAGATTAATATTCAGTTCCAGATATTGTGAATTAATTGAACTTAAATTCCACTGGTTGCTATGATGGGATTGGAATCTCAGAACATTAACATTGGATTACTGTCTTAGCACATGACAAATAATGGTTTTAATTTTCCCCCTGCGCTTATTCCTCTCTTTATTTTACTCATGCATCTTGTCTTAGGGGTGCTGCATTATTGTCAATATTCCCTGATGGTGATCACAGAGTTGTTAGAGTGCAGAAGGAGGCCATTGAGCCCATCGTATCTGCACTAGCTCTCGGAATCAGCAATTCACATTGTCCTATTCTCCCTTCTTCTTCCTGTAAGCTGGCACAGTCTTCCTTTTCAGATTACAGGCTAATTCCACTTTAATGCCTCGATTGAATTTGCCTCCACCACCCTCTCAGGCAGTAGCATTTCAACTTCTAATCATTAATTGCATGAAAAAGTTCTTCTTTGTATCGTTTTTACTTCTTTTGCCAATTATTTTCAATCAGTGCCCCCTTGTTCATAGAATCCCTACAGTACAGACAGAGGCCATTCATCCCATCAAGTCTGCACCGAACACATTCTTACCTAGGCTTCATTCCCGTAATCCCACATATTTACCCTAGCTAGTCTCCTGGACACCAGTGTCAATTTAGCATGGCCAATTAACCTAACCCACACAATTTTGGACTGTGGGAGGAAACCCATGCAAACACAGGGAGAACATGCAAACTCCGCACAGACAGAAATGTTGGACCAGAATTGAACCCGGGTCCCTGACTCTGTTAGGCAGCAATGCTAACCACTGTGCCACCCCATTCTCGGTCCTTTCATGAGGGGGAACAGTTTTCCCCAAATTACTGAGCTGGTTTCGAGAAGGTGATGGTGAGCTGAATCTTTGAACTAATGTGGTGTAGATACACAAATGGTGCTGTTAGGGAAAGACAACTGCAAACAAATGGCAATGTATTTCCAAGGATGGTGAAGGGCTTGGAGGGGAACTTACAGATGGTGGTGTTCCCATGTATCTGCTGCCCTTGTCCTTCTAGATAGAAGTGGCTGTGCGTTTGGAAGGTGCTGTCTAAGGATTTTGGTGAATTGCTAAGTCATTGCTTCTTGTTTCTGTGTCTTTTTTTAATCTTACTTAGGTTTTCACAACATTTCCTGTTGTAAATTGCTATGTCAACATTTTCCATTTCATTTTGTACGTCAACTGTCACCATACAGTTGCTGTTTAGATCACTCTGTGGAGTAGGTTTCTGAACCCTCTCTGTGGAGTGGGTTCCTGAACCCTCTCCCCCAATTCTCTTGAATATAAAAAGATCAAATCAACCAAATGACAATGCAAAACATAACAGGCAATTAACTAATCACTAATTTAAGAACGAATTGAAAATCGCTTAGAGACTTACTCTAATACACATCCAGAAATGTTATGTTGGGTGGCATGGGAGCACAGAGGTTAGCACTGCTGCCTCACAGCACCAGGGATCCACGTTTAATTCCCAGGTTGGGTCACTGCGGCACTCTGAGCATGGAAATAGTGACATGCCAACAGTCCTATAACATTATCGTGGCATTGGTGACTACAGTTGGAACTCACCACCTTGCCTGCCAAAGAATCAGAGCGGGGGAGGTTGCGACAATGGAAATATTCATTGATCTCAGGCCCGAATTTCCAGTCTTGCTCAAGTGAGGTGGTAAAATCCCGCCCAAAGTCTGTAAGGAAAAGAAAGAAGGACTTGTTTTAATGCACACCCAGAGACGTTATGTTGGACAACATGGTGGCACAGAGGTTAGTACTGTTGCCTCACAGCAACCAGGGACCCAGGTTTAATTCCTGGTTTGGGTCACTGTTAGCACGTTCTCACCATGTCTGCTTGGGTTTCCTCAGGGTGCTCTGGTTTTCTCCTAGAAAGATGTGTAGGTTAGGTGGATTAGCCATGCTAAATTGCCCCTTAGTGTCAGGAGGACTAACTACAGTAAATGCATGGAGTTATGAGGATGGGGCCTGGACAGGATTGTGGTCGGTGCAGACTCGATGGGCAGAATGGGCTCCTTTGGCATTGTAGGAATTCTACATTACAACCAAGGAAGTACTATTGAAGTGTAGTCACTCTTGTAATGATAATTTAGCATTATCCACAGCAAGCTTCCACAACAGAGATGTTAAAGCGACTAGTTAATCTGTTTTTCGCAGTGTTAGTTGATGGATAAATAATAGCCAGGACATCTGGGCCATGGTTCAAGGGGTAAATCGAATTGGGGAATGATTTTGTCCACTGCTGACCTCAGTCATTGAGTAAGTAGGTGGACATTTGTCAGTTAGCGTGCCTGAGTGATCCCCAGCACATGTTGGCACGTGCTGAAGTTGGAGACTTGATAAATGAGCAAACTGGACAATATACAAAAGAAACCAGCTGCATCAGCAGTTGGAGTAATGCACATCTCACATTGAGCTCAGTCGGAAGTGTCCTGTATCCCAACTGTGGAAAAGATGTGGAGCAGCTGCCCCATTCATCTGTTACTGAGGCAGGAATATACTATGGAAATATTGCAGAAACACAGCGATGATCATACCAGGCGGCAGAAAAATCTCTTGGGCTCTTGTGGTCTATTCCCATTTCTTACACTTTAATAGTCCTCCGAATATAGTCATTAAAACCTACCTCTTTGATTAAATCTTTGGCCACCAGATCTAACCGCTCCTGTCTGACACAGTGCTGAGCTTTCCTTGTTAATGCTCCGATGAAGTTCCGCGGAGTATTTGATGACATTATGAGTGCTGTATGTTGGGGTTTTCAGTCTGATGTTAGATTGAGAAAATCTCTGAGCTCGCTG
The DNA here is from genome assembly GCA_024679065.1 of Sphyrna mokarran. Taxonomy (NCBI): domain Eukaryota; kingdom Metazoa; phylum Chordata; class Chondrichthyes; order Carcharhiniformes; family Carcharhinidae; genus Sphyrna; species Sphyrna mokarran. The sequence goes on from JAGIQG010000028.1 coordinate 9,233,509, forward strand.
TTAGTCAGGAGTATGAACCTGGGGATTCCCAGCTTGAACTCCCAATCTGAAGTCCATGTACAAAAATCGCCAGAAAATTTGCAAAACATTTTGGCATGGTGGCACAATGCTGCCTCACAGTATCAGGGACCCGGGTTCAATTCCTGACTTGGGCCACTGTCTGTGCGGAGTTTGCACGTTCTCCTCGTGTCTACCTGGTACTCTGGTTTTCTCCCATGATCCAAAGATATGCGGGATAGGTGGATTGGCCATGCTAAATGTGTAGGATTACAGAGAGAGGAAAGGTCAAAATACTGGGTCAGAGAGGCAGCGTGGACTCGATGGGCTGAATGGCCTCTTTTACACTATAGGGATTCTATATTTCCCTTCCTCGGGGTAAAATGTTCATTGTTAGTTTCCGACACACTGATGTTGTTTTGTTTCTGTGTCAACAGATTCCATCAATAGATTAATACCAGGCGGGATAGTTCAGTGTTCGGAAGTATCTGAGGAGCTTAATTACAGAATGACTGAATTGTCACAGCGCAGAAAGAGGCCATTCATCCCATCATGTCTGCACTGGCTCTCTGAATGAGAAATTCATCTGGTGTCACTCCCCTCCTTCTCCCCGTGCTCCTTTTCAGATAAGTGTTATTTCTCTTCTGACTGAACCTACCTACACCACACTCTCAGGTGACAAATTCCATCCCTTGGCCACTTGTTTCATCGAGCAATTTCTCCTCCTCTCACTTTTGCTTCTTTTGCACGCTATTTAAAACCTGTGACCCTCTCGTTCCTGATCCTTCCACCAATGAAACAGTTTCTCCCTATCTATTCCGTCCAGACCCCTCAGGATTTTGAAACACCTCCATCGAATCTCCCCTCAGCTTCTTGCTCCTTTACAAGAAGAGCAGCCCCAACTCCAAAATAAAAGCAAATCACTGCGGATGCTGGAATCTGAAACAAAAATAGAAGATGCTGGAAAATCGCAGCAGGTCTGACAGGGCCTGTGGAGAGAGAGTAAAGCTAACATTTCCAGTCTGGAGGACTCTGTCTCCCATTCCCCCACCAGACATCCTGATTTGAAATGTTGGCTCCATTCTTTCTCCACAGATACTATTAAACCTGCTGAGATTTTCCAGCATTTTTTGTTTGTATTCCTGATTTCTGCCATCTGTGTAACTGAAGTAAATAATCTGCCTGAAAAAGATAATAATCGAGGTGTGCAATGGTTTCAAAGCAATAATCACAGGCAAACACTTTTTATTGGTTCATTGTTAACAGAATTGAGAGATAAGAAGAGAATAGGGTAGAACAGAACCCCACAGTGCAGAAGGAGGCCATTAGGCCCATCAAGCCTGCACCAACACAAGCCCATCCAGGCCCTGTTCCCTTAACCCCTCATATTGACCCTGCTAATCCTCCTGACACTACGGTTAACTTAGCATGACCAATCAACCTAACCTGCACATATTTAGACTGAGAGGGGAAACCAGGGCACCTGGAGGAAACCCACGTAGACACAGGGGGAATGTGCAGGCTCCACACAGACAGCAACCCCAGGGCAGAATAGAACCTGGGTCCCTAATGCTGTGAGGCAGCAGTGCTAACCATTGTGCCACCCAAAAGGGAACAGGAAGGAGAAAGTGAAGTTGAGAAAGAAATTTGATCACCATCAGATTATTTTTCAAGATGGCACCAGGGTGTGGTGACTTCTTACACAGAAATATAGAAACTAGAAGCATGTGTTCAGTCCTTTGAATCTGCTTCAATATTAATTCAACGTCCTGATTCCCACCTTTCCCCTATATCCCTCGATTCCTTTAGCCCCAAAAACTATATCTAATTTCTTCTCGAAATCAGACAACATTTTTGGCCTCAACTACTTTCTGTGGGAGTGAATTCCACACATTCACCATCCTCTGGGGGGAGAAATTTCTCTTCACCTCAGTTCTAGAAGGTTTACTCATTATCCTCAAACTACGACCGCTAGTTCCGGACTCCCCCACCATTGGGAACATTCTTTCTGAATCTACCCTGTCTAACCTTGTTAGAATTTTACAAGTTCCTATGAGATCCCCTCACTCTTCTAAACAACAGAGTGCAAACTCTAATTCTTCTACTCTCTCATTCTGTGCTTGTAAAACTATATTCTTTTAAACTCTTTAGCTATACCCTACAGTCTAGCTGTTATTGCCACACTATATTCTGCACCCTCTTCCTTCCTTTTCCACTGTGTACTTCTTAGACATACTGGTTAGGTGCATTGGCCGTGCTAAATTCTCTAAGTGTACCCAAACAGGTGCCGGAGTGTGTAGGGGAGTTTCAGAATAACTTCATTGTAGCGTTAATATACGCCTACTTGTGATACTAATAAATAAACAAACTTAGTCTATGAACAGTATGCTTTGTCAGTTTAGCACGCACGAAACAATACTTTTCCCAATACACGTGACAATAATAAAATCGAATCTAATGCTGGAGGAGGAAATGGATGGCACAGTGGTTAGAACTGCTGCCTCACAGCACCAGGGACCCGGATTCAATTCCCGGCTTGGGTCACTGTTTGTGTGGAGTTTGCACATTCTCCCCTTGTCTGCATGGGTTTGCTCCGGTTTCCTCCCACAGTCCACAAGGTATGTGGGTTAGGTGGATTGGCCATGCTAAATTGCCTGTTAGTGTCAGAGGGCCTAGATTGAGGTAAAATAACATGGGGATAGGGCCTGGATGGGATTGTGGTCAGCACACACTCGATGGTCCGAATGGCCTTCCCCTGCAGTGTAGAGATTTTATGATCAAAGTGCTGAATGGTCTACTTTCTGACCCATTGAATGACAACATCATTAGGTCGATAAGAATGCCTCAGCAATCATTCCCTGCCACCCATTCATGCTGACATATAATTTAAAATGAACCATATTCCAGTGGGTAAGCCGCACCATCACGGCCCGCAGGAATTTAGGCTGAAGCCAAACTTCAGGGTGTGCGACAGCCGCAGCACAATAGATAAATCTGCTCATCAGCTACAAACAAATGGGGGGAGATTGTAGGCAGCATCTGCTGAGGCTTCTTTGGAAGTCCTTTTGCCTCCGTATGGTCCCAGCTCGTGACCACCTACAGACGCAGTGTTAGCACATGGTTGACAGCTGGAGGTACAGGGAAAAGGCATTCCCCGTTCCCATAGTAACCATCTGTCACTGCTGGAGAGCACAGGAGTCAGCTGAAAGAGGATTTTGAGCCATGGTGCCCACCTACAGCTCAGGAGATAGACACTCAGCCCATCCAACTAATTCACTCCCCAGCTCTTTCCCCAATTGCCACGTTTCATTCATGCCTGTAAATAATTATCCACAGGGTTAGCATTGCTGCCTCACAGCGCCAGGAACCCAGGTTCAATTCCCAGCTTGGGTTACTGTCTGTTGTGGAGTTTGCACATTCTCCCCATGTCTGTGTGGGTTTCCTCCCACAGTCTCAAAGATGCGCAGGTTAGGTCGATTGGCCATGCTAAATTGCCCATTAGTATCAGGGGGATAAGGAGGGTAAATATGTGGGGATTACGGGATGGGGCCTGGATGGGATCGTCATCGCTGCAAGCTCGATAGGCCGCTAAAGATATCGGCTGGAATTCCTCAGCCATTCCCGACCCACTGCCGCCAACAGTGAAAATTTGGCGGTTGGCCAAACCTCCCTTCAATGCAGCAGGGCTGGGGAATCCCAGCCCATTCTATTTACCATTTTTTAAATAGGCTACAGAAAAGCAGCTTCAAATGTACCCTAGGTTACTGTCCAGCTGTTACGTACCTTAAGTATTATGAACAACACTGTTCCATTTTCAGATTCTTGGTCCTTACTGAGTGAGCGTATTTGCCCAAGGTTAAAAAGGATATCAGGCAGATTTGTAATTCCTTATTATTCAGTGGTCCCTGTCTGAAAGTCCATGCATCTGAAGGATCAGTTTCTGTTACGATACCTTACTGCCTTGGCCCTACCAAGAACAGCAATAACTTGCATTTGTGTGGCACCTTTACTACAGTGAATTGCCCCAAGGCTCCTCACAAGGAGGATCATCAGGGCAGCACAGTGGCATAGTGGTTAGCATCACCACCTCACAGCTCTAGGGACCCAGTTCAATTTCTGTCTTGGGTCACTGTCTGTGTGGAGTTTGCGCATTGCCCTCAGGTCTGCATGCATTTCCTCCGGGTGCTCCGATTTTCTCCCATAGTCCGAAGAGATGCGTGTTAGGTGGATTGGTCATGCTGAATTGTCCCTTAGTGTCAGGGGAATTAGCAGGGTAAATATGTGGGGTTATGGGGATAGGTAGGTGGATTATGATTGGTGCAGGCTCGATGGGGCAAACAGCCTCCTTCTGCATTGTAGGGATTCTATGAATATTTGAATTGAAGCTGTAAAAGATTATTGGACAGATGACCAAAACACTATTCAGAGATAGAGTTTAAGGAGGTGTCTTAAAGGAGGAGGGTGAAGTAGATATGTTGCAAGAGGGAATTCCAGAGTTCAGACCCAGGCAGCTGAAGACGCAGTTAACACTGTTGCCTCACAGCATCAGAGATCTGGGTTCGATTCCAGCTTGGGTGTCTCTCTGTGCAAAATCCACACATTCTCCCCATGTCTGCATGGGTTTCCTCCAGATGCCTTGGTTTCTTCCCATAGTCCAAAGATGTGCTGGCTAGGTTGATTGTCCACGATAAATTGCCCCTTTATGCCAGAGGATTTGGTGGGTAAATATGTGGGGTTACAGGGACAGGACCTGGGTGGGATTGTTGGCACAGACTCAAAGGGCCAAATGGCCTCCTTCTGCGGCTGTCGATTCTACAATTCTAATCGGGTAAAGGCTTTCTTTGCCCAACTTCAGGAGCAAGAGGGAGAAATTTCACGAAACCTTACCACGCCAGATGAATTTTCCCTTGTGTGTGAATTGAGGTACTGGCACGGCCTTTGTTGCTGTGTGCAGCCCAGCTGTTGAGCAGACCCACTGTGACAGATGAGCCTCTCATGTTGGGTTGGCAGAAACAAAGCCAATGAACAACATTCTAAACTCCTCAATGCAAGGTTTTAAAACAACAACAGCGCTTGTAGCTAATAGCCAGCCACCCACAGTTATCTGCAACCTGATAAGAAGACAAATGGGGTCAGGCATAGGTCAGAGGGCATTTACTCGTGTTATTGTCTGAAGTGAAGGTCACATCCTCCTGCTTTCTCAATTGATTCAAAATGATGAGGAAAGAATGCGACCCAAGTGACAAGCAGGACACTGCCCCATAAAGGTCTTTCAACTGAGAGGTTAAACTGGGGGTAAGAAATAAAGGTCCTTCTGTCTAATTACAGTCTTGGAGGAGAGGTGTCGTTGGCGACCTTTGAGGTCAAAGTGCGACTGTCCTTGTGGTCCCGGCACACTTTGCCTTTGTGACACTCCGATTATGAACCCTCCCTGTGTTAATCAAGCAGCTTGCAATCTGAGTTTTGCAAACGTCAACGACTAAAACATTTCAAGCCCAATGAAGGCCAATTAAGATGTGGTGTTGAGGTGACCTCTGCTAATCTCTAGCAAGCTCGCGTCAGATGTTGCGTGTGGCATTCCTCCACCTTTGTCATTTTATTTTTTTTGTTGTTCTATTCAAAGGGTGTGTACTCCAATTTCTTTTCCCTTAAGCCCTGGAGGCAGGGGTCTCCTGTTGGTTCACTGTTCCTCAGGCTTGTCACACGGCCTGCTCACCTTCCATTCCCAGACGAGTAGAAAGATTCCTTCCAACAAAATATTGGGAAAACAGACGCCGATGTCTTTAGCTCTGACCAAGCTCGTTCCCCAACCATGTTCTTGTTTTTGCCCCTCGTTGGTCTCTCGTCACTTGCCGCAGACAGGGACTTGCAGATGCATCCTCCAGCACTTGGCCAGATTAGGCAGTGTGATACTGAGCTTCGCTAGATGCTGGGCATTGAAGCCCCCACCCAGACTACACGCTGTGCCCTTGCTTCCATCAGTGTTCAACATAGAGGAGAACGGAGGGAGGACAGTAAGTGATAATCAGCAGGAGACCTCCTTGTCACAGGGGATCCTCAGGGAAGTGTCCTAGGCCTAACCATCTTCATCAATAACCTTCTTTCCATCATAAAGGCAGAAGCTGGAACATCTTCACAGAACTCCTATAATGCAGAAGGAGGTGATTTTGCCCATCGAGTCTGCACTGACCATAATCCCACCCAGGCCCTATCCTGTAACCCCTCATATTTACCTTGCTAATCCTCCCAACACTAAGAGGCGATTTAGCATGGCCAATCATCCTAACCCACACACCTTTGGACTGTGGGAGGAAACTGGAGCACCCAGAGGAAACTCATGCAGACACAGGGAGAACGTGCAAACTCCACGCATTCGGTGACCCAAGGCCAGAATTGAATCTGGGACTCTGGCAGCAGTGCTAACTATCACCATGCTGCCCATTTCTTGATGGCTGTATAGTGTTCTTAAATACTAAGACCCATCTATGCCCAACATCACCTGGATCACACTCAAGTTTGTGCTGACAATTGGTAATTGGCATTTCACAGAAAGAGGCTCCATTTATCCCATTTAGATAGTCTCAGCCAAGACAAACACATCTTAGCAAAGTCCACGAGAGTGCATTCAGTGAAAAAAAAACTGCAGCATTTATTTCTCTGGAGGTCTGGGGAGCTTCCTAATCATTGCGGTGCTGGTTTTCAAGGCAAGAGTTAAGTGACTGGCCTTCCCATCCAAATGGTAAATGATTCTGCAGCAATTGTCCCTCTCAGGGCAACACAGCAGAGTAAGGGTCACCTGGTCTGGGTGACCAATTAGGACTCGAATTGGGGAATTATCCTGGGGGGGAGAAGTTCTCTTAGGCAAGAGGCATTCCAGAACTAGAGGCGATGTATCTCACTGTAAATAAATTCTTTGTTCTTAAATGATGAACACTCTGATAACCACTATCTGCATTGACTGCTTGATAAAAGGAAAGGAAAGATTTGCATTTAAAAAATCTTCTTCATGGCCTCAGAACATGCTTCATGGTCGCTAAAGTACTGTTTAGAATAGTAGGCACTGTTTTAGTGAAGGAAAACAGCCAATTTGCATCAGCATGCTTCACAAATAGCAATAATGACCCAATGATTCCTTGTTAAGTGCTGACAGAAGGGTAAATATTGGTCAGGATTTCGAGGAGAATTGATTTGAAATGCTGCTGCAGGATCCTCTACAGAGAAGAGACAGGGCTTTAGTTTAAAACTACTTCTGAAAATTGGTACCCGATGGGCAGCACAGTGTCACAGTGGTTAGCACTGCTGCCTCTCAGCACCAGGGACCAGGTTTTAATTCTCAGCTTGGGTCATTGTCTGTGTGTAGTTTGCACTCCCCTGTGTGAGTTCCCTCCAGGTACTCCAGTTTCCTCCCATAATCCAACGATGTGCAGTTAGGTTGATTGACCATGCTAAATTGCTACTTTGTATTAGGAGGATTCAGAGAGTAAATATGTGGGGTTAGGGTCGGGATGAGATTGTGTTCAGAGCAGATTTGATGGGCTGAATGGCCTCCTACAGCACTGATGTGGGATTCTATGATTCTCTGACAGTGCAGTTTCCCCTCAGTACTGCACTGGAGCATCGGCCTAGATTTTTGTCTCTGGAGCGGAATTTGAAGCCACAACCTTCTGACTTGTTAGCACTGTCAGATGGACCTCCCCGGTTCAGGCAGTAGATTTCAGAGTCTGCCAGAAAGAGTCAGCTTGGTTCCCAGCATTAAGCAAGCCCCTCCACGTGCAAGCCCAAAAGCCAGGAGTTTAGTCCCTGCTCCTTACATCACAAAGTCAAGTCTGGCTCTAGTTACTGTGACAAAGACATCCAAGGAAGCGAAAACACTTATTTTGATCCGCTTTTCCTTTGCGATGGACATAAAGGACAACTGTCTAACACTGACAGCGCGCTCAGTATAAGAATAGAATCCCTACAGTGCAGAAGAGGGCACTCAGTAGACTGAGTCCACAATAACTCTTTGACTCAGGCCTTCTCTCCCATCCTATCCCCCTAACTCCACACATTTCCCATGGCTAATCCATCTAATCTACACATCTTGGGACACGAAAGGGCAATTTGACATGACCAGTCCACCTAATCTACACACCTTGGGACACAAGGCACAATTTAACACGGCCAATCCACCTAACCTGCACATCTTTGGACTGTGGGAGGAAACCGGAGCACCCAGTAGAAACCCACACAGATACAAGGAAAATGTGCAAACTCCACACAGACAGTGACCCAAGCTGGGAATCGAACCTGGGTCCCCTGCGCTGTGAGGCAGGACTGCTAACCACTGTGCCATCGTGCACGCACAGAAATAAAGCATCAAACCACATGCCAAACGAGTCTCAGAAGGCAGAATGGGTTCCTTTTCAAATGTGTTTGTTAATCATTTCCTGACAGTTGTTAAGTGAAGTTGGCCACAAACCTTCTCTCTTTTCAGAAGACGCATGCCAGGAGAAATAATCTCTTCCGTTTTTTTCCTTATCCCTCACAAAATTACCTCCTTTCTTTGGCAGCCTCCTTTTATCCGTGTAACCTCTGGGCCTTGAACAAAGTATTTCCTCTGCACAGAGTTTTGTCCCCATTGAGCGCTGCATTCAGTGTGAATGAAATCAAAAATAGAGAATTATTTTGATGAATAGATTTCTGCCTTTCATGAAATATTAACGAGTGCCTACAGTATTTGTGCACCTTTTGTGTGGCTTTTCCCTCCAGTGACCCGGAGGCTTTGAACATGTTAATGTTGACATACGTTTCCCTGCAGCCCTGTTTAACAGGAAGGGACAAGATTTCAGGCTTATTTATCTAGTACATATCTCAGGTTTTAAAGACCACCTGGTAACAATCCGCTCCAGTGTGAATTAAACCTCCTTTCCTGCTACCTATTCTGATCGAAGCTCACCTTCGTTTCAGAATGCCTGTTGCTTAAAACATTTTTGACTTTTTTTTGCCATCTTTGCAGGGGTGTGTGTATTCTTCACAACCCTCTCCTATCTGTCATCCTCGACCCCCCCCCCCAACACACCCCACACCCTTACAAGCCAAGGGTGACTCAGTTTTTGACTTATTTCTAATTTATTAGTGTCACAAGTAGGCTTGGGGTATGGCAGCACAATGGTTGGAGCAGCATTGTGGCACAGTAGTTAGCACTGTTACCTCACAGCGCCAGGGAGCCCGGGTTCGAATCCTGGCTTGGGTCGCTGTCTGTGTGGAGTCTTCACATTCTCACCATGTCTGCGTGGGTTTCCCCCCGGGTGTTCTAGCTTCCTCCCACATTCTGAAAGACGTGCTGGTTAGGTGCATTGACCTGAACGGGTGCTGGAGTGTGGTGACTTTGGGATTTTCACAGTAACTTCATTCCAGTGTTAATGCAAGCCTTACTTGTGACTCAAATTAATTTTAGGTTTACATTAATACTGTAATGAAGTTACTGTGCAAATCTCCTAGGTGTGACAACTAGGAGGATTTTCACAGTCACTTTATTGCAATGTGAATGTAAGCCTACTTGAAATTAATAAATAAACTTTAACTCCAGTGCCTGTTCGGATACAATTTAGCACAGCCAATGCATCTAACCAGCTACTTCTTGCTGACTGTGCGAGGAAACTGAAACACCCAATGTAAACCCAAGCAGACATGGTGAGAATGTGCAAACTCCACACTGATAGTGACGCAAACTGACAATCGAACCTGGGTCCCTGTGAGGCAGCAGCACTAACCATCATCATTTCTTTTATAGAAAAGATCTTCAAGAAAAGCAAAAGATACTTCTTCCCTTGAATGAGTTGACATCTCTAAGTACTTGATGTTAGCAAGCCAAGGCTGTGTTGAATAATGTTATGACGTCAATGTCAGAGTGTCCAATGTCTTTATCCAACTGCTCATAATCTTCTATTTGCTATTACCTCCTGCCAATGAGCCCCAAGGGAGATAAGACACAATGGCCAAAAAATGGCCTTTGCCCTCACACACACTGCACTCAAAAAATTCAAGTGCTCCAATAATTTGAATTTGGCATTGCGAATGGAATGGCAAATTGGATTTTTTTTTGATTTGTTCATGGGTCGGAGACATTCTGTCAAAATCGTCATTTACTAGTTTGGGAAAAGTGGTGGTGAGCTGCCCTCTTGAATTGCTGAAGGTCAGAGAAGATACTGGGTGTAACAAAATTGAAAATTAAAATTATTTGAGATCATACCATTTTAAAGTGAAATGCGGTGACCGCAACAGGAGTGTGGGGAAGAGATTTTGCTTCTGAATCCAGTCTATATTCTATTGTAGTGCCTTGCTGGTATTGCCCAAGAACAGCCCAAGGATGGGGGATCTAATCTAGGACTGGATTGTGTGATTTTGATTCAATTTATTATTGTCACATGCATTGGGATACAGTGAGAACTATTGTTTTTGCACGTTATACAGACAAAACATACTGTTCAGAGTGTATGTAAGGGAGAAAGAAAGGAGAAGGTACAGAATGGCATGTTAGAGTCATAACTAGGGTGTAGAAAAAGATTAATATAAGGTAGGTTCATTTTCCTGACAGAAGAGTGTACATCCAGGGCGCATGGGGTCTTCTGTTATGCTAAATGCTTTATCAAGACAGCAGGAAATGTAGTCATTGGATGGGAGGCTGGTTTGCGTGATGGACTAGGCTTCATTCACAACCTTTTGTGGTTTCTTATGATCTTAGTCAGAGCAGGAGCCATACCAATCTGATATACCCGGGAAGAATGCTTTCTGTGGTGACTAGTAGTGTGCCTCAGGGGTCAGTGCTGGGACCACAATTTTTCACAATATATGTTAATGATTTGAAAGAAGGAATTGAAGGCACTGTTGCTAAGTTTGTAGATGATACAAAGATGTGTAGAAGGACAGGTAGGATTGAGGAAGCAGGGGGCTACAGAAGGATTTGGACAGGACAGGTGAGTAGGTAAAGAAGTGGCAGATGGAATACAATGTGGAAAAGTATGCGGTTACGTACTTTGGAAGGAGGAATGAAGGCATAGACTGTTTTCTAAATGCAAAATGGTTAGGAAATCAGAAACATAAAAGGGAATTGTTCAAGATTCTAAGACTAACATGCAGGTTCAGTCGGCAGTTAGGAAAGCAAATGCAATGTTAACATTCATGTCAAGAGAGCTAGAATACAAGAGCAGGGATGTACTTCTGAGGCTGTATAAGGCTCTGGTCAGACCCCATTTAGAGCACTGTGAGCAGTTTTGAGTCCCGTATCTAAGGGAAGATATACTGGTCTTGGAAAGGGTCCAGAGGAGGTTCACAAGAATGATCTTGGAATGAAGAACTTGCCATATGAGGAACGGTTGAGGATTCTGTGTCTGTACTCGTTGGAGTTTAGAAGGATATGGTGGGATCTTATTAAAACTTATAGGATACTACGAGGCCTGGATAGAGTGGACATGGAGAGAGTGTTTCCAGTGGTAGGAAAAACTAAAACCAGAGGGCATAACTCAGACTAAAGATCCTTTACAATAGAGATGAGGAGGAATTTCTTCAGCCAGAGAATGGTAAATCTGTGAAACTCTTTGTCACAGAAGGCTGTGGAGGCCAAGTCATTGAGTGTCTTTAAGACAGCGATAGATAGGTTCTTGATCAATAAGGGGGTCAGGATTATGGGGAAAAGGCAGGAAAATGGGAATGAGAAAAATATCAGCCATGAATGAATGGCAGAGCAAACTTGATGGGCCGAGTGGCCTAATTCTGTTCCTATGTCTTATGGTGCATTACTGGTGAGAGTCATAGCAGACATGCAGAATTTCCTTAGCCTCCTGAGAAAGTAGAGGCATTGGTCATCAACTATTACACTTGTACTAACAACTGAATCATGTCAACATATTTATGGGATAAACCACCTGTATAGGGGCATTTTAATGAGGTTAAATATATAAATGTAAGTCATTGTTAATTGTCCAACATCAATTCGTTTAAAAAAAAACACTTCTTGTGGTGCTGTGTGAGAGAGAGCCAGACAATATTTCTCATACCTTGTACTATACCTCAGGCGAGAATGCAAGAGGCTGACGATGACTCTGCTCCTCATTCCTTTGTTTCCTTATGGGAAAAAAAACACTTCAACTCTGCATGTTTCACCCGATGATGAAGGACAAGGAGAAAGCTGTGTCCTGCAGTGCTCAGTGATGTTGTACGTTAACCATTCCAGGGTCAAAACAGAAACCAAAACCAAAACCTGACCTGAGGTTAGATGACTTGATGCACCATTTATGTTTACCTCACCAAATTCTTCCTCTAACAGTAAAACCTCCTGACATTCTTGGCCTGGCCTGTTGTCAGGAACCTGAATAATTAATACATCGCTAAAGTTTCCTGTTGCCAACTGTTCTATCCTGTCGGAGAAACAGACACCCCCCCTTCACCCCACCAGACAATAGACCCTCACAGCAGACAAACCAGATAAAGAAAGAATTCTTCCAAATAATCCTTCTAATCCCAAACTCAATTGAATACTTCCTGGAAAAAGCAGGTGAAAAGGAGATTGTTTGTATGTAATCAGTATTCAAGTGATCACCAAGTGCTCAGAATTTTAAATTGATTCATTTGTGTCACTTGACCAGTGAAGTTGGCCCAACAAGGAGCAGCAGCCTTCTTAATGAGCGAATCATGCCTCCAATAAATGCCATAACGATGGGGGTCTGAATATCCATGAGAGGACAGCATGCTGTCTCTATTATGCACATCAGCACAGGAAAGCCCTTCTCCAACAACAAAGGGCATTCTTGAGTTTAAAAATAGCTTAGCCTCGGCTTTAACCCTTGCATTGCTGGTTACATAGGAATCAGGAGCAGAAGTAGGCAAATTCAGCCTTTCCAGCCTGCTCCACCATGGTCCAAAGATGTGTGGGTTAGGTGGATTGGTCATTGCTAAATTGCCCCTTAGTATCAGGGGGACTATGTAGGGTAAATACATATGGTTTTTGGATAGGTGGAATTGTGGCCGGCGCAGACTCGATGGGCTGAATGGCCTCCTTCTGCACTGTAGGGATTCTATGGTCCATCTCTCTCTGGTCTCAAGTCCAACTCCTTACTTACCTGTTCCCCATAACCCTTTGACCTTTTTTGTTAAAATTGGAAATATACCTATCTCATTCTGGAAACCATTTCATATGTGGGAGTTATGGGGATAGGGTCTGGGTGAGATTGTTGTCGGTGCAGGAATGATGGGCCGAGTGGCTTCCTTCTGCATTGGAGGGATTCTATGATTCAGACTCCACCGTGCTACGGGGCAGCGAGTTCCGCCACTTTCTGCGAGATATAGCACCTTCTCATCTCAGTTTTAAATGTACCGCCTCTCGACCTGTATTCACATGTTTTACACAACGTAGAATCTACAGTGCAGGAGGAGGCCATTTGGTCCATCAAGTCTGCACTGACCACAAACCCACCAGCCCCATCCACAGGGGCAAGCGCAGCCAGAAAATCCTACCCATGGATTCTCATGTCATTGATGATGGCTACTATGTCAACTTAAAACTGGCAGAAACATTGATGCTTTCACCTTTCATAGTTGCAATAACTCAACGAGGTTCATGAGGTTAGCCTCATGGTATCACGGAAACCCTACAGTGCAGAAGGAAGCCATTTGGTCCATCGAGTCTACACCGTCTGCAGTCCCATGCAGGCCTCGTCTCCATAACCATAATTATTTAACCTATTAACCTCCCGACGCTAAGTGTCAATTCAGCTTGGCCAATCAACCAAACCAGCACATCTTTGGAGAATAAGCTTCCCGATTAACAAAGGGAGTCTAAAACTAGAGGGCATAGGTTTAAGGTGAGAGGGGAGAGATACAATAGGGTCCAGAAGGGCAATTTTTTCACGTAGAGGATGGTGTGTGTGTAAACCAAGCTGCCTGAGGTAGTAGTAGAGACAGGTACAATGTTGTCTTTTAAAAAACATTTGGACAATTGCATGGGTATGGAGGGATATGGGCCAAATGTGGGCAATTGGGCCTAGCTTAGTAGAAAACAAGGGCGGCATGGACAAGTTGGGCTGAAGGGCCTGACTCCATGCTGTAAACCTCCATAACTATGAATGAGGTAATGATTGCCTGACCAATCAAGGAATCTCATCTGGTAAAGTTTATTTATCAGTCACAAGTAAGGCTGACATTAACACTGCAATGCAGTTACTGTGAAATTCCCCTAGTTACCACACTCTGGCACTGTTCGGGCCAATTCATGTAACCAGCAGACTGTGGGAGGAAACCAGAGCATGCGGAGGAAACCCACACAGACATGGGGAGAATGTGCAAACTCCACACCTGCATTTATATATTGAGGAGTGTCAGGGCTACTAACACTCCTGATTTAACTTTGTATCCGAAGCACTTCTAGGGATGAAAATAAGTTTGTAAATAAACGGAATCTGGTGAAGCGGAGCCGGGTCCTGAGGAGTTATTTCAATGAATGTCGCAGTCGAACTGCTACGAGGTAAAAGAAGGATTGCCAGGGTGATCAACGAGTGCTGAGCTGGAATTGCTCAACCTGCTGCTATCCCACTAAATATATTGTCAACTAATTAAAACAAGATAGCTCGCTGTGGACGCCCACCCATTAAATACTGTTCTGTTGGTCCGGGTTGAGGGAAAATTGTCAGCCAGATAATTACCTCACACTTCTCCAAGTGGAATCATGGGCAGCACAGTGGCAAGGTGGTTAGCATTGCTGCCTCACAGCGCCAGGGACCCAGGTTCGATTCCCGGCTTGGGTCAATGCTTGTGCAAAGTCTGCACATTCTTCCAATGTCTGTGTGGGTTTCCTCTAGATGCTCTGGTTTCCTCCCACAATCCAAAAGACGTGCTGATTAGATGCATTGGCCATCCAAATTCTCCCTCGGTGTACCCAAACCAGCACTGGAGTGTGGCGACTAGGGGGATTTTCACAATAACTTGATTGCAATGTTAATGCAAGCCCACTTGTGACACTGACAAATAAAGTTAAAAAAATGAAGTCGAACTACCACCTGAAAGTTCCCCTCGAAGTCACCCATCATGTGTATCATCTACACAGACACTGCAGGAATTCATCAAGATTCCTTAGGCAGCGCCTTCCAAACCCATGACCTCAAACATCTCGAAGGACAAGGGAAGCAGATACGTGGGGACACCATTACCTGGAGGATCTAACTCACTCACAACCCTGATTCATGGAAGCTAGAAGCAGGAGGAGGCCATTCGGCCTTTTGAGCCTGCTCCGTCATTCATTACGATGGTGGCTGATCATCAAAATCGATATCCTGATCCCCCTTTCTCTCATATCCCTTGATCCCTTTAACCCCAAGAGTCAAATCTAAATTCTTCTTGAAATCAGACAATGTTCTGGCCTCAATTACATTTGGTGATAGCAAATTCTACACATTTGCCACCCTCTAGCTGAAGAAATTTCTCCTCAGCTCAGTTCTAGAAGGTTTACTCCTTATCTCTAAACTATGACCCCCTCCTAGTTTTGGACTTCCCCCACCATTGAGAACACTCTTCCTGAATCGGGAATATATCACTGTTCTTCATTGTCATTGGGTCAAAATCCTGAAGTTGCCCCTTAGTGTCCAAAGATGTGCAGGTTAGGTGCATAGGCCATGCCAATGTGCAGGGCTATGGTAAGAGGGCAGAGGAGAGAACCTGTGTGGAATGCTCTTTGAATAATTGGTACAGACTTGATGGGCCAAATGGCTTCTTTCTGCATAGAATCATAGAATCCCCACAGTGCAGGAAAAGGCCAATTGACTCATCAAGAGCGCACCAACCTCAATCCTACTCATATCTCCATAACTTCATGCATTTACTCTACCTAGCCCTCCTGACACTAAGGGGCAATTTAGCATGGCCAATCTACCTAATCCGCACATCTTTGGAGTGTAGGGATGCTCTGGTTCTACAGTTCTTTGGAGTCCTTTTGGTTCTTCGCTGGATATTCACTACATCAGTATAGGAGAAGGGGGTTATGTGCCTTAACTCAGACATAATGTAGAGATGCTGGCATTGGACTGGGCTGAGCAGAAGTCTCACAACACCAGGTTAAAGTCCAATAGATTTATTTGGTAGCATAAGCAACACATAAAGTCCAACAGGTTTATTTGGTGTGACTTGTGCTACCGAATAAACCTGTTGGATTTTAACCTGGTGTTGTGAGATATCTTATTTAACTCAAATGCCCAGAAAAACCCAAAGATCTCTCCCTTCCCGGCATTCCCTGCCTCAGAAAGGATTCTAGGATCTGATACCTGAATGCAAAATCTTTTCCAATGGTTGGCTGTTCTTTGCATGAAGGACATCATGTCCTAAATTTCCAGAATTAAAAAAAATCAGCTGGATTCAAACTAAGTGGCTTTGAATGAAGTTTACAGATGTACGGATTAGCAAAGATCCAAAGAGAAAAAGACACACAGGAAGCCAACTGGTCCGAAGCGGAATTTCCTCTATTTTCTCAAATAACGAGGAACAGATTTCTTTTGGTGTAATTTTTGTTTAGAATCGAGTGATAGTAGGGTGTGGGGAATAGTATTGGACAAGCAGAGAGTCTGTGAGCGATGCTGGCCACTTAACAGTGTGAGATTTGAACGTTACTCATCTGTATGAATGGGAGCACGCTGTGCAGATGTGCGTGAGTCACACGCCAGATGTGTGAGAGCTCGGGAGACTCTCGGTCAATGTGGTTAAGATCTGTTTCAGTGATGCCTGCGGAACTTGGGTACCATCAATTCCTGCTAAACGATTAAACCAGTTTCTCCAAATATTTACCTTCCTTTTACACCCTTCCTGCCCGGAAAGTAATGACTAATTCCACCAGTGCTGATTTCCAATCGTACTTTTAATGAGCAATCATTCAACAATAACTCGCATTTCGCCAGCATAAAGCATTCCAAAATCATTCAGTAGATTGTTACCAGACCGTGTTCAAGATTGTAGCCATGTGAAGATGCACCTGATAGAGGAATAGCGTCCCGAAAACTTGTGATTCCAAATAAACCTGTTGGACCTTAACCTGGTGTTGTGAGATTTCTTACTGTGACTTCCCCAGTCCAATGCAGACACCTCAACATCATGTAGACACATTGACCAATACTTGAATTGGACTAGCTATACAAATACTATGGCTACAGCGCAGGTCAAAGGCTGGGAACTCTGCAGCAAGTGACTCACCTTCTGACTGCTCAAGGCCTGCCCACTATCTACAAGGCACAGGTCAGGGCTGTGATGGAAAAGTCTCCACTTGCCTGGACGGGTGCAGCTCCAACAATGCTCAAGAAGCCGAACACCATCCAGAACAAAGCAGCCCCAGTTGATTGCTATCCCTTTGACAAAGGGATGAAAAGGGAATGGTTTAGGTTAGAGGGTCACTGCTTGTTCCTAATTGGTCGGCGCAACATCGAGGGCCGAAGGGCCTGTTCTGCGCTGTAATGTTCTATGTTCTATGTAAAACATTCAATCCCTCCACCCCCAATGAACACTAGAAGCTACATGTGCGCCACCTACAAGATGCGCTGAAGCAACTCAACAAGGTTCCTTATGCAGAACCTTCCAAACCTATAATCATTATCATCTAGAAGGGCAAGGGCAGCAGTTACTAGAAACATCATCACTGGAGGCTCCCCTCAAAGTCACTCACCATGCTGACTTGAAAATATATCCGACATTCCTTCACTGTGACTGGGTCAAAATCCTGGAACTCTCTCCCTAACAGCAGTGTGGGTGTAGCTACACCATTGGGACTGTAGTGGTTCAAGAAGACAGCTCACCACCATCTTCTCGAGGGCAATTAAGGATGGGCAGTAAATGATAGCCACATCCCCTATAAATTACTTTCTGAGAAAAGTTACAAGGGCAGATACCAAAAGCCAAAGAGACAGGTTTGAGGAGATGAGAATGGTAAACAATTGGAATGGATTAGTAAGGGAATTCCAGGAAGTTGAAGGCATGGGCACCAGAGCTGGAGCAATGGAAACTGGGACAATGCAAAAGGCCAGAAGCCGGAACTGACAATGTTACTAGGGTATTCAACCTTACGGAGTGGACTTGAGATATTGTATCATTGTTGAATGTTGAACTTCCCAGGTGACATTAATCTCTTCTCGTCCTGATTATTAATAGAAACCTTGGCTTGTTTTCCTTCTCTCCAGCCCGATTTACTGAGGGTCATAGTTATACCTCACCTACCACCCACCCAGCATGCTCAACACAGCCTGGAGATTGAATCTGGGATATTCATTACCAACACTGCAGAGACCTATTCACACCTCTGCACTTTCTCACTTGCTGGGTGAATGTAGGTTGTAACAGGGATTTTCTGAAATATGACAAATTCCAAGGTAATTAGAAGACAGAGGCCAAACCTCATTGTTAAAGCAGACTATTTAAAAACTGTGAATTGTAAAGTCTAACCATTCCTTCCATCCACCCATTACACCGAACAAGACAATTGGTCAAATGTATGCTATGTGTTTGTTTGTCTAAATTTATTTAGTCTTTCTCTCTCGCTGCCATTTTGTCTTCTTGATGTCATTGCATTTGTTTGTGCAACATTCTCTGTTCTATGTGTTGCTTTCTGTCTATCTCATCTCTTATCCTGGTCACTCTCTGCATCTCTGGCTTGGTACAATGGTTAGCACTGCTGCCTCAGGGACCCAACTTGCTGTCCATGCGGAGTTTGCACATTCTCCTCGTGTCTGCATGGGTTTCCTCCCACAGTCTGAAAGTCGTGTTGGTTAGGGTGCATTGGCCATACTAAATTCTCCCTCAGTATACCTGAACAGGCGCCGGAGTGTGGCGACTAGGGGATTTTTCACAGTAACTTCATTGCAGTGTTAATGAAGTCTTCTTATGACACTAATAAATAAACTTAAACTACCAGTCTTATCTTCCTTTGTGGCTCTCACACACCGGACAGGATTTTACAGCCTTGCTCAGACGAGACTGGAAATTCCCACCTGAGGTCAACGGAGATTTCCATTGTGCGACCCTCACCTGCGCTGATTCTGTGATGAGCGAGGTGGTTGAGCTCCCCTCACTCTGTTCAACCTGTGGTCTGTCTTGTCTGAATTGACGTGTATTGCTATTTGCTTACTTCATTCTCCTTTGTCTTTGCATTACTCAGTCTGTCTGACACCTATCATTACCTCTCTGTAATGCAATAAGACCATAAGATGTCGGAACAGAGGTAGGCCACTCGGCCCATTAGTTCATTCTGTAATTCAATGAGATCATGATAGATCTGATTTGATTTAATCCTCAACTCCACTTTCCCACTTTATCCTCATAACCCTCGATTCTTTTGCTGATTAAAAATTTGTCTCAGCTTTCAACATAGTTAATGATCCAGCTTCTGAAACCTCTGTGGCAAAGAATTCCACACATTCACGACCCTCTGAGAGAAGAAATTCCTCCTCATTTCTGTGTTAAATGAGTGACCCATCATTTTGAGATTATGCCCTCTCGTTCCAGGCTGCCTCACAAGGGGAAACAACTTCTCAGCATCTAACCTGAGAATCCAATAAAGTCACCTCTCATTCTTCTAAACTGCAATGAGTACAGACCCAGCTTATATCACTGTCTCCTTATATGGAAATTGCTCCATATCTGGGATCAACCCAATACTTTCTTTAGATAAGGGGACTAAAACTGTTCCCAGTATTTCAGATGTGGTTTAACTGGTGCCTTGTATCATTTGAACAAGACTTCCCTCTTTTTATATTCCTTTGAAATAAAGTCCAACATTCCACTTGCCTTCCCTATCACCCGCTGAAATTGCATGCTAGCTTTTTGTGATTTATGCACGAGAATTCCCAGATCCCTCTGCGCTGCAGCTTTCTGTAATCTTTCTCCTTTTAAATCATATTCAGCTCCTTTATTCTTCCTACCAAAGTGTATAAGTTCACACTTTCCTACGTTGTGGGTGGAATTTTACAGCCTTGCTCCAAGACTGGAAATTCGGCTGGGGATCAACAGACATTTTTATTGTTGGAATCTCGCCCACTCCGATTCCATGGCTGGTGAGGTGAGAGAGTTCCAGCGTATATTCCATCTGCCAAGTTTTTGCCCACTCATTTAATCTATCTATACCCTTCTGTAACTCTTTGTGTCATCCTTACCACTTGCCTTCCCCCTATCTTTGTGCCATCTGCAAACTTGGCAATAGTATATTCTCTTCCCTCATCCAAGTCATTAACATATATTATAAATAACTCTGGCCATAACATTGATCCCTGTGGCACTCCACTAGTTACAGGTTACTATCCTGAAAATACCCATCTTATCCCAACTCTTTGTCTTCTTCAGTTAGCCAATCCTCTTTCCATGCTGATAAACTACCCCCAACACCATTTGCTCTTATTAAGTAGCCTTTTGTGCAGTACCTTATCAAACACTTTTTGGAAATACAAGTATATTACATCTACTGGTTCCCTTTTATCTATCCTACTCATTACTATCTCAAAGAATTCTAATCAATTTGTATAACATGAATTCCTCTTCATGAAGCCAGGCTCATGCTGCTTGATTATGTTATGTATTTCTAAATGTTAGAACAAAAGAGCAAAGAAAATTACAGACAAGAACATGCTTTTTGGCCCTCCAAGCCTCCACCAACTATACTGCCCATCTGAACAAAAATCCCCTATTCTTCCGGGAACCACATCCCTCTATTCCCATCCTATTCATGTATTTGTCAAGACACCCCTTAAAAGTCACGACCATATCCGCTTCCACTATCTCCCCCAGCAAGTTCTGTTATCATGCCCTTTATAATGGACTTTGAGGTTTTCCCAATGACAGATATTAAAACAACTGACCTAAAGTTAACTGTTCTTTGTGTTTTATGTTTGTCCTATCCTTTGTCATTTGACCATCCCTTGTTTGTGTCAATTTCTCATCACACTTTCTCTGTCCCTTCTCTAAGTACAGTAAGAAGTCTCGCAACACCAGATTAAAATCCAGCAGGTTAATTTGGAATCACGAGCTTTTAGAGTGCTGCTCCTTCATCACGTGAGTGGAGAGGTGGGTTCACAAACACGGCATTATATAGACAGAGACACAATTGCAAGATAATAGTTGGAATGCGAGTCTTTAAAAGGAATCAAGTCTTTACAGTTAGCAACTTGATTTGATTTGATTTGATTTATTATTCACACGTATTAGCATACAGTGAAAAGTACTGTTTCTTGCACGCTGTACAGAGCATACTATTCATAGAGAAGGAAATGAGACTGTACAGAATGTAATGTTACAGTCATAGTTAGGGTGTGAGAAAGATCAACTTAATGAGAGGTAGGTCCATTCAAAAGTCTGATGGCAGCAGGGAAGAAACTGTTCTTGAGTCGGTTGGTGTGTGACCTCAGACTTTTGTATCTTTTTCCCAATGGAAGAAGGTGGAAGAGAGAATGTCCGGGGTGTGTGGGGTCCTTGATTATGCTGGCTGCTTTGCCCAGGCAGTGGGAAGTGTAGACAGAGTCCATGGATAGGAGGCTGAATGTCCAACTCAGCGTGGTCAGAGAATCCTAGCCGTGGGTGAGGCTGGAAAATTCCGGCCTAGATTTCTGAATGAGCATTTTATCTCGATGGTCCCGAGTTTTGACAAGGTTTTCTATATGATTCTGTTGGAAGAAAAGAGGAATAAAAGGATGTGTGGGACGGGCAGAGTGTTGTTGTGTCAGAATATCTATTTAATTCCGTGTAATAGTTCAGAAGCAGTAAGAATGGCCAAGCAAGGAGCAGCGACATCACTGGCTCGCTCATTCAGAAGAGGCTAGTATCGAAGGGGATTGTCGGAAACTGGTGTAGCATGTCAGGAATGTTGGTCAGGAGCAGGGAGACATCGGGGAAGCAGATGGGTTCACCTCAGGAAGCAGACGTTGTACAGGAGGGAGGCAGAGAGACTGAACAGGCGCTTCCCTCAAGGGCTGGCTCTCAGTCCCCCCCCAACTCAATATGGTGCCAGCAATTGGTAGCATTAAAGCACTAAAGGAACTACATTACCGACATCTGGGGAAGACAGGCTTTTGACAGCAGCTGTTTCCATAGTGACGGTGTGCCATAGCAGTCCAACAGCTGGGAGTCCAGCAGGAAGCCACTTTTACGTGGGGCTGGGAGGAAGTTTTTCTTTTGCCAATTGCATTTTACCTCAGGAGCTGAAGGCAGAGGGACTGTGACTGTAGCCCATTCTTTCAATTCAGGAGACAATTGCTATTCAGGATTAAGTGCAGCTGTAAATCCTTCTTAAACCCTTCAATTGCTTTTCAAGGTCTGTTTATTCAAGTAGCATTTCATTGAGACAAGTTCCAATTTTTAGTGAGGATCTGACCCCTTTGCTTCTGAACTCCCCCCAAATGTACAGATCCCGGGAATGTTGGTCACAGGTTTAAGTTGTAGCATCACCAGACTATTTTGGTTATTTTGTGGGTTGGATTCCGTGCGAGGAATCCAAGATTCCTGAGAATATATTGTATTCTACCCCTTGGAATACAAGAGCAGGGATGTATTTCTGAGGTTGCACAAGACTCTGATTAAACCCCATTTGGAATATTGTGAACATTTTTGAGCCCCATATCTAAGGAGGGATGTGCTGAACTTGGAAAGGATACAGAGGATTTTCACAAGAATGATCCCTGGCGTGAAAAGCTTGTCGTTTGAGGAATGGTTGAGGACTCTGGATCTGTATTTGTCGGGGTTTAGAAGGATGAGGGGGTATCTTATTGAAATTTACAGCGAGAGCTGGATAGAGTGGAGAGGATGTTTCCACGAGTTGGAAAAACTAGAACCAGAGAGCACAACCTCAGGCTAACCCTTTAAAACAGAGATGAAGAGGAATGTCTTCAGCCAGAGAGTGCCGAATCTGTGGAACTCTTTGCCACAGAAGGCCGTGAAGTCCAGGTCATTGAGTGTCTTTATGACAGAGATAAATAAGTTCTTGATTGATGAGGGGGTCAGGGATTATGGAGAAAAGGCAAGAAACTGGGGATGAGAAAAATATCAGGCATGATTGAATGACACTCGATGGGCTGAATGGCCTAATTCTGCTCCTATGTCTTATGATTTTATGATCTAATTTGCAATCAATTAACTTGTACTGACAGGCATTCCCCTTACATACTTGTCCCTCCTTCTCCACCTTGAGAATGAGCACCAGATACTTCCTGGCACTGAGTCCAAATGGCCTTCCAGCGCAAAGATGTGTAGGTCAGATGGATTGGCCACGTTAAATAGCTTCTTAGTGTCCCAAGATGTCTAGATTAGATGGATTGGCCATGGGAAATGTGTGGCGGTTACTGGGATAAGGTGGGACAGAGAGTCTGGGTAAGATACTCTGTCAGACCTGGTGTAGACTTGGTGGGCTAAATGTCCTCTTCTATAGATTATGTGGAATCTCTGTGGAGATTCTATGATTCTAGAGTCATTATTCACACACAGCCCCACTGTAATTGATCCAATGTATTTCCCTGCAGTTATCCTCGGAAGCAAGGTCCTGTGGTAATTTTACCCATTCCTAAGCCCACGGCACTGAGCCCAGCCACATCTGAAGCCAAGCACCAAGCTGGGGTCTTCCCGGCTCTGCGCAGATTGGCCACCTGTTTGACAAGGTGTTCCAACCTTTTTCATTGGTGGGATCGTCCAGCCCCGCCGGTGGCAACAGCCTGTCGTGAGTTTCCTGGCAGTGGGGTTGCAGGGGAGGTAAAACTCTCCGGCTATGACTAAAGATAGTCATCAAATGGGAAGAGAGTAAACACGGGAGAGGGATACACCCTCGCAAACAATTATGGAACCTGGATCCAATATGTGGGTTTCAAGCTCCCTCTGGTGGTGATGTGGGGTATAATGCTGTGGAGATGCCGACGTTGGACTGGGGTAAACACAGTAAGAAATCCCAAAACGCCAGGCTGAAGTCCAACAGGTTTATTTGATAGTAAACGCTACAAGCTTTTGGAACACACTGTGCCTTCGTCAGGTGAGTGGAGAATTCCACTCTTTAACCTGGTGTTGCGAGACTTCTTACAATGTGGGATCTATCCAGTGATTTTACACTGGATCGTCAGGAGCAGGAGAAGGATTAATGGCCCTTCGAACATGCTTCATCATTCAATAAGATCAGGGCAATATTTATAGAACATAGAACATAGAACATTACAGCACAGAACAGGCCCTTCGGCCTTCGATGTTGTGCCGACCAAAATAAAAAGCAATGCCCCTCCAAACTAAACCATTCCCTTCTCTTCCATATACTTATCAATTAACCTCTTAAACGCCACCAAACTTGGCGCATCTACAACAGCTGCAGGCAGGGCATTCCACTCCCTAATCACTCTTTGAGTAAAGAACCTACCTCTGATATCCGTCCTATAACTCATACCCCTTAATTTAAAGCTGTGTCCCCTCGTGCTAGCTTTCTCCATCCTAGGAAAAAGGCTATCACTGTCCACCCTATCTAAACCTCTAATCATCTTATATGTTTCAATAAGATCCCCCCTTAGCCGCCTCCTTTCTAACGAAAACAACCTCAAACCCTTCAACCTCTCTTCATAGACCTGCCCTCCATACCAGGCAACATCCTAGTAAACCTCCTCTGTACACTCTCCAATGCCTCCACATCTTTCTTATAATGTGGCGACCAGAACTGCACACAATACTCCAAGTGCGGCCGCACTAGAGTTTTGTACAGTTGCAACATGATGCTGCGGCTCCTAAATTCAATCCCCTACCAATAAAAGCTAAGACTCATATGCCTTCTTAACAACTTTATCCACTTGACTGCCTACTTTCAGGGATCTATTGACACATACACCAAGATCCTTCTGTTCCTCAACACTATTAGAGCCCTACCATTAGCCCTATACTCTACACATTTATTGTTCCTGCCAAAGTGCATTACCTCACACTTTTCCACATTAAACTCCATTTGCCACCTCTTGGCCCAGCTCTGCAACTTGTCCAAGTCACTCTGTAAACTATAACACTCCTCTTCACTATCTACCACTCCACCGACTTTAGTGTCATCTGCAAATTTACTGATCCATCCCTCAATACCCTCATCCAGATCATTTATAAAAATTACAAACAGCAGGGGCCCCAAAAACAGACCCCTGAGGCACACCACTCGTCACCGAACTCCACGATGAAAATCTCCCATCAACCACCACCCTCTGTCTTCTATCTGCCAGCCAATTTCTAATCCAATTAGCTAAATCACCCTCTATTCCACACATCTGCATTTTCTGTAGAAGTCTTCCATGGGCCACCTTATCAAAAGCCTTACTAAAGTCCATATATACTACATCAACCGCCTTACCCCCATCCACCTCTCTGGTCACTTTCTCAAAAAACTCAATGAGGTTAGTAAGGCATGACCTACCCTTCACGAAACAATGCTGACTATCCCCAATCAATTCATTTCTCTCTAAATAACTATAAATCCTATCCCTAATAATTCTCTCCAATACCTTGCCCACAACAGAAGTAAGACTCACTGGCCTATAATTCCCTGGAAGGTCTCTCTTCCCCTTCTTAAACAATGGGACCACATTCGCTATCCTCCAGTCCTCCGGAACCACACCCGTAACCAACGAGGACCTGAAGATCAGAGCCAGAGGCTCTGCAATCTCCTCTCTTGCCTCCAGAGAATCCTAGGGTAAATCCCTCCCCGCCCAGGGGACTTATCCAACTTCAAACCCTCGAGAATTTCTAACACATCCTCCCATACTCTCTACAATACTTCCCAATTTGCAACCTGTACCTCAGTGTTCTCCATAGCACATTTCCAGCACTCTGCGGGAATACCGAAGAGAAATATTTATTCAGTGCCTCACCAATCTCTTCAGGCTCCACGCACAACTTCCCACTGCTGTCTATGACTGGCCCTAATCTTGCCCTAACCAATCTTCTAATCTTAACATATCTAAAGAAAGCTTTAGGATTCTCCTTAATCCTATCAGCCAAAGTCTTCTCGTGTCCTCTCTTAGCTCTCCTCAATTCACTCTTTAGCTCCCTCCTGGCTAATCTATAGCTATCCATTGCACTAACCGAGCCTTCAAGCCTCATCCTGACATAAGCCTCCTTTTTCCTTTTAACCAGCAAATCAACTTTTTTCGTACACCAAGGTTCTCTTACTCGACCATTTCCTCCTCGCCTGACAGGGACATACTTATCAAGGACTCGCAGCAGCTGCTCCTTGAATAAGCTCCACATTCCAGATGTTCCCAGTCCCTGTAGTTTCCTAGTCCAATCTATGCACCCTAATTCTCTCCTGATGGCCTCATAATTACCCTTCCCCCAGCTATAACTACTGCCCCCTAATCATCTGAAGTTGTTGAATTCGATGTTCAGATGTTGAATGGGAAAACTTATCCTTACAGTTTATCCTCTAATTTCAGCTTCTCTCCTGTTTGGCCATTCACATCTTCTATTTTCTCTATGGGATGATTAGCAGTCTATCCCCTTGTTTCTGTGGCTATCACTCATCTTTCATTCCTCAGTTGATCTTTCCTGTCCCAGTCTTTGATTCCTTTAGTGTTTGCAAATTTAGTGTTTAATATGGCGGATAGGGGAAGAGATCAGAAGGGGTTGTGTGATTCAGAATAACATCAATCACCTTCTAGCATCTGCTAGTCTTGGGATCTGCCTCTGCACAGTATCCCACAGCTAAATAATGACCTCAGCCACAGTACGTAAATAATCTAGGATGCTTCCTGGAGAAGTCTTGAATTACACTTGATGGCCCAATATTCTCCAGGGCCGAGAATTCCAAAGTTTTTAAATCCCATCTCAGTGAAAAAAATATCCTTGTCATCTGAGGCCACAACAAAGGCTCCCTCACTCCGAGACGCAAGACTTTGCCCCTGTAAATTGTAAGTGTGAGTAGCCAAACAGCAGAGAAACTGAAATCGGAGGGTAAGGTGTGACAGATGGAGATGGGGGGGGGGGGGGGGGAGGGGGGGGGGGGAGGTAAAATTGAGAAAAGGGCAGAGTGGAAGCAAAGGAAGAAAAAGGGTAAGGGAAGGGGGACAAAATAGGCAGAAAGAGTGGGAAGGGAACAAAAATAAAAAGACAGTAAAGAAATAAAAGGTAGAGAACAGTTAAAAATGAAATAGAATGCAAACAAAAGAGTCAAGGTGGGGTAGAGCTAATCATCTGAAGTTGTTGAATTCGATGTTCAGATGTTGAATGGGAAAACTTATCCTCACAGTTTATCCTCTAATTTCAGCTTCTCTCCTGTTTGGCCATTCACATCTTCTATTTTCTCTATGGGATGATTAGCAGTCTATCCCCTTGTTTCTGTGGCGATGACTCATCTTTCATTCCCTCACCCTGCAGTATAAATATCTCCCATTTTCTGTGCCTTTTAGCTTTGACAAAGGGTTATCTAGACTTGAAACATCAGCTCTTTTCTCTCCTTACAGATGCTGCCAGACCCGCTGAGATTTTCAGGCATTTTCTCTTTTAGTTTCAGATTTGAGCATCCACAGTAATTTGCTTTTATTTGTGTTTATGGAATTGGTTTGATTGGAACAAGTTAGATATATTTGTTAAGGGTTATCAAGGTTGTTTTGTGTTGTTGGTAATTGATAAAGGTTCTTGTTAATTTTCTTAATATTCGTGTAACCTATATCCTTAAATAAATTTTGTTTGATAAAAGCTCCCTAGTGGGTCATTAGAATCAAACCTGATGTGAAACATCTCATGCTTACCCTAGCCAAATTCAAGATGCAAAACTTATGATCTGGGTGGGTAAAACACTTCGGAATTTCTGACCTGGATCATAACAATTCTCTTAAGAAAAGAAAGAGAAAAGAAAAGAAAGAGCAACACAGCACGGGAAACAGGCCCTTTGGCCCAACGAGCCCGCGGCGCCGTCATAACTATATAGTAGCAAATCCATTATCCTATTATATTATTCCTATATAATAATATATATATTATTCCTAATATGGAAAATTCTCACTATAGGGACAATTTGTTTCCCAATCAGCCTAAGAGCGAATTTTTGGGTTGTGGGAGGAAACCGGAGTGCCCGGAGAAAACCCACGCAACCACGGGGAGAACGCGCAAACTCCCGCAGACACCGGCCCAATTCCAAGTGTCTGCACAGCCACATCGATAGTCTCTGAGCTGTCATGGTGCCCTTCAGATGGTCCACATAAAGCACTCATTTACGACATGAGGTACCAGGCAACCCATGAATCAACATCCAAGAGCCGTACCCGCACCACCTGCCGAATGCATGCTCAATGTTGGTCAAGTATGGACCGAATTACCTGTGGAAAAAAGCCATAGTTAAACAGTCCTAATATATCCCTCTATCTGCATACCGCTCATGTGGCTGTCCAAGAGACCCTTAAACAGCCCCAGCGTGCCTGCTCCCACCACCTTACTCGGCAGTGCATTCCACACCCCCACTACCCTTTGTGTGAAAAACTGCCCTCTAATATTCGTCCTATACATAGCCCCCCTCACCCTATGGCCATGACCCCTCGTCCTATCCATTTCTAAAGGTGGAAAAAGTTTACCTCCATTTACTCTATCTATACCCCTTATAATCTTATACACCTCTATGAGATCCCCTCTAAGCCGACGTCTTTCAAGGGAAAACAACCCCAGTCTATCTAATCGTTCCTCATAAGACAGTCCTTCCATACCAGGCAG
Source organism: Sphyrna mokarran (assembly GCA_024679065.1). Taxonomy (NCBI): domain Eukaryota; kingdom Metazoa; phylum Chordata; class Chondrichthyes; order Carcharhiniformes; family Carcharhinidae; genus Sphyrna; species Sphyrna mokarran. The sequence goes on from JAGIQG010000028.1 coordinate 9,262,195, forward strand.
CATCCTGGTAAACCTCCTCTGCACTCTCTCCAAGGACTCCACATCCTTCCGATAGTACGGCGACCAGAACTGGACGCAGTATTCCAAGTGAGGCCTAACCAATGTTCTATACACGCAACATCAAACTCCTACTCTTGTATTCTATACCCTTTTCTATGAAAGCTAACATACTATACGCCTTCTTTATCACCTTCTCCACCTGTGAGGACACCTTCAGAGACTTGTGAACCTGCACCCCCAAGTCTCTCTGCGTCTCTATGCTCCGTATAGTTTTACCTTTTATCCTATAACTCTCTTCTACATTTTTCCGGCCAAAATGCATCACCTCGCATTTATCCGGATTAAATTCCATTTGCCATCTATCTGCCCAGTCTACCAACCTGTCTATGTCCTGTTGTATTGCCTGGCACTGCTCTTCTGTACCCGCCAATCCAAGCATCTTGGTGTCATCAGCAAATTTGCTGACCTCACCACCTACCCCAACTTCCAAGTCGGGATTAAATTTGATATTTCTTGATTGATTTAGGATTACTGAACTCAAAGACAATAAGCAATTGGTGTTTTCTTTTCAGGTGTTGTATTCAAGTTTAGATAAGGAGCACCTTGTGGACTAAGAAGTTCTGGGAGTTGGAAGAAGTCAAAAGGCAACTAAAACAAAGCTTTTGGAATTGGCAGAAACACTGCAGTTGACTTGTCCTGATGACATGAGGAAAAAGGAGATAGCTGTGGCGATACCTCAGCATTTAAAATAGCCAGAAACACAGTCAGAATCATTGGGAATGAACAGCATTTTCTATATCTACATCATGCATAATTACTCCAGTACTTCCTACTTTATTCCCATGTATAACTCCATGTCTTCTTCATTTTGACCTTCCTCTGGAAGGCAACTCAATAATTTATCCCAAGTTTGGATTATTTTCTCATTGTCCAATCTAATTTGAGGAATATCAAATTCTGAATTATTTGGACCTGTTTCTTCACTCTGAGTTGTAACAACCAGCACATCCTCTTTCTGCTTTCCTTCCATGTCAAAATACCATTTGAGCATATTAACATGACACACTGAGTTTTTCTTCTATCTAACAGTCATATCAATAATTCACTTCAATTTCCTTTCAATTTGATAAGGCCCATGAAACTTGCTTGTAATGGTACACCTCCCACAGGTAAGAATACTAATAATTTATCTCCACGAGGAAAACCACAAATTTTTGATTTCTTACCCATTTCTTTTTTCTCACAGGCTGTGCCACCTTTAAACTAGGGCTGCCAAGTCACCAGCCCTAGTTAATCATTCTCTAAACATTGACGCAAAGTCCAACTATGTCATCTTACAATGCTGCCTCATGAATTTCTCCTTGATTTAAGTGATCCTCTTACCTCATGACCAAAAATTAATTTGAATGGACTGAATTTAGTTGATTGATTCGGTGCATCCTTAATTGCAATAAGTATAAATGGAATTCCTTTATCTCAATTCTCTGGACAATCCCTCATTCTAACACTCTCTGTGATTTTGAATGGTGTATAGTTCATTTAAATTGCTCCACTACTATTTTATCCAATAACTTCAATGCAAAAATGGATTCTTGATCTAATTGTATTTCTGTGGGCAGTCTGTAATGTATTTAAGTAACTCCTCTCTCATCTATTTTTGCTGCAATATTACATAATGGGATGGTCCCTGGAAACCTAGTAGACACATCCATTATAATCAATAGATATTGACTCTCATTTTCAATTGTAGGCAGGGGTGCCACACAATCAATTAGAATCCTCATAAAAGGTTTCTCAAATCCTGGTAATAAGATTGCTGGCTTGGTTATCACTTGTGGTTTTCCTACTACCTGATATGGATGGCAAAATTCTAATACATCTTGATGCAGTCCAAGCCAATACTTTTGCTTAGTTTTCCTTATTCCTAAATGATTTCCTATTGGAACCTCATGCACTACAGACAACATCTACTTTCTATAACCAACCTGTAATACCACTTGATGAATTCCTGCCCATTTTCCATCTAACTGAACATGTAAAGACCTCCACTGCCTCATGAAGACATCATTTTTAATGTAATAACACTCCGGTATGCACTCAGATTCTTCTTCTGTGTATGCTTTCTAATACAATTGCTTTATCACTGCACCTAGTTCTTTCCTGGACTAAAGATATCTACTTCATCTTCCACCTGTTCTTGTTCTTTACAACCATCTGGTTAAAGATTGTTTCTGATAACTGAACTTCCACCTCATTATCTTCACTCCTTGTTTTCTCCTCCTCTTGTCTCAACCGGTGGCCTTTTAAATCTTTTTATCCCTCAGTAAGGGAACATCCCAGGATATGCTTCTGCAACAGCTCAGTTGTTTGATTTTTCATTGGCTTTTCAACAACTGTAGGCATCACTTCCACTTTTGATCCAGCTATGTCATTACTAAGGGTAAACTGTATTGCTGAAAATTTCTTTATTACTCCTATCACCACTTCACCACTCTTCACCAGACTCTCCAACCTTACCTTATATAATAGAACACTACTCACTTCATTATGAATTTCACATATTATCACCTTTTCTGGCAAAACTCCTTCCATAAATAAATCTCCTCATTTCTCATCGTTAAAGATTGACTTGATCCTGTAGCTCATCAAATTTTAACTTCTTTACCGATTCACAGTACTCATGAGTAAACTTACCCATATAAATATATTTCTTAAAAAGATGTGGCACTTGCTCATCAACTAATTTCTGAATAGGCCGGACATTCTTTTGCACTTCGTTAGCTTCAACTACATTTTCCTTTGCCACTTTAACAAAGCCCACCGGCTTATCTTCTTTTACCATGTCTGTCTTCCCATTGCTTTTCTTAAACCACCAACACCGCAACTTTGTGGATCCACAGTGGCACATTGGTTGGCACTGCTGCCTCACAGTGCCCAGGACCCGGGTTTGATTCCCAGCTTGGGTCACAGTATGTGACCCTCCCTGTGTCTGCGTGGGTTTCCTCAGGGTGCTCTGGTTTCCTCCCACAGTCCTCAAGATGAGCTGGTCAGGTGCATTGGCCATGCTAACTTCTCCCTCAGTGTACCCAAACAGGTGCCAGAGTGTGGCAACTAAGGGATTTTCACAGTAACTTTGTTGCAGTGTTAACGTAAGCCTACTTGTGACACTAACGCGATCTGATCAGGGATACGCAGCATGGCTTCGTCAAGGGGAAGTCTTGTCTTACAAATCTAGTGGAATTTTTTGAAGAAGTGACAAAAACAGTCGATGAAGGACATGCTGTTGATGTCGTCTACATGGATTTCAGTAAGGCGTTTGACAAGGTTCCTCATGGTAGACTGATAGAGAAGGTGAAGGCGCATGGGAAAAAGGGCCGGGTATGTAGATGGGTCGAGAACTGGCTCGGGAGGAGGAGGCAGAGGGTAGTAGTGGAAGGCTCTTTTTGCGACTGGAAGCCTGTCACTAGTGGAGTGCCACAAGGCTCAGTACTAGGTCCTCTTCTATTTGTGGTCTACATAAACGACTTGGATGTTGGGGTAGGTGGTGAGATCAGCAAATTTGCTGATGACACTAAGATGCTTGGATTGGCGGGTACAGAGGAGCAGTGCCAGGCAATACAACAGGACATAGATAGGTTGGTAGACTGGGCAGATAGATGGCAAATGGAATTTAATCCGGATAAATGCGAGGTGATGCATTTTGGCCGGAAAAATGTAGAAGAGAGTTATAGGATAAAAGGTAAAACTATTCGGAGTATAGAGACGCAGAGAGACTTGGGGGTGCAGGTTCACAAGTCTCTGAAGGTGTCTTCACAGGTGGAGAAGGTGATAAAGAAAGCGTATAGTATGTTAGCTTTCATAGAAAAGGGTATAGAATACAAGAGTAGGAGTTTGATGTTGAATTGTATAGAACGTTGGTTAGGCCTCACTTGGAATACTGCGTCCAGTTCTGGTCGCCGTACTATCGGAAGGATGTGGAGTCCTTGGAGAGAGTGCAGAGGAGGTTTACCAGGATGCTGCCTGGTATGGAAGGACTGTCTTATGAGGAACGATTAAATAGACTGGGGTTGTTTTCCCTTGAAAGACGTCGGCTTAGAGGGGATCTAATAGAGGTGTATAAGATTATAAGGGGTATAGATAGAGTAAATGGTGGTAAACTTTTTCCACCTTCAGAAATGGATAGGACGAGGGGTCATGGCCTTAGGGTGAGGGGGGCTATGTATAAGACGAATATTAGAGGGCAGTTTTTCACACAAAGGGTAGTGGGGGTGTGGAATGCACTGCCGAGTAAGGTGGTGGGAGCAGGCACGCTAGGGCTGTTTAAGGGTCTCTTGGACAGCCACATGAGCGTTATGCAGATAGAGGGATATAGTAGGACTGTTTAACTATGGCTTTTTTTCCACAGGTAATTCGGTCCATACTTGACCAACAAGGAGCATGCATTCGGCAGGTGGTGCGAGGACAGCTCTTGGATGTTGATTCATGGGTTGCCTGGTGCTTCATGTCGTAAATGAGTGCTTTATCTGGACCATCTGAAGGGCACCATGACAGCTCAGTGACTATCGCTGTAGCTGTGCAGACACTTGGAATTGGGCCGGTGTCTGCGGGAGTTTGCGCGTTCTCCCCGTGGTTGCGTGGGTTTTCTCCGGGCGCTCCGGTTTCCTCCCACATCCCAAAAATTCGCTCTTAGGCTGATTGGGGAACAAATTGTCCCTACATTGAGACTCTTCCATATTAGGAATAACCTAAAATTAGAATAGGATAATGGAATTGTTACTATATAGTTATGACGGCGGTGCGGGCTCGTTGGGCCGAAGGGCCTGTTTCCCGTGCTGTGTTGCTCTAATAAGTAAACTTAAAAAAAACTTTATTACAAAGAAAACATCTGAGGTTTCCTTTTTTAGTTTCACCTCATATGTTTCCTTTCTAACCCAAGGTAAACAATCTTACTATCTCCACTCTGGTTCCTTTGCTTATTCCCACTGTGATCTCCATTGCTTTTATCATCTGAAGATTTCTCTCTTCCCCAGTTTCCATCCCAAACCAAATAGATATTTATGAACCAATTGAAAATCATCTGCCATTGTTGCTGCTTCTCTTGCAGTTCAATCTTTTGTACTTCTACATGCCAAGTTCAAGTTTCCTTTGACTTTGTCTACACTTGCTGCTGCCTTGAAAAAGCAACCAACCCACTTAAGGACCCCATACATCCTGGACATGCTCTCTTCCATCTTCTTCCATGGGGAAAATATACAGAAGTCAGAGGTCACAAATCAACTGACTCAAGAACAGCTTCTTCGCTGCTGCTGTCAGACTTTTGAATGGATTTATCTTGCATTAAGTTGATCTTCCTCTACACCTTAGCTATGACAGCAACATTATATTCTGCACTCTCTCCTTACCTTCTCTATGAGCAGTATGCTTTCTCTGTATAGCACACAAGAAACAATATTTTTCACTGTATACTAATACGTGTGACAATAATAAATCTAATCAAATTAAATCTTTCCAGTTCCTGAATTTCTAATGTTCTTTCTTTTTCTTTTTGTTCTGCCAGGGCTATTCTCTCTCTTTATCCTTTGACACACTCTGATTTTCTTTGTCCAATGCAATTGTTACTTTTTATGTGTCCCTTGCCTCAAATTTGAGCCATTTCATTGATAATTAGATTTCAGCTAATTCGGATTCAGATTGTATTTCCGGTGAACGTAGATGCTGAGCTATTTCTGAAACTCTCTGCCTTTCTCGCCCCTTCAGATACAGTCAACTGCAACTTCTTCACCAAATCCAAAAGCTTTGCTTTCACCACCTCTTGTAAACCACTCCGACTGACCTCTTCCAAAACCAGGAATTCTTTAGCCACTGCAAGATCCATTTCTTCACAAGGCACTCCCTTTTTAACTAACCGAATGTACCACATGAACAAAGAGAATACCAGATCCTCAACACTCACTGACTTGTGGCTTTCAATCCCGGAAAAGAGCCCCCAGTATTATGTTAGAATACCGGATTAGAACCTCCAAGGAATATTATGAAGTCGGACTAGACCAAACAAGTTACTACTTTGGCATTAGTATGAGGATAAGGTCTTTCACTGCAGGTATGATTCTAGTGACACACTGGGGAGCTTTTTATCAAAATAAATTTCATTTAACGACACAATTTAATTATGTCAAATTAATTAGCTTAACATTTAACAATTGAGCAATACTTAAACATAGCCCACCTTGCAGTTCCTGCAGTCTGAGATCTCTCTGTAGCCAAGGATAATGAATCATGAGACAGTGCTAGCCTAGGGTATTGAGTCAGAGCCCAGTACCTAACTCCATTGTTTGCATTCTCACTCAAGTGAGATTAAGCCTGTTACACTGAGAGACTGGGTCATGTGGGAAGCTATGTCCACAGACCTTCAAATGCCAACACTGTTCCACTCTGTCAGCAAAGAGGACACTGTGTGCCTGTGTACTCAATGCCATTTGATTACCGTTATCAACTACTCATTCACAGATGGTGTGGGGCAATGTAACCTCATTTCTCCTTTACCCATAAGGCTCCTTTACCCACCCCTAAAGCCTCAGCTAAACCAAGATCACCATCACAGACATCAGATCTTGAAAGTCAACCTCCAGAAAGCGACTGGCCAGGATGGGTACCCGGATGAGCACTCAGATCCTGCTGGTGGGGGTGTTCCCAAACATTTTTAACCTCTCCTTACTCCGATCTGAAGTCCCTACCTGCTTCAAGAAGACATCCTCTCCCGAAGAGAAACCGGGCAGCGTGGCTAAATGACTATCACCCAGTGGGTCTGACATCCATCATTATGAAGAACTTTGAAAGGTTAGTCATGGCTTAAATCAGTTCTGACCTCAAGATTGCCCAGATCCCACGACAGTTCATCTACTGCCGTAACAGGTTTGCAGCGGACGCCATCTCCCTGGGCCCTTACACTCAACCTTGGAACACCAGGATAACAAGAACGTTTTTCAAGGACACTCCTTGAAAATCAAGTTGGTCGTGGATTTGGCCACCCAGTCACAGGTATATAAGGAGTATAGTAGGGGGCTGAGAACACAGCATTGTGGGGCAGTAGCGATGAGGATGATTGTGGAGGAAGTGTTGGTGCCTATCCTTACTGAGTTAGGAAGTTCAGGATCCAGTCACTGAGGGAGGCCCAGGTCACGGAGTTTGGAGATGGGTTTCGTTGGGATAACGGTGTTGAAGGCTGTGCTGTAGTTAATAAAAAGGAGCCTGACATAAGTGTCCTTGTTATCTATGAATACCTCATTTGAATCTGCCTCCACTACATTATCAGGCAGTGCATTCTAGACTCCAACCACTCGCTGTGTGGAAGAGTTTCTTCTCACATACTTCTTTGACGCCGAGGTCAAGGATGTCTCTGAGAGGCCACATGACATTCTCTTGGGAATAGCCAGGTCCACATTAGGACCAATGATACAGGCAGAGAGAGGGACAGGATCCTAACAGCTTTTGGAGAGTTCAAAAAGAGATTGAAAGCTGGAGTCTTTAATCTCAGGATTACTTGGGTTTCTAAAAGGCATTTGATAACGTCGCACTTTCTCAGGAGACTAAGGAAATTTGGCATGTCCACTATGACTCTCACCAACTCTTACAGATGCACCATAGAAAACATTCTTTCTGGTTATATCACAGCTTGGTATGGCTCCTGCTCTGCCCAAGACCATAAGAAACTACAAAGGATCACAAACGAAGCCCAGTCCATTGCAAAAACCAATCTCTCATCCATTGACTCTGTTCACACTTTCCACTACATTCACAAAGCAGCTAGCACAGTCAAAGACTGTATGCAACATCTTCCACTTTCTCTCTTCCACTTTCTTCTGTCGGGAAAAAGATACAAAAGTCTGAGATCGCCACCCACCGACCCAAGAACAGCTTCTTCCCTGCTGCCATCAGACTTTGAATGGACCCACTCACTTTGTATCTCTCTACACCAGGGAGGTAGCTGCCACCCAGGCCACTATGACAGATGAGGAAATTCTATTGCTAGATGGATTCAAAATGTTTTCTTTTGCGGGGACAAGAAGTCACAGGTATAGGATGAGAGGCGGTAGATTTAAAACTGAGATGAGGAGGGACTACTTCTCCCAGAGGGTGATGAATTTGTGGAACTCGCTGCCCCATAGTGCAGTGGAGCCTGAATCATTGAATGGTTTTGAGAAGGATATAGATATATTTCTGATTTTTAAAAATGAGTTAAAGGGATACGGGGAACAGATGAGTAAGTGGATTTGAGACCAGGGAGAGATTGGCTGTGATTTGATTAAATGGTGGAGCAGACTTGAAGGGCAAGGAGATTATTCTGAACTTATACAAGACAGTAGCTAGACTTCAGCTGGAATATTATGTACAGTTCTGTGTGCCACGCTATAAGAAGGATGTGTACAGATTGGAGACAGTGCAGAAGAGATTTACAAAAATTGTTCCAAGATGAGACAGTTTAATTATGAGATTAGATTGGACAGGATGGATCTGTTCTCCTTGCAGAGAAGAAGGTTAAGAAGAGATTGGATAGAAATGTTCAAAATCATGAGGGGGCTGCACAGAGTAGAGAGGGAGAAACCAATCCTCCTTGTAAAAGGATCGAGAATAAGACTGCAGAGATTTAAAATGAATTGCAAAATGATCAAATATGATTTGAGGAAATTTTCTTTTTTCACGCAGTGAACGGTTTGGGTCTGGAATGTGCTGCCTGGAAGTGTGCTGGAGGCAAGTTCGAGCCGGATATTCAAGAGGGAATTAGATGATTACTTGAATAGAAACAATGTGCAGGTGTTACGGGGAAAAGTCAGCGGAATGGCATCAAGTCATAATACACGTCTGAAGAGCTGGAGCAGGCATGATGGGCCAAATGGTCTCCTTTGGCACCATAAATTCTGTGATTTATAAAGTTTTCCGAAAGAAATGGCTAATCCGGATAATACTCATTTCAACCACATGATGGAGATACGGTTCTATAATATAACCCAAGGTGTCGGTGCTTTCTGCTAAGGAAACAGTGGGGGTGATTTTCCAGACTCACCGTGCCTGGCGCAGATTGCACCAACCCTGGAAAACAGCGTGGGGGCCTGGCACCAAATTGTTCACAGATGTCCTGGTCCCTGGACAATGATGCAAAGTGAATCTCAGCCAGAAAGTGTGTGAGGTGGAATAATGTTCTAAAAGTAGTATTTCAATACGCTTAGGCCAATTGACACTAGATTCTCCCAACCCTCGGGATTGGCGAGAATCTGCACTGATCTCCACTGGCAGAGACTAGGCACCGTGGCAACACTGGGATTGGGGGCACCATGGCCACACTGGGACTGGGGGGTGTGGTGCAATATTGGGGGGGGGGGTCATGACGGGGGACCCATTGGGAAGGCCCAATACCCTGCATTGATAATCCATGCCGGGGAGAGGATGGGGAACCATGTCATCAATGTCAGGGGAAGTGGTGATTCTGATGTCCGTGGGGGGAGTGTTGGGATTTCCTGGTGCCACGGTGAAATGGTGGGGGAGGGGGGGGGGTGTGCCCTTTCGAAACAGTGCCCAAATGCTTTGGCAGTCAGGATGTCCAGTGTGTTGACATCCCACCACACCCCAACTCCCAGAACTGGCACAAAACTCACCACTTTCCCAACAAATGACTGAGTTTGGGATGATTGTATTTCAAACCACAGATCTCTCCCAGTTTTCTCATGTTGTGCCAATTAGTCAATTTTGGGAAAATTCAGTCCGGAATTATCTGATATATATTAAAGGAATATGAGAGATTTAACAAGGCCATCATGATATCAGAAGATTTTAATTCATTAGATTTTTTTTTGTTGGAAGCTGCGTGTAGAGAGAATAGTTCTGAACTCTTGTTAAAAATTGTTGGTGTTCTTTGTACATTTTATGATTACATTTTAATCTGAGTGTTAAATGTTTGCTGTGGTTTTTATTCAGATACGTGTAAAACACACAGAAAGAAGCAACGAGGTTGGAGAGGGTCTGACCTTGTAAAGCACAGTTAGCTCAAGCGAAAGCTATTAGTCATCCAACTTTGAACTCGCACACCTCCAATGCACTGACGGCACAGTGGTTAATGTTGCTGCCTCACAGCGACAGGGGACCAAGTTCGATTCCCAGCTTGGGTTACTGTCTATGCCGAGTCTGCACATTCTCCCCGTGTCTGTTTGGATTTCCTTCCACAGACCAAAGATGTGTGGGTTAGGTGGATTGGGAATGCTGAATTGCCTCTTGGTGTCAGGGGGACTAGCAGAGTAAATATGTGGGGCTACAGGGATAGGGATGGATGGGATTGTGGTCAGTGCAGACTTGATGGGCTGAATGGTCTTCTTCTGGACTGTAGCGATTTTATGATTCTATGAAAATATGGAATGGAAATATATTGCATGCATGATACCTCCTCAAGCCTTCGTTCCTCTCCCCCTCTCCACCCCCATGCCCACACGGTGTGTTTTCCTGTGGCCCTCAATTGGCTGGCGATGGGATCTACAGGATCTACACCGATGTTTGTGGGGCTTTGCTTGGTCCACATCTTCAGTCACGGGGGACCCTGACATGGGTTGGAGGGCAGAGGGTGGGGGGGGGGGGGGGGGGGGTCCAATGCGATCAAAGATCCTGCTGATGAGAAGGGCTAGAACATTCCACACACACGGTGGGATTTTCCATCTCCTACACGGCATGTTTGGAGATGGTGGGAGTGTCCCACCTTTGGCTACAGGGTGGGGGAGGAATCTTCCAGTCCCACCATTGTCACCAAAGTTTCCCCTGGGTGCTCAGAGAAGAAGGAAGCCCAAGGGCAATGCTGGAAAGTCCCGCTGGCAGGAATGGCTGGAAAATCCCACAAAAGGAGCTTGATTCGTTCATCAGTGCCAATGGACCTGCATTCTTTGTCTCACAGCGTCAACGACCCAAGTTCGATTCCCAGCTTGGGTCACTATCTGTGCGGAGTCTGCACATTCTCCCCATGCCTGCGTGGGTTTCCTCAGGGTGCTTAGGTTTCCTCCCATAGTTCAAAGATGTGCTGGTTAGGGTGCATTGGCCATGCTAAATTCTCCCTCAGTGTACCCAAACAGGCACGGGAGTGTGGCAACTGTGGGAATTTCACAGTAACTTCATTGCACTGTTAATGGAAGTCTTACTTGTGCCGAATAAATAAACTTCAATCATGGGGCCAGCTGTCTTAGGGATGAGACAAATGGTCGATTGAGTTTTTATCAACACAGCTGAGGGTTTTCTGAATTCTGAAGGTCTTGTGGTTTCGCATTGACAATATGATGCTTACAGATTAATTCCTACACTAAAAATTGATTTAAAAATCTATTAAAAAATAAATGATCAAGGTGGATGAGAGCAAAATCAATCTTTCATGATGTTATTTTTAACAGACTGTTCTCACACAGATGATTTCCTCTGCTATATGTCAGGATTCTACAGGTGCAGAAGGAGGCCATTCAGCCCATCGAGTCTGCACCAACCACATCAATGAGGACAAAGTAGACAGGGCTGAAAGCTTCACATTTTTAGGTATCCAGGTCATGGACAACCTGTCCTGCTTCCCCCTCCCCCATGTCAATATTATAGTCAAGAAAGTCCACCAATGCCTCTGCTTTCTCAGAAAACGAAGGGAATTTGGCATGTCAGCCATGACTCTCACCAACTTTTACAGATGCACCATGGAAAGCATTCTTTCTGGTTGTATCACAGCTTGGTATGGCTCCTGCTCTACCGAAGACCGCAAGGAATGACAAAGGTTCGTGAATGTAGCCCAATCCATCACACAAACCAGCCTCCTATCCATTGACTCTGCCTATACTTCCCACTGCCTCAGCAAAGCAATCAGCTCGGTTAAGAACCCCACGCATCCTGGACATTCTCCCTGCCGCCTTCTTCCGTCGGGAAAAAGATACAAAAGTCTTAGGTCATGTACCTACAAGAACAGCTTCTTCCCTGCTGCTGTCAGACTTTTGAATGGACCTACCTTGCATTAAGTTGAACTTTCTCTGCACCCGAGCTATGACTGTAACACCACATTCTGAACTTGCTCATTTCCATCCCTATGAACGGTATGCTTTGTCTGCATAGCAAGAAACAGTACTTTTCACTGTATGTTAATACATGTGACAATAATAAATCAAATCAAATCAATGCCACCCATCCCTGTCCACATAACCACATACATTTACCTAGTTCCTGCCCCTGACACTATGAGGCAATTTAACATGGTCAATCCATGTAACCCATATGTCTTTGGAATGTGGGAGGAATCTGGGTCCTTGGCACTGTGTGGCAGCAATATTTACCGCTATGCCCTATAATGCACATGTTTTTATATTATTTACATTTATATTACATTTATATTACATTATATTTACATTTTATATTAGATACATTTATTGTATCTAAGCAGGGAGGTGCAGAACACTTGATGTCCAATCTTGGTGCCATGGGAGGACTTGATGGCTGAGAATTATTTGTGGCATCGTGGGGTTCACTCACCGTCCGGCATGTAGCCCAGGGTGATAGCAGTGTGATTGTTACGATGGCCCACAGGGGAACGTCAGTAGATCTTCCCTGGACATCATAGATTATCTTGGGACACTAATGGCCAACTTAGCATGGCTGACTCACCTAATCAGCACGTCTTTTAAACTGTGGGAGGAAACCAAAAGCCAGAGGAAACCCACGCAGACATGGGGAGAATGTGCAAATTCCACACAGACAGTGACCCAAATCAGGAATTGAACACGGGTTCCTGACGCTGTGAGGCTAATTGCTGTGCCACCGTGCCATCCATGCTGTTTGTGGGTAGAAGGATTCTACCCAGAGTAATATTGTGCTGAATGCAAAAAGCACAGTTGGAGAGAGGACAAGATGACTTTGTTCCGCACTAATACCCGTGTGAGTACTGCCAGTTGGTACCATGTAGTCCGCATACATCTGAAAGGTAACTTTGTGGGATCTACTAAGACTGGCAGTCAAGAATAAGCATAATCTGGGCCACAGCCAGTTCATTCTCAGGTGCCAGCCATGTGAAGCACACACCAGTGCCACTACTTTGGTTTCCTCATGGGATGTTAATGTACCTTCAAGAAAGGTTTCTTTAAAAAACATAATTTCTACAACTGGCACAGCTTCCATGGTTTCTTAACTCACAGCGTCAGTGATGTTATCGTTGCCAGCTTGATTGGAAATGTCCTTATATTGCTACTTCCATGGCTTAAATGGGGTTGTTTTGAGTTACTCTGGGATTAGTTTTATCATCCAGATTGTTAGAAGGACAGTCATGTGTTTTTGGACAGCTTTTTTTTTCATTTTCAGTTTGGATCCGCAGGTTTGAGTTTTTAGTTTTAGAAGGGACAGCAAGTTAAAAGGAAGTATTTTTCCCTCTCTCCCTGGTGTTTATGAAAATTCTGTTGGTGAACTGAAAATAAGATCTTGTTTTCCTAAAGGTGAAAATCTGCTGTTGTTGGAGGCATGGACCAGAGTCTCTGGTGTTTTGGGAAGCTGTCTTGTCATCAATCTACTCGGAGTGAATCCAGAGAAGTGCCGATTTCAACCAAAGGACTCAATTTCCATTTTCACATAAGCAGTAAGCTTTGCTGTTTTGAACCTATTTGAATGGTTTGTCTCTGGTAAGGATTTTAGTTTGATTGGAATGCATTGGATATCTTTGTTACGGGTTATATGTTATAATAGTTGTTTTGTTTTTGTTTGTAATTGTTAGAAGTTCTTGTTAATAATCTTTCCATTCTTGTTAACGATATTCTTAAATAAACTTTGTTTGATAAAAGCTTTCTAGTGGGTCTTTCGAATCATACCTGAAGTGGGGCATCTCATGCTAATCCTAGCCAAATTCAAAGTGCAAAACTTATGATTCCAATAAAACACTTTGGAGTTTCTGACCTGAACCATAATAGACAACCAGCCAAACAGTCACGTAGTTATATCTTTATCCCTCAGTAAGTCTACGAGTTCCATTTCTCCATTGCCTACTGTTCAGAATCAAATACTCTCGCAAATATTGACACACAGAGACTGTTTACTGTGGAGATTCAAGGGGAAGTTCTAATAAACCACAGCAAAATTTAAAATGCAATCTGTGCATCATATTTTGAAAAAGGCCATTCTCGACATGTGGATGGTGCTAGCAAGCGCCCACTTTGATTGCCCTTCGGAAGATGATAGTTTGCCTCCTTCTTGAATCATTGCAGTTTGCGTGCTGTGACTTCCCGTGGTGCCAGGGAGGGAATGTCACCATTTTGAGCCAACCATCCGTGCGACATTTGGAACTCTAGATGAAGTTAGCAGGTCACATCGAATGCCCAGTTTTGCCTCCAATATAAAATTTGATTGAACAGAATTAGTGATTGGTTGACAGCATCACCATTTTGGAAGGCGACATGAATACTGTGCTTTCAATTGCCAAAGACTTGAGGATTCCATGGGCCTCCTTCAGACTGGAACATTGGTTTGTTACACAACAAAACGATGAGACTGGGAGGACAGATAATGTATCTCAAGTGATGGCTTAAAGTCTAGTTCACTCCTAGCCCCCAGAGTCCAAAATGGCAGATGAGGAAAACTCTCTGTTCTGTAATTAATGAGCTCTTATAACGACATGGTAGATCTCGTTGAATAAGTGCTGTGGTTTTCTTAAGTGCTTCATCAAGTTTCTCTAATTTCACTTGAAGTGATTAACAGTAATAGCTCCTTTCAGATCTCCATAATGTCAAAATTACTCTTCTATATCAGACACTACGGATTTAACATTCCCCGAGCATGTCCTTTACTCTGCTTCTCTCCTCACTGTAACATTGAGTCAAATCTTATTGATCGCAGCCCTTTACTGATAGCAAAACAAATGCTTTGCCTGCTGCTGTGCCATGAAGTGTAGCGCCGCATGTGTGTGAGCATCTTGTTTTGTATTGCTAGAAAACGAGCAGTAAATGTGAGGTAATGCATTTCGGAAGGTCTAATACTGATAGGAAATATACAGTAAATGGCAGAACCCTCAGAAGTATTGATAGGCAGAGGATCTGGATGTACAGGTACACAGGTCATTGAAAGTGGCAATGCAGGTGGAGAAGGTAGTCAAGAAGGCATACGGCATGTTTACCTTCATCAAACGGGGCACTGAATTTAAAAATTGGCAAGTCATGTTGCAGCTTTACAGAACCTTAGTTAGGCTGCACTTGGAATATAGTGTTCAATTCTGTTCGCCACATTGCCAGAAAGATTATGGAGATTTTGGAGAGAGTAGAAAGAAGATTTACCAGGATGTTGCCTGGTCTGGAGGGCAATAACCAGGAAAACAGGTTGGAGAAATGTGGTTTGTTCTCACTGGAATGATGGAGGTTGAGGGGCGACCTGATAGAAGTCTACAACATGATGAGAAGCTGCAAGATCATGGATAGTCAGAAGCTTTCTCCCAGGCTGCAAGAGTCAATTATTCAAGGACTCAAGTTTAAAGTGCGAGAGGCAAGATTTGAAGGAAATGCAAATTTTTTACGCAGAGGATGGTGGGTGCCTGCTTCTCGCTGCCAGAGGATGTTGTGGAAGCAGATACAATAGTGCATTTTAAGTTCCATCTGGACAAATGTATGAATAGGATGGGAATAATCTGAAGGATGGGCTTCAGGTTATTCATGAAACCCTACCTTCTTAACCTTGTCCCTCGCCTGAGATGTGTGGTGATCCTCAGGTTAAATCACCACCTGTCAACTCTCCTCCTCAAACGAGAAAGTAGCCTATGGTCACCTGGGATTACAGTGACTTAATTCCAACCAACCATTAATAAATAAGAATATATGTGATGGATATATAAACCCTTATTTATCAATGACCTTTGCTAGTCAGAGTTTGTTGAAGCTAAGAACTGTTCAAATTGTCATCATCTTATCTTTACCTTTCAAATAACCTTTATGCACCTTGATAGATAATCACTCATAGGAATAAAATATATGCTGAATATTTTGTAAAGAATTAGCCTCAAGATCCAATATCTCCATTTCAACTCACAATGCTGGTGAGGTATGGACTGATGAACATCTCTTCACGATAACTCCAACTCTGTATAGAATCCCAACAGAACAGTATAGAAGAACACTCAGCCCATCTCCAAAACAGCACCCACCCAGGCCCTTTCCCATAACTCCATGTATTTACCCCACTAATTCCCCATACCTACATATCTTGGGAGCAATTTAGCACAGCCAGTCCACCTAACCTGCACATCTTTGGACTGTAGGAAGAAACCAGAACACACAGAGGAAACCCAGGCAGAATATGAGAAGAACGTGCAAACTCCACCCAAGACTGGAATTGAATCTGGGACTCTGGCATTGTAAAGCAGCATTGCTAACCACTGTTCCACCATGCCTCCCATCCATCAGAGATCAGTGTTCTTTGCCATTAAGGGCTATCTCCACCTTTCTGGAGCACATCAAAACATCTGGGCTGTCCATATCATTGCAGAGAGCAAGACCATCAGGCTTTGGGACATCCCCATGGAAACGTAACACTCATTGGGTCAGTTTAACAGGAGAAGGAACTTGAAAATATTAATTTATTGTTCTTTCCTGAGCCAGGTGAGCCAGGCTAGCAAAGGTGCTGTCAAGTGGGAGGATGAAAATGCATCAAACTCAATCACATTCAAATGTAAGTCCATCATCTGACGTCTAATTGACTTGATGGCTCTGTTCTCTGGACAGATCAGAACACTCTATAAACAATATCAGGTAGATAATGACCGATTTACACACCAGCATTCTCCAATTATCAGATAACTGGATAATATGTTTTTTGGAAATAGTAAAGAGAGAATATTTACCAGAACATTGGGAGAATTTTCTGTGTTTTCTTTTATCTCAGGTGTGAGATTGCAGCTTGGGCCCTAGGCCAAAAGCCTAAATCAAAGAACCATATCTCTTGGCTCAGGTGGTACCACTCTTAACTCTGAGTCTTAAGGTTATGGATGTGAGTTCCATTCCAGGACTTCAGCACAGAAATCTAGGTTAACGCTCTACCTCAGTACTGAGGGAATGCCACATTGACAGAGGGTCAGTACTGAGGGAGTGCTGCACTGTCAGTACTGAGGGAGCGCCGCACTGTCAGAGGGTCAGTACTGAGGGAGCGCCACATTGTCAGAGTGTCAGTACTGAGGGAGTGCTGCACTGTCAGTACTGAGGGAGCGCCGCACTGTCAGAGTGTCAGTACTGAGGGAGCGCCGCACTGTCAGAGTGTCAGTACTGAGGGAGCACCGCACTGTCAGATTGTCAGTACAGAGGGAACGCCGCACTGTCAGAGGGTCAGTACTGAGGGAGCGCCGCACTGTCAGAGTGTCAGTACTGAGGGAGCACCGCACTGTCAGAGGGTCAGTACTGAGGGAGTGCTGCATTGTCAGTACTGAGGGGGCAGAGGGGGAGGGAGTGCTGCACTGTCAGAGGGTCAGTACTGAGGGAGCGCCGCACTGTCAGAGTGTCAGTACTGAGGGAGCGCCGCACTGTCAGAGTGTCAGTACTGAGGGAGCACCGCACTGTCAGATTGTCAGTACAGAGGGAACGCCGCACTGTCAGAGGGTCAGTACTGAGGGAGCGCCGCACTGTCAGAGTGTCAGTACTGAGGGAGCACCGCACTGTCAGAGGGTCAGTACTGAGGGAGTGCTGCATTGTCAGAGGGGCAGTACTGAGGGAGCGCCGCACTGTCAGAGTGTCAGTACTGAGGGAGTGCTGCATTGTCAGAGGGTCAGTACTGAGGGAGTGTCACAATGTCAGTGGGTCAGTACTGAGGGAGTGCTGCACTGCCAGAGAGTCAGTACTGAGGGAGTGTCACGCTGTCAGAGTGTCAGTACTGAAAGAGCACTGCACTGTCAGAGGGTCAGTACTGAGGGAGTGCTGCATTGTCAGAGGGTCAGTATTGAGGGAGTGCCGCAATGTCAGTGGGTAAGTATTGAGAGAGTGCTGCATTGTCAGAGGGTCAGTACTGAGGGAGTGCTGCAATGTCAGTGGGTAAGTACTGAGGGAGTGCTGCATTGTCAGAAGGTCAGTACTGAGGGAGTGCTGCAATGTCAGTGGGTAAGTACTGAGGGAACGTCGCACTGTCAGAGGATCAGTACTCAGAGAGTGCTGCACTGTCAGAGGGTCAGTACTGAGGGAGTGTCATGCTGTCAGAGTGTCAGTACTGAAAGGGCACCACACTGTCAGAGGGTCAGTACTGAGGGAGTGCTGCATTGTCAGAGTGTCAGTACTGAGGGAGTGCTGCAATGTCAGAGGGTCAGTACTGAGGGAGTGCCGCAATGTCAGTGGTAAGTACTGAGGGAGTGCTGCATTGTCAGAGGGTCAGTACTGAGGGAGTGCTGCACTGTCAGAGGGTCAGTACTGAGGGAGTGCTGCATTGTCAGAGGGTCAGTACTGAGGGAGTGCTGCATTGTCAGAGGGTCAGTACTGAGGGAGTGCTGCATTGTCAGAGTGTCAGTACTGAGGGAGTGCCACAATGTCAGTGGGTAAGTACTGAGGGATTGTCGCACTGTCAGAGTGTCAGTACTGAGGGAGTGCTGCAATGTCAGAGGGTCAGTATTGAGGGAGTGCTACACTGTCAGAGGGTCAGTGCTGAGAGAGTGCTACATTGTCAGAGGCTCCGTACTAAGGGAGTGCAGCACTGTCAGAGGGTAGGTGCTGAGGGAGTGCCACACTATTAGAACGTCAGTACTGAGGGAGTACAGCCGGGAATCAAACCAGGATCTCTGGCACTGTGAGGTACCAGTATTAATCACTGTGCCAGCATGCTGCCCCCACTATCCATTGCTGGTATTAGTCTAGTAAACCTTCACTGAACTGCTTCCAACACATTTACATTTTTCCTTAAATAAGAAAACCAATACTGTACATAATACTCAACTTTCATCTAGAAGGACAAAGGCAGCGGAGACATGGGAACCCCATCACCTGCAAGTTCCCCTTCAAGTTACTCTATATGCTGACTTGGAAACATATCGCCATTCCTTTGCAGTCACTGGGTCAAAATCCTGGAATTTCTCCCTAATGTGCATTAACCCACAGTATGTGGACTGCAGCGATTCAAGAAGGCAGCCTGCCTCCACCTTCTCAAGGGGCAACAAAGGATAGGCAATAAATGCTGGCCAGCCAGCAATGCCCATGTACCAAGAATGATTTTTTAAAAAATGTGGTGTCACCAATGCCCTGTACAACTGAAGCATAATCCCTGTATATTTGTAATCAATTCCCCTCATTATAATAACATTCTAGCTTTTCTGTACCTGTACATCAGCTTTTTTTTGATTCATGCACGATGACACCCAGATCCCTCTGCATCTCAGGGCGTGTAATTTCACACCATTTAGATAATTAGCTTTTCTTTTATTCATGCTGCATCTGACAGCACAATAACCTGCCAACAGTCCATGAATATTGGACAAGTGGTTGGGAGGCAACTCGTGCCCAACAAACTAGCCCCCAACACTTCAACTTAATTCACAGCGGCACAGTGGTTAGCACTGCTGCCTCACAGCGCCAGGGACCCGGATTCAATTCTGGCCTCAGGTCACTGTCTGTGTGGAGTTTGCACATTCACCCATTGTCTGCGTGGGTTCCCTCCGGGTATTCCAGTTTCCTTCTATAGCCTGGGTTGGCCATGCTAAATTGACCCTAGTGTCAGGAGAACTAGCTAGGGGTTGTGTGGATAGGGCTTGGGCGGAACTGTGCAGATTCAATGGGCTGAATGGCCTCCTTCTGCACTGTAGGGATTCTATGATTCTAAAAGCACCAAAAGAACAGCCTGAAGGTGTGAAAGATGCTGAAGAAAAACAGGTTTTTCAAAATATAAATGTCTTCTGGACAGGAGGAGGATAAATTTGCTGAACAGAAAGAATAGACAGTACAGATCAATTGAAGGTTTTTAAACTCTATCAACGCAGCTGAACCTTGGAGTACAGATTTGGTTGTAATTTTGAAACAAGCAAATGACTTTGTCTCACAATCAGCAATTGTACAATTGATTTTCTGTATGCTTTTTCTGCTGAATAATGGTTATTACAAAGTTAAGGATAGGAATTCATGGAATGTTCCGAGTCACCGTGTTCCCTGAACCAGCATCTGATAGGCAATTCTTTCCTTTGCAATCAAAGCTCTGATTTTCTCCTGAGCACAGCTGATCTTGTGCTGGCTCCCTTTGCAGGTTGGGTGGTCCGCGTCCTCTGGTACCTCCAGCGAGAAACCGTTCTTGGCCTGTGAACGAGTGGTAAATGGAATTAAACCAGATGCAATTAGCAGAGCACAAATCTAAACCATCCAGTCAATGTTACCCAGGAATTCTTCAACAGAGAAACCTTCGTCCATGTCAAGGTGTCAAGGTGACCTGCCCAAGGCAGCTGATCTGTTCATTTCCCCTGGCCACGCGGCCTTAGTCTTCTGTTGCTCAAAAGAGTGTCACATTTTCAATTTCAATGAGTGATACAATGAGGAAGAAATAAATACAAATTCATTATACTGTTGCCTTCTTTGTTGCGCGCTTGAAAGAAATATAAGTCCTTTTCAGAAGGAGGCCATTTGACCTATCAAGTCCATACCGAGTCTCTGACAGACATCTAACCATCTTACCCAGCCATCTAAGGGACAATTTACCATGGCCAATCCACCAAACCTCCACACCTTTGGAGTGTGTGAGGAAACCCCAGAGCACCCAGAGGAAATCCTTGCAGACATGGGGAGAATGTGCAAACTCCACATAAGCAGCCACTCCAGGCCGGAATTGAACTTAGGTCCCTGGCGCTATGAGACAGCAGAGCTAACCACTGTGCCACCGGGCCTTTTCTGGAAGGAACCCCACTGTAATCCACTACAACCGCCACCCCAACTTCCCCACCACACACACACACACACACGCGCGCACGCGCACCCCTCTAGGAATGGGATTCTTTGGCCGCACTCACCTCAAGACTGAAAAATCCTGCTCAAAGTCAATAGACCTTTACATCTTCTACCCTGCTCCCCCCACATCCTAACACCGTCTGTCACAATTCTCATGGCGAGCGGGATGGGAAAAATTCCATCCAAACTCTCAAATAATCCTGCCTCTTTATCTCTAAACCTACGGTTCCTTAAATCTAACTTGGGAAATAAGACCATAAAATCATAAGATGTAGGAGCAGAATTAGGTTATTTGGCCCATCGAGTCTGCTCCATCATTTGACCATAGCTGATATGTTTCTCAACTCCATTCTCCTATCTTTTCCCAGTAACCTTTGACCCCCTAACTAATCCTGTGCTCTCCTTTCCTTCTTTACGAACAGTAAGCATGTACACCGTGCAAGAAACAATACTTTCACTGTATACCAATATATGTGACAATAATAAATTACATCAAATCAGATTTGATGCTTTCAGTTATAAGGAGAGGCTGGATAGCCTGGGACTTTTATCTGTGGAGTGTAGAGGGCTTAGGGCTGATCTTGTAGATGTCTATAATTAATGAAAGGTATAGAGAAGAGAGACAGTCAATATCTTTTCCCAAAGATAGGGGAGTCTAAAACTAGAGGGCAAAGGTTTTAGGTGAGAGAGGGGAGGCAGTGAAAGGTCCAGAGGTGCAATTGTTTCACACAGAGGGTGGTGAGTGTCTGGAACAAGTTGCCAGAGGTAGTAGTAGAGGTGGGTACAATTTTGTTTTTTGAAAAGCATTTAGACAGTTACATGGATATGATTGGTATAGGATATGGGCCAAATGCGGGCAACCGGGACTCAGTTAGTGGTGAAAAAAGGGCGTGGAATTAGTTGGACCAAAGGGCCTGTTTCCATGTTGTAAACCGCCAGGACTCTATGACTCAAATCAAGTCAAATCAAAAGGATCTATCTCTCTCTCTGTCTTAAATATATTCAATGACCTGGAGTCCACAGACTGCAGTGGCAATGAATTCCACAGATTCAGCACACTCTGGTTGAAGAAATACCTGTCCCATTGTTGTTCCAGTCATTTTCATTTCCTCCATCTCAGACTAATAGAGTCTGAGTGAAGATATTGATCGCTGTTTATTTCTGGGCAACTTTACTCGATGGACTGTCCACACCACCAGGGATACAAATGAGGCTACCCAATTCCACATGAGTTCGAGATAACAGAGAAAGGAGCCATAGCCACTCAACTGGATTTAAACTTCTCTCACAGTGATCTTACTAAAATCCCACAAGCAGTAAGGCAGTGAACCCTCTCTTGCTTCATTATCTAGAAGTAAGATTCGAAGGAGATTGTCATTGACTTCAGGAAGCGTAAAGGAGAACATGCCCCCGCCTACCTCAGCGGGACAAAATAGAAAGGGCCAAGATCTCTAACAACCTGGTCCCCCCCATGCTGACACTATGGTTAAGAAAACCGGCCAACGCCTCCACTTTCTCAGAGGACTAAGGGACTTTGGCATGTCAGCTATGACTCTCACCAACTTTTACAGATGCACATTGAAAGCATTCTTTCTGCTTGTGTCACAGGTTGGGATGGCTGCTGTTCTGCCCAAGATTGCAAGGAATGACAAAAGGTCATAAATCTAGCTCAATCCATCACGCAAACCAGCCTCCCATCCATTCATTCTCTCTACACTTCCCGTTGCCTCGGCAAAGCAGTCAGCATAATCAAGGACCCCATGAACCTGGGCATTCTCTCTTCCACCTTTTTCCATTGGGAAAAAGATACAAATGTCTGAGGTCACGCACCAACCGACTCAAGGACATCTTCTTTCCTGCTGCTGTCAGACTTTTGAATGGGCCTACCTTGAATTAAGTTGATCTTTCTCTACACCCTAGCTATAACTGTAACACTACATTCTGCACTCTCTCCTTTCCTTCTCTATGATTGATACGCTTTGTCTGTATAGCATGCAAGAAACAATACTTTCCACTGTATAATATACTGTCTATATGTGACAATAGTAAATCAAATGAAAAGCAAAATCAGAAAACATGTGGGGTACTAAACATGCCACTAGCAGTCAGAGAGGTAAAGAAGAGATGCATTTAAAGGATGAAGTGAATAAACACACAAGACGGAAAGGAATTCAAAGATATGTAGAGTTTAATGCAGTTTAATACTTAACGGCATTACCACTGGACATTTAACCGCAAAACTCAGCTAATGTTCTGGCGAGCTGGGTTCAAATCCCGCAAGAGTAGACGGTGGAATTTGAATTCAATAAAAAATATCTGAAATGAACTGATGACTATGAAATCACTGTCAATTGTCAGAAAAAACCCATCTGGTTTATTAACGTCCTTTAGGGAAGGAAATCTGCCATCCTTACTCAGTCTGGCCTACATGTGACTCCAGAGCCATAGCAAATGTGATTGATTCTCAATTGCCAACCGGCCACACCCATATCCCACAAATGAATAAAGGAAAAGGATGCTTGCATGAAACACAAGACCCCAACATGAATCCATTGCCTCAAATGGCCCAGTTTCTGTGCCATGAGTTTAACATAATAATTTATTTTGGTTGTGCTGGCTGAGGGAGGGGTACTGATTCTGGAGAATGCCCCTCCTGCTCTTTGATTGGAATCGATTTTGTCCACTTGTTGAACTGCAGGCAGGAAGAGAAGGAGGGAAAAGAAATAAAATAGTGGCTCAAGTTTCCAAAGAAAGCCCTAGTATTGCTGCTTTTGTACATATTACAAAAAACCGTCTGTTCCTGTAGTTCATTGCATTTGCCCGAATGTGACCCCAGCAGTCAGAGTAATGGAGAGAATCATTCAAAGCATTAATTGTAGAATCCCTACACTGCAGAAGGAGACTATTTGGTCCATCAAGTCTGCACGACAAGAATCCCACCCAGGCTCTATCCCCTGAACTCCACCTAATTACACTGCAAATCCCCTTGACACTAAGGGGCAATTTAGCACGGCCAATCCACCTAGCCTCCACATCTTTGGACCATGAGAGGAAACCAAAGCATCCGGAGGAAACCCACACAAACACGGGGAGAAAATGCAAACTCCACATAGAAAGTGAACCAAGGCCAGAATTGAATCCAGTTCTCTAGCGTTGTGAGTCAACAGCACTAACCACTATGTCATCATACGATCAAAAAATATGCTCGGAAAAATATAGTTAGGAAGGAACAAAGGACAAAATCCAGTCATAAAATCCTTACAATGCAGAGGAAGGCCATTCGGCCCATTGACTCTACACCAACTCGCCAAAGGATCAATTTATCCTAGGCCCACAACCCACCCTATTCCCATAACCTCACACATTTACCTCGCTAAATCCCCCTAACCCACATATCTTAGGACACTTAGGGGTAATTTATCATTGAATCATAAAATCCCTACAGTATAGTAAGAGGCTGTTTAGCCTATCGAGTCTACACCGACAACAATCCCACCCAGTCTCTATCCCACGTATTTTACCCTGCTAATCTCCCTGACACAAAGGGACAATTTTGCATGGCCAATCTATCTAACCAGCACATCTTTGGGCTTGTGGGAGGAAACCAGAGCAACCAGAGGAAACCCACACAGACACAGGGAGAACATGCAAACCCCGCACAGACAGTGACCCGGGCCAGGAATCGAACCTGGGTCCCTCGCACTCTGAGGCTGCAGTGCTAATCACTGTGCCACTGTGATCCAATTGAGTTTGATTAATTCAGGGTGTAGATTTAACAGCAGTCCAGATGGACATTTGCCCAGTGGACAGGGGGTCAGGAAGAAGAGAGGGGCTTGAGGCAGAAGAGTGGGTTAAATATGCGATTTGCTGTACCTAAAAAGATGCACAATTCAGGTTTGTGTGAGTATAACAGACAATGGAAAGGCTGCACTGGCCTCATGCACACAGCAGGTGCTTGAATTCAAACTAAGGAAGGCTGGACATTTGCCATTCAATTTTAAGCTATCAAATAATTCATCATTGCCACAAAATCTGCCTTTATATTGCCCCCTTTATATTGGACAGACAGAAGCACAGCCCGGAGTTCAAAGAGAATCAAGAGTTGATTGAAATCTAACTGCCGTAATTACCCAATAACCTCAGATGTTAAGCCAGTTGCTGTCCTGCCATCTCAGAGAGCAGCAATAGTTTCTGGTTCTAGTTCAGGAAGAGGGATTGGGAATCAATTCTGGCTCCTGCTGTCTGACAGGAACATTGTTTTCTATTGGGTCGGAGACCTGAAACCCCACACGATAATCATCGAAGACTTGAATAATCTTGCCTCCTTTCATTCCTGTTGCGCAGGTACTGACACTTTGTTGCAGTCCAAGTCCATACACGGTGGTACAGTGGTTAGCACTGCTGTCTCACAGTGCCAGGGAACCCGGTTCAATTCCCAGCTGGGGTCACTATCTATGCAGAGTCTGCACATTCTCCCCATGCCCGTGTAGGCTTCCTGCGGGTGCTCTGGTTTCCTCCCACAATCCGAAAGACGTACTGGTTAGGCACTGGAGTGTGGCAACTAGGGGATTTTCACAATAATTTCATTGCAGTGTTAATGTAAGCCTACTTACCATACTGATTAATAAACTTTAAATTTCCTCCGGCCCCTCTCCACCAGCCCAACATCTGGAATAAATGCCCGTTTGGTGATCGACACTGTCAATCCGTTCCCATCCTCAGCCGTGGAATAGAATCTCTGGTGCAGAAGGAGCCTGCATCAACAACAATCCTATCCCTGTAATCCTACATATTTACCCTCCTAATCCTCTGACTTTCGGGGCAATTTCACATGGTCAATCCACCTAACCCACACATCTTTGGACTGTGGGAGGAAACCCATGCAGACACGGGGAGAACGTGCAACTCCATGTTCTGGACGTGGAGACAATGACCCAAGGCTGGAATTGAACCCCATCCCTGGCACTGTGTCAGCACTAGAATCAAACAATAGGACCATTGGATGAGAGTCAAAACCAGAACCGTAACTGATTCTCTCCTCCTTCGCAAAGGGATACTGCGTCCAACTGTAACAAACTGGCTGAAATCAGATAACCACGCAGAGAGCAAACGGAACAATGATTAAGCTGAGGTCTTCATCATCTCTCTTGGGTTGAGCTAATCCGTGGACTGAATCATTAGGTGGGGGGGGGGGGGGAACCAGGTCAAGAACACTTGTTACCCTGCGAGCGATTGAAGGCAACAATTTTGGCTGGGGGCCTGGTTGTCTGTGGTAACGGTGAAATATTTTGATTACCTCTAAATCTTTAACCCTTCCTTCGCCCACTTAAGATGTTGAAGAATTCCAGTCATGTTTTAATTTGGCGCAGAGAGGAAATAAAAGGAAGATGGCTTGTCCAGAATGGTTAACGAGATTGCCTTTCCCTTTTGCCAGCACATCAGTGAGATTCAAGGCATTTGGTGTTCTCAAGCACTTTCGGAAAATTAATGAGGATTTCTTTTTTTGGCAACCAATACCAGAAAAAGCATTTGATTTGTCTCTGGGCTGATTTTCGCAGGCTACAACCTTTCTGATTAATTGCAAGAGACAGGGCTAATGGATGCATGTCCCTTCCCAGTCATTTAATAGATGCACACTAATTAACATATCGATTCCTCCTCATAATCCACAATTCTCCTGCGTCTGCAATTAAACTGTACTCTGGCATTTGTTCAATGCCCCATCAATCTAAATGATGAAAAACAAATCTTACTGGAAATATTGATTTGAGTTCTTATCATATAATTTTTCCAGAACAGTAAGTGATAAATCTTTGATGAAGATTGAATTTCCAATCCACTCTGCAGGAAGCTATATTGAATTCTCTAAGTAGAGTGACTAGAACTGTACTTTTCCATTGCTGAATGAATGTTTTCTCAGTGATTACAGCTTCTTCTCTTCCTTTTTAGGGAGTCCCTCAGGGTCAAGGGTCATTTGCTTCCATTCCATTTCAATGGGTTGCAAGTTGGCCGCTTGGTCCAATGTATGATCTACAGACTCTCCCATTTGGGAGACGGGCGCTGCGCAAAGAGTTGGGTGGATGGACAGAATGTTTGGAGATTTGGGAACTGCCTCTTATGCCGCAACTTCACCTTTGCACATTCCTGATTAAGCCCCTCAATGTGATATAAAATAATGTCTTAAATCAAGTTATCCAATTGAGTTATAGAATCATAGAGAGTCTACAGTGCAGAAGGAAGCCAGTTGGCCCTTCGAGTCTGCACCAACAACGATCCCACCCAGGCCCTATCCCTGTTACGATGTGGAGATGCTGGCATTGGATTGGGTGAGCACAATAAGAAATCTCACAACACCAGGTTAAAGTCCAACAAGTTATTTGGTATCACAAGCTTTCAAAGCGCTACTCCTTCATCAGGTAAGTGATATCACGAGCTTTCGGAGTGCTGCTCCTTCATCAGGTGAGCATCAAAGCTCATGATACCAAATAAACCTATTGGACTTTAACCTGGTGTTGCAAGACTTTTTACTCTATCCCTGTTATCACCAGGGTCACTGTCTGTGCAGAGTTTGTGCATTCTCTCCATGTCTGTATGGGTTTTCTCTGGATGCTCCAGTTTCCTCCCACAATCCGAAAGACGTGCTGGTTAGGTGCTTTGGCCATGCTAAATTCTCCATCAGTGTGCCCGAACAGGCACCGGAGTGTGTTCAGAGGTTGTCAATCCCACTCTAGCGATGCAAGGACCATTTGCGCAAGATCGTTTCCTGCTCTCCAGTGTGATTTGTATATCTTGGTAAGGCAGAAAGAAAGTCTTTCACACACACAAACCTGAGGGGCCATTCTCTCGAGTTAGTTTCTGTAGGAGGGTGTTCTGTGGTTCACCACTGCACCAGGGACATGTCCTGACATGTCTGTGTGTGCATACATGTATGTGTGTATGTGCAAGGCAGGTATGTTGTAAGTACTCACAATGATTATGCAATTTAAATCATGTTTCAATATTTTTAAGTTTATTAGTGTCACAAATGGGCTTACATCACACTGTAAAGCAGTTACTGTGAAACTCCCCAGTCGCCACACTCGGGCGCCTGTTCAGGTTCACTGAGGGAGTATTTAGCATGGCCAATGCATTTAAGCAGCACATCTTTCAAACTGTGGGAGGAAACCCACGCAGACACAGGGAGAACATGCAGACTCCATACAGATAGTGACCCAAGCCTGGAATCAAACCTGGGTCCCTGACACTGTGAGGCAGCAGTGCTAACCATTGTGCCACTGTGCTGCCCTCCAAACACTAGAATTTTGATGGTAGATTTTGCAAAGAAGCTGCAAAGATAAGCCATTGATTGCTTTAATTACCTCTTTTGAAAGCTGGTACTCTTTTAAATGGGAAGCCTTGTGGCACAGTGGGTTTTGTGTCACTACCTCTGAGCCAGGAGCTCTGCATTTGTGTCCTATTAAGAAGTCTCACAACACCAGGTTAAAGTCCAACCAGCTTTTGGGGTTTGCCCCTTGTGGCTTTACTATCAAATAAACTGATTGGACTTTGACCTGGTGTTGTGAGACTTCTTGCTGTGTTTACCCAGCCCAACCCCGGCATCTCCACATCATGACTTCGTGTCCCATCCCAGGGCTTGATGACCAAGGAAGGTACGTTAATAATGTGTCCAAACAGGAATGTGAACCTGCAAAATTCTTCCAAACGTGCCAACGGCTGGTGGTAAGAGAGGGAGAGACTATTGGTCAACCATGCTTCATATGGAGTTGCACCTTCAATCTATGAGCCTCTTGCAACACATTAGCAACTGGTTCCAAGAATTACAAGCTATGGAAACAGATGAATGTCTGCCTTGGTCTTACTCGGTGTGGGAAGAGAATTGGATTCATCTAAATGCAGACAGGATGGCCTGCAATTGCTGTTCTGGTCAGGTCATTAAATCCCTGTCTACACTGAATTGGTGCTTTACAATTAATCAATGGAAGCTGCCCATCTCAAAAACCCCTGATACATCTGCTGCTTCATGTGTTTTAGGACCTTGGTGTTTGAGGAAGAAAGGCTACCTCTGTTCTCAAGCTGTCTTCACCAATACTTCCACCACAACTTCACTGCATCTTGAGGCACTGTTCTCTCCATCCTGCTGCAATCAAATGTAAAAACAACAGAATTTATCCAATCTCAAGGACACTGAACAATTAGCTGATGCACAGGGCAATTTACACAGCAGAACCTCCCCTTCTCAAGGCCAGCCACCAAACGGCTAACACTCAGAAATGACACAATTACACTGCATGTGCTTTACCATCTCAGGGCTACTGAACAATAAACTAACCTATGCGCTGAAACAATAGAACCTCCCCTTCTCAGGAGCATGGAGCCAATTCCAGATACTCAGGGATGGCTGCAAACCAGGAAATTCTTTTGACACGGAGACCTGACAACTTTCTTTGGGATAGCGAAAAGAACAAAGGAAATTACAGCACAGGAAGAGACCTTTCAGCCCTCCAAGTCTGCACCCACCATGCTGCCTGGCTTAACCCTTCCAGGGACCATATCCCTCTTTTCCCATCCCAGTCATGTATTTGTCAAGATGCTTCTTAAAAGTCATTACCATATCCATTTCCACTACTTCCCCCGGCAACGAGTTCCAGGCTCCCACTACTCTGTGTAAAAAATCTGCCTTGTACGTCTCCTTTAAACTTTGCCCCTTGCACCTTAAACCTGTGCTCCTAGTAATTGACTCCTCCATCCTGGGAAAAAGCTTCTGACTATCCACTCTATCCATGCCTCTTGTGATCTTGTAGATTATGAAAGGATTTTGGAGGACCTCAAGGAGGAAATCTGATTCGGTTGGCTGCCTGCCAGCGACCCCAATACCTGCTCAGTCCTGTGCAAAGGGGGTTTCACATGTTAGACAGCCAGACCAATTGCTGTACTCACCAGCTGACTAAGCACCGTTGCAGAGGTAGCAGTGATGAGGGAAGGGGGCTGGTAGGGGTGGAATCTATCCCATCATCACTGCTGTTCTGGGACTCACAACTGCCCTCCAAGGGATGGGCAATAAATTCTGCCCAGCCAGTAATACAACTGTCCCACAAATGAATTTAAGAAAAACACAGCTTTATAACCTGCTCACAGCCAGATCCCACATGAAGGAGTGAGCGGACAATTTGCATTTTGGTGATATTAGCTTAGGGAGGGATGTTGGATGGGGCAGTTAGAGAGTTTCCTGCTTTTCTTTCTGAATGCCATGGAATCTCCTGTGCCAACATAAACAGGCAAACTGTTCAATTTCTCATCTGAAAAATGGCACCAGTAACAATGTCAAACTCCTCCGATATTGCATTAACCTCCCAGTTTAGATTATGTCTCAAGACCCTAACCCAAAATGTTCCAATTCTGAGATGAATGTCACTAGGTGTGATGAATCTACTGGTGAATATTGCACCCAACAATAACTCACAAAGCACCTCCAAGATCCAAAAATAACCCAAAATTAATTCACAAGAGATATAAGACACACAATGAGACATGATTAATTTGATTTGATTTATTATTGTCACATGTATTAGTATACAGTGAAAAGTATTGTTTCTTGCACAATACCATTCATAGAGAAGGGAAGGAGGGGGTGCAGAATGTAGTGTTACAGTCATAGCTAGGATATAGAGAAAGACCAACTTAATGCTATGTAGATCTATTCAAAAGTCTGATGGCAGCAGGGAAGAAATTGTTCTTGATTTGGTTGGTATGCGACCTTAGACTTTTGTATCTTTTTCCCGACGGAAGAAAGTGGAAGAGAGAATGTCCAGGGTGCGGGGGATCCTTAATTTTGCTGGCTGCTTTTCCAAGGGCATCGTTCACAATTCTTTGTAGCTTCTTGTGGCCTTGAGCACAGCAGGAGCCATACCAAGTTGTGATACAACCAGAAAGAATGCTTGTATGGTGCATCTGTAAAAGTTGGTGAGAGTCATAGCGGACATACAAATTTCCTTCATCTTTTGAAAAAAGTAGAGGCGTTTGTGGGTTTTCTTAACTATAGTGTTGGCATGAGAGGCCCAAGACACATTGTTGGTGATCTGGACACTTAAAAACTTGAAGTTCTACAAAGATAAAAACTTGGTAGAAAAGTCAAGAGAGTTGACCAAAAGTTGAGAAGTTGGGAGAGACTTGAACATGGGGGAGGGGGCATTTAGTAAGTGAATCCCACAGAGTAATTGGTGTCACTCTACAATGCTCTGCCATTACAGAGTGCAGGGATGAGAAGACTTCAGATCTGAAATATTGAATGGAACAAATGAGGGGCTTGTGACACCTCAAAGCTTCCAGCTATTTCCAAGTCTTAAACTCCCGGCCAAGTTTGGTACAAACTGAGCCATCAAAGACTCACTGGGTCTCCGTTTGCAAAGAAAGCAGGCCCAGGCAGAAACTCAGGCACACTATTGTCACTCCCTTGGCTGGAAAAAAAGACAAGAATTGGACGACAGATGGATTACTATCACTGAATCACCAATTACCACCATCCTGGAGGTTACCATTGACCAGAAACTGAACTGGACCAGCCATATAAATATTGTGCTAAAAGAGCAGGTCGGAGATGGGGAATTCTGCGGTGAGTAACTGACTCCTGTCTCTCCAAAGCCGGTCCACCATTCGCAAGGCACAACTCAGGAATATTCTCATTTCCTTGGATGAGTGCGGTTCCAGCTGAATTTTCTCAGCTGATTGACAGTGGGACAGGAGTTGAGTCCAATGTTCTCTTGCCACCACAACATATGACCAGTGGCAGGAAATTTGACAGTACAGTTGCCCATGGGCCAGCCAACTGAGCGACTTAGATATCCAAGCTAAAAAACCATTTCCCACTCTCGCTTCCCAGCATTTTGTCCATGTCGAGGGGTGGGGGCAGTCTACCACCAAACAGGGAAGCTGCCAGGAAAACCACCTTGTTCTGGTGAAGGGAGTCCGTCCTGGTTGGATGCTCCATGCTCCATGGAGTAATACCCCCCACTCTTCCTACACGCTGATTATGGCTTCCACTGTGACAACAGTGCCATGATGCCTCTGATTGCCAGGTCCTGCCTGCCTATCTTCCTGGCTGCAACTTCTCCCAACCACCCTTTTCTCTCCTTTCCCCACCATTACAGGTGCCCATCTTTCTGCTCGGGGAGCCTCAGCACTGACCATTGCTAGCAGAGACTTCTGGCCAGCCTATTGAGCGTGCAGCTTCTGAGGGGGTGGAGGGGGGTGGGGTGGGAGACCACAGCAAAAGACTCACAATTGGTTGCCATCAGTTATTTCTTCACGAGGGCCCTGCTGCTGACTGCCAGCACCTTACAGAAGATTACAACCATATTCCAATTACTTTATTGACTCTGAAGCACTTTGTGCTAGTGTGAAAGACAAAGAAAGATGCTTTATAAATGCAAATCCATTCTTTATCTCATTGATGCAACTTACTTGCTTCTTATTCCACACTTCAATTAAGCAGTGCACTGCCAGTTCCTTAAACTCATTCACATAGTTGCCCTCCTGATCAGAATAACTCCAAGAGTCGGCTGTAAAGGAACTCTGCTTTATTGTACAAAATAAACTAAAAGAGAAGCCACAAGGCTGTGGTGAACACAACAAGCCCCAACTGGGACAATGGAACAGTGGACTCACTCAGGGTCTTGCTTTATATAAGGCTTGTTGCAACGAGCTCCACCTGTTGAATTAATTACCAATCTCACATGTCCTAGAGGGGGATCAGTCAGTGATTGCCCATACAAGTCATGGGGGTTATCACACTGCTCACTGCGTCACTGTTCTATTCAAGACACATTCCTTGCTTTTGATATGGAGTGTTCATCTGTTCACATCTGGAAGGAGTAAGGTCAAGGGAACGGTTTTGGTGTATACTCTTCATCAGAACTGGAAATACAATGCTTTCAATTCAGTTGAAGGCTGGTTAACTTTCAGTGCTCGTCAAAGGTAGACAGGTCTGAGTCATTTAGTTTTAAATGATTACCTCATTTGGATTCATCCTTCTGAACATATTATGACTTTGAATGGACAAGGATAGACAAAAAATTACAAGCACTGTTCACTTTTGCTCTTTCTAGTTGCTGACTGACCATGTTCTGTGATTCCAGCATGTCATACTCTCCATTATAATTCCTAATTTTAGTTATTCACTATGTCCACCTTGAATTACAGCTGCCTTTTAACATAAACTTTCTTACCCATATACAGTTCCTGTTGACTATCTGAAAGCAAGACTGAGCCAGGAAACATGTGAAGAGCTCTCAAAACATTGGGTGGATAAAATCCTTGTGGCAGCCAGACATACATTCCAGGGAAGTCCCAGGTTCAGGGCTGTTTATTGTACTGGAGGTTTTGTACTAATCAGGGCACACAGATTTAAAATAATTGGGGAAAGAATTGGAGCAGAGATGAGGGGGTTGGCTTTTAACACAGGAAGTTGTTATAATTTTGACTGCACCTGGACGGGTAGTGGAAGCAGATTCAATAATTAAATTCAAAAGGGAATTGAATGAATGCTCGGAATCATAGAATCCTACAGTGCAGAAGGAGGCCATACGGCCCATCGAGTCTGCACCAACCGCTATCCCACCCAGATCCTATCCCCATGTATTTACCCTGCTAATCCTCCTGACACAAAGGGGCAATTTAGCATGGCCAATCCACCTAACCTGCACATCTTTGGAGATGCATCTTTGAGGAAGATACATTTGCAGGGCTATAGGGAAAGAGTGACGGGATTAATTGGATAGATTTTTCAAAGAGCTAACACAGGGAAGATGGGAGCATCACCTCCCCATCACCACATTCAAACTCCAGTTCTGTCCATCCAGCTTGTTATTGTGATTATAGAGACATGGCTGCAAGGTAACCAAGGCTGGGAACTGAATATCCAAGGGACCTCGATATTTAGGAAGGACAGACTAAAAAGAAAAGGAGCTGGATTGGTGTTGTTAGTTAAGAATGAAATCAGTGCAACAGTGAGACAAGATATGGGCTCAGAAAGCCTAATGTAGAATTAGATTGGTGGGACTAAGAAATAATAGTGAAAACATTAGTGAGAGTTTAAGGTGAGAGGAGAAAGATTTAAAAGAGACCCAATGGGGAACTTCTCCACGCATGGTATGTGTATACAATGAGCTGCCAGAGTGTACCACTCTCCTTTCCTTCCCTACGAACAGTACAGCACACAAGAAACAATACTTTTCACAGTATGTTAATACATGTGACAATAATAAATCAAATCAGAGAAAGTGATTGAGGCAGATATAATAGCAACATTTAAAAAGCATTTGGGTAAATTCAGGAATTGAAAAGGATTAGAGGGATATGGACCAAATATGGGCAATTGGGACTAGCTGGAATGGTACCATCATCAGCATGGATCAATTGAGCCAAAGTTTCCATGCTGTATTGGTCTATAACTCAATGACCCTATGAGTTGTCTCTGTGCCTCCAAACAGCAGTGGTAAGGTGGGGGATGGCATTAAACAGGAAATTTGAGATGCTTGCAAAAAGCGTGCTACAGTAATCATGAGTGATCTTAAACTACATATAAATTGTGCAAACCACATTAGCACCATTACAGCAGCAAAAGAATTCCTGGAGTATGTACAAGACATTTTTTTTTAGATGAGTATGTTGAGGGGACAACTCGGGAACATGATATCCTCGATTTGGTATTATGCAATGAGAAGGAGTTGATAAATAATCTAACTGTGCCAAGTCCTTTAGGGAACAGTGATCATAACATGACAGAATTCCTCATTAGGATGGAAAATCAAGAAGTCCGATCTGAAACTCAATCTAGACAAAGAAAACAACTAAGGTATGAGGCACAAGTTGGTGAAGATAGATTGGGAAACTTTAGCCGGAATTTTCCAGCCATTCATGCCAGTGGGATTCTCTGGTCCCGCTGCAGTGAATAGAGATTTGGCTGAGTGCCAAATTCTCCATCCTCGGTTGCAGCAGTGGCAGAGTTGAATGCCCAGAAAAATCTGGCCATAATTAAATGGAATGATGGTGGATGGGTAATAGTTAAAATTTAAGCAACAAATGTACGCATTGCAAATATTATACATTCCTTTCTGGTACAGATACACAACAAGGAAAGCAGTCTAACCATGGCTAACTAACAAAATAAATAAAGGATAATACTGGATCCAAAGCAGAGTCATATAAATTTGTTAGAAAAAGTAGCAAGTCTGAGAATCAGGAATACTTCAGAATTTAGCAAAGGAGGACAAAGAGGTTGATCAAGAAGGAAAGAAAGACTATGAGAATAAAGTTACAAGAAATAAAAGGAGACTGTAAAACCTTCTATCAATATGTAAAAAGACAAAGATTAGTAAAGACAAATGTAAAGCAATTAAAAGTCAAAAACAGGAAATTTTATAATAGAGAACAAGGAAATGGCAGAACAATTAAATGACTCTTTAGTTCTATTTTCACAGAGGTAGACACAAATAATTTCCCCGAAATGCTTGGGAACCAATAGTCTAATGAGAAGGAGGAATTGAAAGAAAATACTGAACAAAAAGCACTGAGCAAATTAATTGGACTGAAAGCTGATAAATCCCCTAGGACAGATAATCTACATCCCAGGCCACTGAAGGAAGTAGCCATGGAAATAATAGACATATTGGCTGTCATTTTCCAAAATTCTATAGATTCTTGAACAGTCCCTCAAACTACAGTAGATTGGAGGGGGGGCAAATGTAACCTCACTACTTAAAAAAGGAGGGTGGAGGAAAACGGGGAACTAGAGACTGGTTAGCCTAATATCAGCATCAGGAAAATGCTGGAGTCTGTTGTAAAGGACGTGATAAGGGGACACTTGAAAATATCTACGGGATGAGTCAAAATCAGCACAGATTTATTAATTGATTTGATTTGATTTATTATTGCCACAAGTTTTAGCATATTGTGAAAAGTATTGTTTCTTGCCCTCTATACAAAGCATACTGTTCATAGAGAAGGAAATGAGAGAATGTAGAATGTAGTGTTATAGTCATAGTTAGGGTGCAGCAAAAGATCAACTTAATGCAAGGGAGGTCCATTCAAAAATCTGATGGCAGCAGGGTAGAAGCTGTTCTTGAGTGGGTTGATATGTGACCTCAGACTTTTATATCTTTACCCGACGAAAGAAGGTGGAAGAGAGAATGTCCGGGGTGCATGGGGTCCTTAGTTATACTGGCTGCTTTGCCGAGGCAGTGGGAAGTGTAGACAGTGGATGGGAGGCTGGTTAGCGTGATGGATTAGGCTACATTCGTGATCTTTTGTAGTTTCTTGCAGGCTTGGGCAGAGCACCTACTGGAGATTTCTGTAACTAATAGAGTAGATCAAGGTGAGCCAGTAGATGCTGTGTATTTGGATTTTCGAAAAGCTTTTGATGAAGTCCCACATAACTGTTAGCATGCAAAATTAAAGCACATGGGATTGGGGGGAATATGTTGGCATGGATTGAGAATTGGTTAGCAAACTGGAAACTGGGCCTTTTTTGAAAAGATAGGCAGTGTCCAGTGGGGTCCTGCAGGGATCAGTACTTGGGTTCCAGCTATTCACAATATACATCAATGATTTGGATGAGGAAAACAAATGTAATATTTCCAAGTTTGCTGACGACACAAAACTTGGTGGGAATGTATGTGGTGAGAAGGATTTTAAAAGACTTTAATGTGTTTTAGAGAAGTTTGGGCAAATACATGGCAGATGCAGTTTAAAATGAATGAATATGAGGTTTTGCACTTCAGAAGAAGAGACAGAATTGGAGAATATTATTTAAATAATGATAGATTGGGAAATGTTGATACAAAGGGACCTGGGTGTCCTTGTACACCAATCACTGAAAGTAAGCATGCAAGTATAGTAAATGGCTAGGAAGTCAAGTGATATGTTACCCTTCATTACAAGAGGATTTGAGTACATGGGAAAGGATACCTTACTGCAGATTACAGGGATCAGGAGATCACAGCCTGAGTACTGTGGACAGTTTTGGTCTCCTTATCTAAGGAAGGACATACTTGCCATTAAGAGAATGAGGCAAAGGTTCACCTGACAGGTTGAGCAGCATGGTGGCACAATGGTTAGCACTGCTGCCTTACAATGCCAGGGACCCAGGTCTGATTCTCCTCGGGTCAGTTTGCATATTCACCATGTGTCTGCGCAGTCTTCCTCCAGATGCTCCAGTTTCCTCTCTTAGTCCAAAGATGAGCAGGTTAGGTGGATTGGCCATGTTAAATTGACTCTACTGTCAGGGGGATTAGCAGGGTAAATGTGTTTGGTTACGGGAATAATGGGTGGGATTGTGGATAGTGCAGACTCAATGGACTGAAAGACTTCCTTCTGCACTGTAGGGATTCAATAAATCAGACAGGAGAGATTGGGTCAACTGGGCCTATATTCACTGTAATTTAGCAGAATGAGAGGTGTAGTCCAAACAATGAGATTGGCAAGATGTGATCAGTAAGCCGGGGCTTAAAGAACTCCATACAACCCTGACAAGGCTCTTGCTTGGCTCTGTAACTGTGCACACGCTAAATAAGTGCAGAGTGTGCTTACTCATGAACAGCAACTTGGATTAGCATAGTATTGTTAGCATAGTAAAACACCCCACGTTGCTTCACAGGAAGGATACCAATAGAATTTGACACTGAGCATGTGAAGTGATATCAGGATAATTGACCTAAAGTTTGGTCAAAGTAGTTGGATTTAATAACATAAGAAATGGGGCCAAATATATATCATTCAGCTAATCGAACCTTGCTCGAATGTAAAGTCATGGCGAATTTTTGACCTTAACATCACTTTGCCGCACTATCGCCACATTCCTTCTTTCCCTTTGTATCCAGAAATTTATCAATCTCTTTCTTGACTCAGTGACTCAGCATCCACAACCCTGGGATGGACAGTTCCAAAGATTGTTCCTGTTTCTATCTTCTATGTTTCTATATAATGCCTCATCCTGTCAGCTTAGATCTTGTTTGATCGAAACCAAGATGGGATGTACATTCTTGTCTTGTCAGCTTGGATCTGTTTTGTCCCTGATGTGGGGACTCTGACTGGAATCAACTGACTTTTTGGATCAGCAATAAAGTAGCAAAAAGTACAAAAAAAAGGACTTACCTGAAGAGGTGAAAACCATGATCAAGTAAGTAGTTCACCCAAGACGAGGCTGTCCCATTTCAGTTGGGGAGTGCTGATATTTGCCATCATACTTTGCCTAAACTAGGGTAAAATGAAGGATTAGGGTAGCGAATGAAGTCACACCAAGGCATTACCTGATGCAGTTTTTCAAAGCTACCTCAGCCTTTTGGCTAAGGTGAAGTTCGGTTCTATGGTGCAATGGTGAAATTTTGGGATTCTGAATCCAGTAATCCGAGTTCAAATCCCAGTTGAACCTTGCTTTTGGGCGACATAGTAGCACACATTGCTGCCTCACAGTGCCACAGGGACCTGTGTTCGATTCCAGCCTTGGGTAACTGTCTGTGTAGATTTTGCATGTTCTCCCTGTGTCTGTGTGGGTTTCCTCTGGGTGCTCCAGTTTCCTCCCCCAGTTCAAAGATGATTGGCCATGCCAAATTGCCCCTTAGTTGGGTAAATGAGTCAGGTTATGGGGATAGGGCCTGAGTGGGATTGTTGTCGATGCAGGCTCCATGAGGCAAATGGCCTCCTGTACTGTAGGGATTCTATCATACTATGAAATGTTAGATGAAGCCTGGGAGGGGGTGTAATGCCTCAGCCTGTCAACTTGAACCTTGTCTGATCAAACCCAAGGTGGGATGCAAGGTCCTGTCTTGTCTGCTTGGATATTGTTTGTCCTTCTCGTGGGGAGCTTGATTGGACCTAAGTTGAATTGGTCTTGTTGATTAGAATTAAAAAAGACTTGAACACAGGTGGGGAGTAGACAATAAGAAATGAATATCCCTGAGAATTAGTAGGCACCCACCAACATCCTGGGTCTAGTCTTTTTCAAAAGGTTACTTGATTCTTTTAACAACATTCTCCCCAAACAATTAGAAAGCTGTGTTTACAATCTCCCACAAGAAGGTTTTGAGTTCCATTTAACATTCCAGCAAGTAAACAGGTAATTCTTTGTTTCAATTTATTTGTGGGATGCGGGCGTTGCTGGCAAGGTCCAGCACTTGTTGCTGATCCCTTATTGCCCCTTGAACAGAGTGGCTTGCTAGGAAAAGTTGACCAGAAATCCTGACGATCACAAGTAGGTTAAAGAGGGCTGACTTCCTTCCTAAAGAGATACTAGTGGAGCCAGGTATGTTTTTACAACAATCACTTATAGTTGTTCTGCTTACCACAGACTTGTTTTAATATTACGGATTTATTAATAGAATTTAAGTTCCACCATGGTGGGATTTGAACACTTGCCCATAGACCATCCGGCCCTGGATTACGAGTTCAGTGGCATTGCTGTGGTATAAAGTGTTAACAGAATGGATACGTTAATCTGTGGGGAACAAGATGATGTGGCACTGACATCAGGAAGTCTTGTGCTAGATACTGTAGGCATCCTCTGTGACTCCTCTGTGACGCACTATGTATATGTTGTGAATAGTATAAATAAACTAGGTTATAAGCAAGTAGCCTGATATGTCTACAACTCTTCATTGCTAGGATCTTAGTTTGCACATTCTATTACCATTACATCATCATTTCCTCTCCTCATCATCAGTGCTAACGTAAGTCTTACTTGTGACTAATAACTAAACTTTGAAGTTTGGTAGAATCGTGGGTGGCACTGCTACCCACGTGCCAAGGACCGTTGTTTAATACTGGCCTTGAGTGACTGCCTGTGCAGAGTGTGCACATTCTCCCTGTGTCTGCAAGGATTTTGTCCGGTGCTCCGGTTTCCTCCCACAGTTCAAAGATGTGCAGGTTCACTGGATTGGCCATGCTAAAATCACCCCTTAGATGATTAGGTCAGGGGGATTAGCCATGGTAAATGAATGGGGTTGCAGGATAGGGAAAGGGCCTGGGTGAGATGTTCTATCAGAGAGTCAACGAAGATTCACTGGACTGAATGGCCTTCTTCTGCTCTTTAGGGATCTTATGAAATCATGCGTTGCCACAACTCAAAGACAAGGGCATTTTCTTGGTGTCCAACACAAAATTCCACCTTCAGTGATCACTATGATAAGATTACTTCCTCACAACCATTGCTGCATTTCAAAGTAATCCATTGTGTGTCAAGTGCTTTTGACAAAAGGATTTATGAATCCCAATAGATAGGATAACTACTAAAGGAAAAATGAGCTACAGGGTGAGGGAGAACGAGAAGTGTGGTGAGGCTAAATGCATAGTCCTTTCAAAGGGCTAGCACAGGTGCAAAGGGCGAAATGGTCTCCTTTTCGAGCTGCATTGTTCTATTATTTCATGATTCTAAACTCCTTTGTTTAACCATTAGGTGGTACAATCAGAGGTCAGAACTCTACCATCATGGAATTGGGGTGGGCAAGATCCGACAAAGAAACCTCCATTGGCCTCGGGCGGACTATCCGGTCTCACCTGAGCAAGGCTGTAAAATTCCACTGGTTATGAGATCTCTGTGGGGTGTTAACCGAGAGTAAATCATCATTCTGCTGTTGCATTGTTTACGAGGTCCAGACAGGTTCCAGTTCATGTTTGTTCTTTCACACAGTCTCATGCAATAAATTTAACAACTTCGTTAGCTAAACGGAGGAGCACAAACCCCCAACCTCTCCAAATTGGAGCCAAATGGTTTGGCTTTACCTTCAACCCTCTGGGAGATTGCGTGTGTTTTACTCACAGCGTGGAATTAATTGCTTGTGGCTGACCTGAACAGTTGAATCCCCGTTACATTAATCACAACATTGCTGTGGTGTGCTAGACCCATAGCAGAGAAACTCTACAAAATATATACATTGAATGATAAAAGCAAGACACTGTGAATGCTGGAATCTTTAACAAAAACAGAAAATGCTGGAAAATCTCAGCAGATCTGACAACATCTTTGGAGAGAGAATAGAACCAATGTTTCGAGCCCAGATAACCCTTCCTCAGAGCTCAGCACAGAGTGAGTCAGTCTGTTATCAGCAGAGTTTTAAAATCTGATCTGATACAGTTATTTCTGTGACATAAAGTTCTGTTTCAGAGCAACAGTCAGCTTTGAACAGAATTTGGCATGATCATTGTTTTAAGATGCAAGACTTTTCTTGATTTGATTTATGCTGGTTGCATGTATTAGTATACAATGAAAAGTATTGTTTCTTATGCCCTATACAGACAAAGCATACCATTCATAGAGAAGGAAAGGAGAGAATGCAGATGTAGTGTTATGGTCATAGCTAAGGTGTAGAGAAAGATCAACTTAATGCTAGGTAGGTCCATTCAAAAGTCTGATGGCAGCAGGGAAGAAGCTGTTCTTGAGTCGGTTGGTACATGAACTCAGACTTTTGTATCTTTTTCCGACGGGAAGAAGGTGGAAGAGAAAATATCCGTGGTGCATGGGGTCCTTGAATATGCTGGCTGCTTTGCCGAGGCAGTAGGAAGTGTAGACAGAGTCAATCAAATCAAGAAAAGTTTTGCATCTTAAAAATCCATCACTGGTTTGTGTGATGGATTGGGTTTTTGGGTGGCACCCCATCCAACACCTTAAACATTCATTCCATCCACATTCAATGCACAGTGACAGCAGCATGTATCATATACAAGGTGCACTGCAGCAATTCACCAAGGCTCCTTTAAGAGCACCTCCCAAGCACCTTCAACTGTCTAGAAAGACAAAGGCAGTAGACACATGAGAATATCACCATCTGCACGTTCCCCTCCAAATAACACAGTATCTGGACTTGGAACTACATTACCATTTCATCGCTGCCACTGGGTCAAATCCTGGAACACCTTCGTAACAGCACCATGGCTATACCTATACCACATTTTTAAAAGCACAGTTACAGGATTCACTAGTGAGGCCAAGATTTGTTGCTCATTCCTAATTGCCCTTGAACTGAGATCATTTCAGAGATTAAGAGTCTGGCATGGGTCTGGAGTTCCCATATAGGCCAGGCCAGGTGAGGATGGAAGATTTCCTTCCCTAAAGGACATTTATGAACCAGATAGGTTTTTATGACAAATCGACAATGGTTTCATGGTCACCTTTAGACTTTTAAGTCCAGATTTTTGTTGAATTCACTATCTGCCATAGAATTTGAGATAGGCATTACCCGGGATCTCTGGATTACTAGCCCAGTGACAATACCACTAAGCCATACCCACTGGCACAGCAGTGGTTCAAGAAGGCATCTAAGTACCACCTTCTCTAGGATGGACAGCACAGTGGTAAAGTAGTTAGCACCGCTGCCTCACAACTCTAGGGACCTGGGTTCAATTCCAGTGCTAACCATTGTGGACCTCATTGCCCAGTTTGGGGCAGGTCAAAAAATCCAAGACAGACCTTTCAGAGTGAAATTGGGAACAACTTCTGTGCAAAATGGTTGGTAGAGTTTGGAAATCTCATCTCAAATGACAAATAATTGCTAGATCAATCGTTAGAATTTAGATTGATAGATTTTTGCTAACTGGAGGTAGAATCATGGAATTCCTACAGTACAGCAGGTGGCCATTTGGCTCATTGAGTCTGTACTGACCACAATCCCACCCAGGTCTGATTCCCATACCCCCACATATTTACCCTACTAATCCCCCTGTCAATTTAGTATGACCAATCAGCCTAACCTACATATCTTTGGAGGAAATCAGAGCACCCAGAGGAAACCCACGCAGACATAGGTGACCTGAAGCCAGAATTGAACCAGGGTCGCTGGCACTGTGAGGCAGCAGTAATAATCACAGTGCCACCGTGCCACACACAGATATGAAGTGTTACAGCATTTGGTCATAGATCAGCCTTGATCTTACTGAATGGAGGAATGGATATGAGGGGCCAAATGGTCTTCTCATTCTCCTTTGTTCTTATGGAGTTCTGGCAGTGCATTTTGCACAGAAAGAATGTACCGAACTGAATGGCATGGAGTTTACAAGCGCTCTGTTAAGCAGTAGCTCCAGCCATCACATCCATCACCTCATAAGTTCTCATCAAACGAAATTGCGTTTTGTAAGTCAGAACCAGAACACAAGCACAGAATTCATGAGCTCTGCATTGGACGCCCTCCAAAATGTCTGTTAAATTCATTTCCTTAATAAAAGCGGTGAATGTTCCAGATGGTTTTTTTGGGAGCCGCGAGTGATGTATTGATTGATAGTAATTCATCAATTGCTTGGAAGGCAACATTAAAAACTTTCTCCTGGGAGTCGACTAAATGATCATTGTTCACTTGCCAATATCAGGGAACTTCAAATTGTGGGTATTTGGGGAATTGATTAGTTGCACAGACTCAAGCATTAGCTTTCAGCTTGAATGCTTGAGACAAGAGGCTGCTCCTGTATACATATATACATCCATATATATATTTAAGTGTGTATCTTATTTTAAAATCTCTTTCTCTGCAGTAAGCATCACCTCCTGTTCCTCCCCTTCCCACAAGTAAAACT
Source organism: Sphyrna mokarran (assembly GCA_024679065.1). Taxonomy (NCBI): domain Eukaryota; kingdom Metazoa; phylum Chordata; class Chondrichthyes; order Carcharhiniformes; family Carcharhinidae; genus Sphyrna; species Sphyrna mokarran. The sequence continues at coordinate 9,305,658 of JAGIQG010000028.1, forward strand.
GAGAAATTGTGTAGGTAACTCGCTCATAATTCTTAAGCAATTCTTGGTGTCTCACACTCCTGTCTCTGAGGCAGAAGCTTTTGGGTTTATGCCATATTTGAGCACTTGAGCTCATAATCTAGGCTTCCATTCTAGTGCAGCACGAAGGAAGTGCTATACTGTTGGAAGAACCATCCAACAAAGGAGACATTAAACTGACGAACTGTCTACCTTTTCTCACAGACGTTAAGGATCCCCATGGCATTACTCAAAGCAGAGCGGGAGTTCTTCCAATCTCTTGGCCAGTGCTTCCACTGAACAGCCCCGAAATAAAAATGAACTGTTCTTGCATTTCATTATTAATTATAGAAAATGGCTTATACAGAATAGTTGCTGCGGGAATCAATATTTCTTTATTTCTCCCCATATAACTGTGAGCGGCAGCGCACACCTGGCCTCGCCGAGTTTTAGACCTGGGAACATTTGCCTGGATCATTAATAAAGTTTCAGAGTGCTGCCTTCAGCTTCTCGAAGCCTCGTAGCCGAGGCCCTTCCTCCCAGATTAAGCATCAGTGTTTTGAATCGGAGAGATTGAACGCTCTGTATCAGGCAGAGGTCAGAATGAAGAGGTAGCCTATCCCCGGGTAATTCAGAAATGCAAATGATATGCCGATCACAGGCCCCCTTTGAAAAGGCGACTGCAGATGCCAAGGATTCTGGCAGGCACTCGCTCTCTGTCAACAAAAGCTGATTGTCTGTGCATCCAAAAAAAAGTGCACAAAAAATCTTTGGGACTTAAGGCAGTGAAGCAATGATGTTCACTCCCCAGACCCAGTCTTTCTTAAAACCCAGCAGTTTTCTTCAACCGCTTTAAGAGCTGAGTCATCAAAGAGGCCCTTACAAATGGCACTTCTTTCCTTATCTGCGCTAAAAGTTTATTCATTAGTCACAAGTAAGGTTTACATTAGCACTGCAATGAGGTCACCGTGAAATTCCTCCAGTCGCCCGCAGTCCAGCACCTGTTCAGGTCGATGTGCTTAACCAGACTGTGGGAGGAAACCGGAGCATCCAGAGGAAACCCACGCAGACACGGGGAGAACTGTGTCGCCTCCCCACGACAGCATCATCAGACTTACATCTCCGAGGATGGAATCCCTATTCTTAAAAACACCAATTTCTCTTTCTTTCACTTTGGATGTCGAACTTGTTTGTATTGGGGCAAATAGAATCTCAACAGTGCAGAAGGTGGCCATTCAGCCCATTGAGACCACACCAACAACAACCCCACGCAGGCCCGGACCCTGTAACCCAACACATTTACCTTGCAAATCCCCCTGACACTCAGAGGCAATTTAGCATGGCCAAGCCACCTAACTCAGACTGTGGGAGGAAACCCACGCAGATATGGGGAGAAATGTGCAGACTCTACTCAGACAATGACTCAAGCCGGGAATCAACCCAGGTCCCTGGCACTGTGAGATAGCAATGCTAATCACTGTGCCCCCTTGTCATATCTTCGCGTGGCAATTGGGAAAGGAATAATACATTCTTGCTAACGTTACCATACCTACTATGCATTTGCCCATTCCACTGGTTGTGCCTTCCTAAGAGCTGCTACTATCGTACATAGTACTATCGTACTATGTACTGTTTACTACATTTCCAAGTTTTCTGTCATCTGATAATTTTTTATTCATACCCAATCTCCAACTGATGTCCACACATGCATATTTCTGAGAGTGATCCATTGGTGGTGATCAGGAATTGGAACTCTGTTAAAAACCGTGATTTAACATAACTTATATGCTCTCAACTCCCATCCACACACAAGGCCACAAGAAATAGAAGCAAGGGTGGCCATCAGATCCTTCAAGCTTGCCCCACCATACAATACAATCATGGCTAATCTGTGTCACCCTCAACTCCTTTTCTGTGCCACTCCCCCATAGCCCTCTATTACTCAACCTATCAAATATTTATCCAGCTCCAGTCTGAGTATGCTAACACAGGATTACACAGGATATACAACACAAAAACACACAATCAACACCTTGCCTGAACTTCAGTCAAGCCTCTTTCCATCTTTTTACATCCAAATCCTCTTTTTCCTTCTTCCTTGTTGGCTTGTCAGGGATTGGAATCCTTACAGGCCATTCGGTCCATCGAAGCCCAACTGACACAATCACACGCAACCCTATTCTTGTAACCCTACATATTAAACCTGCTAGTCCCTCTGATACTAAGGGGTGATTTAGCATAGCCAATCAACCTAACCTGCACATCTTTGGAGTGTGGAAGGAAACCCACCCAGACATGGTGAGAGCAAGCAAACTCCACACAACAGCAAACTGGGAATCGAACCCAGGTCCCTGACACTGTGAGGCAGCAGTGCGAACCATTGTGCCATCATGCTGCCCAACTTGTCCAGCTTCCTCTTAATTGGATCTACCCCATTCACCTTACGGGAGTGAGTTCCACACTTTCCTCACACTTTGGTAAAGAAATTTCTTCTGAATTCTATGTTGGACTTCTTGATAACTATCTTAACGATGTAATGTGCTTTCCTGCAAGAGGAAACATTTTCCCTGTATCCCTCCAAAATAGTGTCTCATTGTATTAAAGACCTCGATTAAGTCAATCTTCAGCCTTTTTTTACCAAGAGAAAAGAGACGTCATTCCTTTACTAATGGATATATTCACTCAGTTACTGTGATCATCCTTATAAATCTCCTGTGTACCCACACCCATTGTGGCACTGCTGCCTCACAGTGTTAGAGACCCAGGTTTCATTCTTGGCTTGGGTTACTGTCTGTGCGGACTCTGCATGGTTGTCTGTGTGGGTTTCCTCTGGATGCTCCGATTTCCTCCCAGGCATGATGATTAGATGCATTGGCCAAACTAAATTCTCCCTCAGTGTACCCAAACAGGCGCCAGAGTGTGGCGACCAGGGGATGTTCACAATAATTTGACTTGCAGTGTTAATGTCAGCCAAATTGTGACACTAATAAATAAACTTTAAAACAGTGCCTCTATATCCATTTTATAACAATGACCAGTACTGCACGCAGAACTCTCAGCGTGACCTAACCAATGTTCAAGCCAGAACTTCCTACTTTTCAAATTGATCTCTATGGAAATAAAATCCACTGCTTTTTTTTTAATGGCCTTGCTAACCTGTGCTGCAACTTTTAGTGATTGATGTAGGTGTATTCCAAGGTCTCTTTGTTCCTCTACCCCACCTAAATTTGAACTTTCCAAGTAACAATGACCTCTTTATCCTTCCTACCAAATGTTAAGTTTAATTTGCTGATTATTCATTTTTAAAGCTGTCCTGTAATGTGTTGTTACCCTGAATATTAAGGAGAACAACACATTACGGAGATCATTGAGGTTGGCACAGTGATTAGCACTGCTGCTTCATGGCGCTAGGGACACATTCGATTTGCCGCTTCGGGTCATTGTCTGTGTGGCGTTTGCACGTTCTCCTCTGTGTCTGCTTGGGTTTCCTCCCACAGTCCAAGGATCATGGAGTCATCATAGAGGTTTACAACATGGAAACAGGCCCTTTGGCCTAACTTGTCTATGCATCCCATTTTTTAACCCTTAAGCTAGCCCAGTTGCCCGCATTTGGCTCATATCCCTCTATATTCATCTTATCAATGTAATTATCTAAATGCTTTTTAAAAGACAAAATTATATCCATCTCTATTACTATTTCTGGCAGCTTGTTCCAGACACTCACCACCTTCTGCGTGAAAAGGTGGACTCTGGACTCTTGTATCTCTGCCCTCTCACCTTAAACCTATGCTCTCTAGTTTTAGATTCCCCTATCTTTGAGAAAAGATTTCGACTTTCTAGCTGACTTACACTCAGATGGGCGGATTAGGTGGATTGGCCATGCTATATTGCCTCTTAGTTTCCCAACATTTGTAGTTTAGGGAGATTAGTGGGATAAACGTATGAGGCTACGGGTGAGGCTCGATATTATGCTCTTTCAGAGAGTCAGTGCAGAATTGATGGGCTGAATGGTCTCTACTGCAGGGATTCTATTATTTTATGATTGTCCATCCCTCAATTTAATATCACTGAAAATTTAGCAGTTGTGTTTTTGATTCCAAAGTCCATATCATTAAATAATGTAAGTTGCAAACAGCAGATGTCTCGATCCCTATAAAACTTCACTTCCCACCTCTGACACCTGAGTAATTGCTCTTTATTCCCATTCTCTGCTTTCTGTTTTGAAGCCAACAAACAATTCATTCTGCCAACTGCGTGCCCTTAATCCACGTTCTTTCGCCTTATTCATGAGTTTATTTTGAGGCACGTTATCAAAGGCCTTTTGAAAATTCAGGTAAATGATCCCTGTTGCATTATCATTGCCTACACATTGTGTTACCTCCCCAAAGAATTCAATAAGGTAGGTCAAATAAAATTTCCCCTTTTGAAATCTCTGTTCACTATTTTTTTAATTATTTTTTATTTCTAGATATTCTTCCTTCCATTCTTTCCTTCAATAAGGATTCCATTAGCTTTCCTGCCATTGTTGTTAAGCTGTCTGGTCAAGAATTCCCTGGAAATGGAGGTGAGAGTAACTGCCTTTGACAACAAGGCAGCATTTAGAATCATAGAATCCTTACTGTGCAGAAGAAGGCCATTTGGCCCATCAAGTCTGCACCATCTCTCCAAAAGAGGAGCCACCCAGAACCTTTCCAGTAACCCACATATTTGTCTTGACCAACCTACATATTTTCGGGCACTAAGGAGCCATTTAGCATGGCTAATCCACCTAACCTGTACATCTTGGGACTGTGGAGGAAACCAGAGCATCTGGAGGAAACCCACATAGAGACAGGGAGAAAATGCAAACTCCACACAGACAATCACCCAGGACTAGGAATTAAGTCCAGTTCCCTGGCACTGTGAGGCAACAGTGCTAACTACTGTACCACCATACCACCCTGGCAAAATTTTGGTCAATGGGAATTTGGAGCAAAACACTGCACTGATTGGAGTCAGACCTGGCACACAGGAATATGCCTATGAGTTTTGGAGATCAATTATCCTAGTCCCAGAACATCACCACAGGAGTTGCTCATGGTAGTATCCTAGGCCCAACCACCTTCAGCTGCTTCACCAATAGCCTTCCCTCCTTCATAAGGCCAGAAGTGGGAATGTTCGCTGATGATTGAACAATGTACAGCACCTCGATTAAGAGACTGTTTAGCCTTCCTTTTTCTGGGAAAAGAGGTTCAATCCATCGTTCCTTTCCTGATATGTATATTCATTTGTTACTGGTACATAACTGAATGCATTCAGAACGCCTCCTCGAGCAGTCCATGTTCATATGCAGCAAGACCAGGACAATATTCAGGCTTGGGCTGATACATGGCGAGTGACATGCATGCCAAGCAAGTGCCAGGCAATTACCATCTTCAACTAGAGAGGATCTATCGATCTCCCCTTAACATTCAGTGGCATTGTCATTGCTGGGACTCCCACTATCAACATCCTGGATGTCACCATCAGCCAGAAATTGAACTGGACTCGGTGCATTGGCCGTGCTAAATTGCCCCTTAGTATCCCAGGATGTGTAGGTTAGCAGGGTATATATGTGACCTCAACTGCTTTCTGTGGTAGCAAAAGCCACAGGCTGACCACTCTCTGGGTGAAGAAATATCCCCTCATCTCAGTCCTAGAAAGTTTACCCCACTGATCCTTAAACTACGACCTTTGTTCTAGATTGTGGCACCATCAGGAACATCCTTCCTACATCTAACCTGTCTAGTCCTGTTAGTATTTTATAATTTTCTAGGAGATTCCCCCCTCATTCTTCTGAACTTCAGTGAATATAATCCTAAGCGACTCAGTCTCTCCTCATATGTCCACGCCACCAAACTCAGGAATCAATCTGGGAAACTTCTTCTACGCTCCTTCTATAGCAAGAATACCCTTCCTCAGATAAGAGAATTAAAACTGCACACAGTATTCCAGATGTGGCCCCATCAAAGCCCTGTACAACTGCAGCAAGCTATCCCTACTCCCGTACTCGAATCCTCTCATTATGAAGGCCAACATATCATTTGCCTTCTTTGCCGCCTGCTACCCCTGTATGCTTACCTTCAGTGAGTGATGTAGAAAGACACCCAGGTCTGGTTGTACATTCCCCTCTTTCAATCAATAGCCATTCAGATAATAATCTGCCTTCCTGTTTTTGCTACCCAAAGTGAATAACCTCACACTTATGCAGATTATGTTGCATCTGCCATGCATTTGGTCACTCATTCAATCTGTCCAAACCTCACTGAAGTATCTCTGCATTCTCTATACAACTTGTCCTTCCACCCAGCTTTGTGCCGTCTGTAAATTTGGAGATAATACATTAGTTCCCTTATCTAAATCATTAATATATATTGCAAATAACGGGGGTCTTAGTGCTGATCCCTCCTGCACCCCACTAATCACTGCCAGCCATTCCAATAAAGATTTGTTTATTCCTGTCTAACAGCCAGTTTTCTATCCATCTCAATACACCACTCCTGTTCTCATGAATTATTAAGTATGAAATTTGGCAGATAGGATATTATGTGGGAATATATGAACTCACCCAATTGGGAGGAAGAATAGAAAAGCAATATATTACTTAAATGGAGAGAGATTACAGAACTCCATTCAAAGAGTCACTCAAAGAGTGATTAGGGAGTGGAATGCCCTGCCTGCAGCTGTTGTAGATGCGCCAAGTTTGGTGGCGTTTAAGAGGTTAATTGATAAGTATATGGAAGAGAAGGGAATGGTTTAGTTTGGAGGGGCAATGCTTTTTATTTTGGTCGGCACAACATCGAAGGCCGAAGGGCCTGTTCTGTGCTGTAATGTTCTATGTTCTATGTTCTATAACTCTGAGGTACAGAGGGATCTGGGTGTCCTGGTACATGGATCACAAATAGCTGTGTCCAGGGTGCAGCAAGGGATTTGGAAGGCAAATGGAATATTGTTCCTTATTGCAAGGGAAATGGAATATAAAAATAGGGAAGTTTTACTACAGTTGTGCAGGGCATGGTGTGACTAATGTGTACAATTTTAATTTCCTTACTTTAGGAAGACTATAATTGCAATGAAAACAATTCAGAGAAGATTCAATTCACTGATTCCTAGGATGAAGGGGTTATCTTATGAAGAAAAATTGGACAGGTTGGGGTGGGCAGCATAGTGGCACCATGGTTAACATTGCTGCCTCACAATGCCAGAGAACCAGGTTTGATCACTGTCTGTGCGGAATCTGCACGTTCTCCCCGTGTCTGCTTGGGTTTCCTCTCGGTGCTCTGGTTTCCTCCCATAGTCCAAGATGAAGGTGTTTTATTGACTATGCTAAATTTTCCCTTGGTGAACATGAACAGGTGCCAGAATGTGGCGACTGGGGGATTTTCACAGTTACCTCATTGCAGTGTTAATGTAAACCTACTTCTGACACTAATAAATGGAAAAACCCTTATCCGTTAGAGTTTAGAAAAATGAGAAGCAATCTTACTGAAACATGTAAGATCCTGAGGGGATTTGGCATGGTGAATGTTCAGAGGGTGTTCCCCTCATGAGAGAAATTAAAACTAAGGGATACAATTTAAGAGTATTTCCCAGTTAAGACAAAGATGAGAATTTTTGTTGTTGGAGAGTCATTGATCTGTAGCATTCTCTTCCCTACAGAACAGTGGAGGCTGGGTCATTGAATATATTTAATGCTTTAGTTAGATTCTAGACTGACAAGAGAATCAAATGGTATGGAGGGGGCATAGACAGGAAAGTGAAATTGAGGCCAAAATCAGACCAACCATAATATTGTAAGAAAAAGAAGTAGAATTAGGCCATTCAGCCCATCGAGTCTACTCTGCCATTCAATCATGGTCGATACGATTTTCATCCCTGTTCTCTTGCCTTTTCCCTGGAATCCTTGATCTTCTTATTGATCAAGAACCTATCTATCTCTACCTTAAAGACACTCAAGATCTGGCCTCCACAGTCCTCTATGGCAATGAGTAACAGCGTCAGCAGTCTCTGGCTGAAGGAATTCCTCCCTTTCTCAGTTTTAAAGGAGCATCCTTTCACTCTGAAGTTACACCCTTGATTCTAGTTTCCCCCACTGGTGGAGAGAAATTCCATGATCTTACCAATGACAGAGCAGGCCCGAGGAGCTAAAAGACCTGAATTGTACATTCATATGTATGAGCAGCAATGTCTTTGCTATCTCCTTCCTAGATTCCTTTAAAATTGGGGTAATATGGTGGCACAGTGATTAGCATTGCTACCTCACAGTGCAGGAATCTGGTTTCAATTCCTGGCTTGGGTCACTGTCTGTGTGGAGTTTGCACATTCTCCTCGTGTCTGCATGGATTTCTTCCAGATGCTCCAGCTTCCTTCCACAATCCAAAGATGTGCAGGTTAGGCGGATTGGCCATGCTAAATTGCCACTTAGTATCAGAAGACTAGCCAGGGTAATTACATGGGGTGGTGGGGATCGAGTGGACTTGTGGTCAATGCAGACTCGATGAGTCAAATGGCCTCCTTCTGCACTGTATGATTCTATGAAAATCAGAAGATGTAATTGATGTGAACCTGAGGTTTCATTTTCTTTGAGTTGCTTTGGTTACATTTTTGTGTAAGTGTGTTTATCTCATTGCCCATCTCATCATTCGATGTTGTGTCTATCTGTTCTGCTTCCCTGAAGCCAACAAATTATTCCATACTTTTGCTGTCTATTATTATTTGTGGTATTACCTTGCTGATCCTTTAATAACCTTATCCTCAATTGTTGTCTTCCTTTTTTATTGATTTGCCTGTGGAATATTTTACTTGTATGTTCCTCAATAATTTAGTTTCTAATTGCCTCCTTAATTGTATCTTTTTATTTGACTTCTCTTATATTCTCGTATCTCGCACTGCTGTGCTGTCTGTATATTAAATATATCTCTTTCCTCAAGCCACCCCCCATGTTGACTTTGCTCATCCAGGAAGTTCCATAACTATTTAGTTCATTTTTTTCCTTTTAGGGGAATATATTTTTCCTGCACTCAGTTGAACACCACTTTAAATGTTTCTGAAATTCTTCCACATTACTATTTGTTAATATTCTATTATCTATTCTATTATCCCAAGTTCCATCCTGAGCCCTTCAAAGTCAACTTTTCTCCAATTTATTAACTGGGTTGTCATAGAATTATAGAACTCCACAGTGCAGAAGAGGCCATTCAGCCCATCGAGTCCTCACTGACTCTCTGACAGAGTATCTTACCCAGGACCTTCCCCCATTTGATCCCTGAAACCTCATCCATTTCCCATGGCTAATCCATCTAACCGACACTTCATGTAGAAAGAAACAGATTTGACAGGATAGATTCAGAGAGAATGGTGGTGGAGTCCAGAACTAGGAGTCATTGTTTGAGGATAAGAGATAAATCTTTTAGAACTGAGGTGAGGAGAAATTTCTTCGCCCAGAGCGCGGTGAATGTGTGGAATTCACTCCCACAGAATGTAACTGAAGCCAAAACTTTGTCAGATGTTAAGAAGAAATTAGAGATATCTCTTGGGACTAAAGGGATCAAGGAATATAGAATCATAGAGGTTTACAGCATGGAAACAGTACCTTTGGCCCAACTTGTCCATGCCGTCATTTTTTTTAAAACCCCTAAGCTAATCCTAATTGCCTGCATTTGGCCCATATTGCTCTGTACCCATCATATCCATGTAACTATCTAAATGCTTTTTAGAAGATAAAATTGTACCCGCCTTTACCACTACCTCTGGCAGCTTGTTCCAGACACTCACCACCCTCTATGTGAAAAAAATTGTCCCTCTGGACACTTTTGTATCTCTCCCCTCTCACCTTAAACCTATGTCCTCTAGTTTTAGACCCCCTTACCTTTGGGAAAAGATATTGACTATCTACCTTATCTATGTCCCTCATTCTTTTATAGACCTCTATGAGGTCACCCCTCAGCCTTCTATGCTCCAGAGAAAAAAAGTCCCCGTCTATCTAGCCTTTCCTTATAACTCAATCCATCAAGTCCTCGTAGCATCCTAGTAAATCTTTTCTGCACTCTACTCCTACTTCTAGTTTCTACGTAACTGAAGCACACAGTCGAAACCCACACAGATTTGGAGAAAACATGCAAACTCTCTACAGACAGTGACCCAAGGCCAGAATTGTACCTGGGTCCCTGGAGCTGTGAGACAGCAGTGCTAATCACTGTGCCACCATATTGCCCTAAATCACACTTTAATTAGTTGAATCAGAATGGTCACGGTGTCAAATCTGAGCTTATTCCAGTCTAAATTTCTTTTATTCATTTAAGGGATGTGGATGTCACTGGATAGGTCAGCATTTATTGCCCATCCCTAATTGTCCTTGAGAAGGAGGTGGGAAGCTGCTCCATGTGATGTAGGTGCACTCACAGTGCTGTTAGGGAGGGAGTTCCAAGATTTTGACTCAGTGACGGTGAAGGAACAGTGAGGATGGTCATTGTTTGGAGGAGAACTTCCAGGTGATGGTGTTCCCAGGTATCTGCTACTCTTGTTCTTCTAGATGGTAGTGGTCATGAGTTTGGAAGCTGCTGTCTCAGGAGCCTGGGTAAGTTCTTGCATTGCGTGGTATACACGGCTGCCAATCTGTGCCAGTGGTGGAGGGGGTGTTTGTAGATGCGGTGTCAATCAAGCGAGCTGCTTTTTCCTGGATGGTGTTGAGCTTCTTGAGTGTTGTTAGAGCTGCACTCATTCAGTGAAGTGGAAGGATTAAATCACTTGTAGATGGTGGATAGGCTTTGAGAAGTGAGACAGTGAGTTACTTGCTGCAGAATTCCTAGCCTCTGACATGTCCTTGGAGCCAGAGTATTTGTATGGCTGGTCCAGTTCAGTTCCTGGTTAATGGTAATTTGGGTGGGTTTCCTCTAGGTGCTCCAGTTTCTTTCAACAGTCTGAAAGACGTGCTGGTTAGGTGCATTGACCATACTAAATTCTCCCTCAGTGTATCCGAACAGGAGTTTGGCGATTAGGGGATTTTCACAGTAATTTCACTGCAGTGTTAATGTAAGTCTACTGTAACAATAGTAAATAAATAAAAGAATATCCAGTCCTGGGGTGTGCTGGGCTGGGAGAAGCCCAGTATTTACATACTGAGGGTCCATGCACAGTTTGATACTGCCACACACCAAAATAGCCATCAGGATTTGAGCAACACTGGCACATCCCTCATCCACCCACCTACCAGCTCTCTGACCAATGTAGAGATTTATACAGAATGTCCCTCTGGATTCAGCCCATTTTCAATCTCCCTCTGAAACACAATGTGGTTTAAATGCTCACCAGGGCTCACAAGATGGAGGCAGGCCAGACCTGCAACGCTCAAAGCACCTCGTAGCTGGTGATTTTGACACTGCACTACCCCCTTTCCCCTCCATAGCTGACCGCTGAACTCAGTGCCCAGCTGAACAAGGGAGGTCAGAGGAGTGAGGGGGTCACCTGGAGGGAGAGGAGAAGGCCCTCTCTCTGCTTATACCCAGAACTTAGCTGGCAGCTAATTGACGTAGAACACAAGGTTATTTTTTGATTTGATTTATTATTGTCACGTGTTGGGATACAGTGAAAAGTGTTGTTTCTTATGTTCCTCAGAGAGTTCATAGATTACATAGGAGGGAATGAAAGGAGAAGGTGCAGAATAGTGTGTTACAATCATAGCTAGGGTGTAGAGAAAAATCAGCTTAATATATCATACTCTATTCCCACCTTCTTCCATCAGGAAAAGATTCAAAAGTCTGAAATCACATACCAGCTGACTCAAGAACAACTTCTTCCCTGCTACCATCAGATTTTTGAATCTTATACTAAAGCGATCTTGAAAAGGTCGTGAATGTAGCCTAATCCGTCATGCAAACCAGTCTCCCATCCATTGACTCTGTCTACATTTTTCACTGCCTTGGAAAAGCAGCCAGCATAATAAAGGGTCTCATGCACTCAGACATTCTCTCTTCCACCTTCTTCCGTCGGGAAAAGGATACAGAAGTTTGAGGTCACATAACAACTGACCCAAGAACAGCTTCTTCCCTGCTGCTGTTACACTTTTAAATGGACCTGCCTTGCACTCATTTGATCTTTTTCTACACTACATTCTGCGGTCTCTCTTTCCTTCTCCCCTATGTACTTTATGTACGTTATGCTTTGTCTGCATGGCAAGCAAAAAACAATATTTTTCACTGGATTCTGATACATGTGACAATAATAAATCAAATCAAATCAAATTCTGCACCTTCTTTCCTTCTCCCCTCTTCACTCTATGAATGGTATGCTTTGTCTGCATAGTGCACAATATTCATTACTTTTCCTTTGATCCCAATTCATGTGACAAAAACAAATCAAATTGGGGTGGCATGGTGGCATAGTGGGTTAGCACTGCTCCTCACAGCACTAAGGACCCGGGTTCAATTCCAGCCGCGGGTCACTGTCTGTGTGAAGTTTGCGCACTCTCCCCATGTCTACATGGGCTTCCTCTGGGTACTCCAGTTTCCAACCACAGTCCCAAAGATGTGCGGGTTAGGTTGATTGGCCCATGCTAATGACAGGGGGATTAGCAGGGTAATCATGTGGGGTTGCGGGAATGGGACCTGGGTGGAATTGTGGTTGGTGCACACTCCACGGCGTCTCCTTCTGCGCTGTAGGGGTTTCTATGAATCAAATCAAACAATGTGAGTCCGGTGTAATGCAGCAGGGAAGAAGCTGTCCTTTGGTCAGTGACTTCAGACTCTTATGTTTGTTTTTTTGGGAGGGGAAGGGAGGTCTTGCACCGATCCTAGGTGTGTAATGTACACCGCTGCTGATTGGTGTGCCTCTCCTGAATTCTGTAGGTGGGTAACCGCAAAACCCCCCTGCCACCCAGCCCACCACCCACCCCCTCTTCTCCTTCACCCATACCATTCAGCTTAAGGAAGGAAGATCAGAGGAGAATGCTGCATTCCTCCACAGGGCAGGGTGTGAGGGAAAGGGGTGGGGAGGGGAGGGGAGGGGGTCACACAATCCCAGAGAGAGAGAGAGAGGGAGTCTCCACCACCACCTTTTGGGTGAAGTCTGATCGCCGCGGCATGCGGGTTATTGATTAATGCCGGGGCTTTTAGCTGCATTTCCGGGGGGTGGCGTTTTAAAGCTGTGTGTGTATCGCCATCAGGAAAGTGAATGAAGTGAGGGAGAGAGAGGTTGCGGAGCTGATTTGTATTCTGCACACTGATTATGCAAATCCTTTACAAGCTGGATTGAACAGAGCGAGAGAGAGAGAGAGCTTTGTGCCTCAGTGCTTGCTAGCTTAACTTAGGAGAGGGGTACAATTTTTTTTTGCATCCACCCCCATTCTCCTCCCTCTTTCTCTCTCTGTGTCTCTTCCTGGGTGTTTGCAAACCCAAGTAGTAGACCAGCCCCCCCACCCCACCCCACCCCAATGTCTTAAACATCTCCAGCTCGCAACAAAATAAGAATACAAGGCGGCATCAGCAATTTCACATTGCTTGAAACCCAATCTCTTTCTCTCTCTCTCTCTCTCTGCTACTTTTGCGTGTGTCTCTCGATGAGAATGGGGCGAGGAGACGCCGGGATGGTGGCTTTGCCCAGTCGGCTCCCAGCCCTGCTGCTGCCGCTGTTACTGCCCCTCGCCCTCGGCTTGTGTCCCGAGAAAGAGTTGGAGAGCCGGGAGGAAGAGGCGAACGTGGTTTTAACCGGGACGGTGGAGGAGATAATGAATGTGGATCCAGTCCACAATACCTACTCTTGCAAGGTAAGGCTGTTGTGTGTGTGTGAGAGAGAGGAAAACTGCACTGAGTGAAACTTACAAAAGGACATAAGCAGCACTCTCTGCTGAGAGAGAGAAGGGGGGAAAGTGGGCAGTGTATTCCACTTGTTGCCGGCTCAATAACTCATTTTATCCCCTTTCAGGAACTGACTTTCAGAGAAAGGTTTTGCAAGGAAGTTCAGCATTGTTCCTGCGGGATTTGGGCTAAGGTGCTAGCTTCTCGTTCCTGGGGAATTTGGGCTAAGGTGGTAGCTCCTTGTTCCTGGGGGACTGGGTTGAGGTTCTAGCTCCTTGTTCCTGGGGGACTGGGCTAAGGTTCTAGCTCCTTGTTCCTGGGGGACTGGGCTAAGGTTCTAGCTCCTTGTTCTTGGGGGATTGGGTTGAGATTCTAGCTCCTTGTTCTTGGGGGACTGGGTTAAGGTGGTAGCTTCTTGTTTTGGGGGACTGGGTTAAGGTGGTAGCTTCTTGTTCTTGGGGGACTGGGTTAAGGTGGTAGCTTCTTGTTTTGGGGGGACTGGGTTAAGGTGGTAGCTTCTTGTTCTTGGGGGACTGGGTTAAGGTGGTAGCTTCTTGTTTTGGGGGGGGGGACTGGGTTAAGGTGGTAGCTTCTTGTTCTTGGGGGACTGGGTTAAGGTGGTAGCTCCTTGTTCCTGGGGGACTGGGTTAAGGTTCTACCTTCTTGTTCCTGGAGGATTTGGGCTAAGATGCGAGCTTCTTGTTGCTGGAGGACTGGGCTAAGGTTCTAGCTTCTTGTTCCTGGGGGATTTGGGCTAAGATTCTAGCTTCTCGTTCCCGGGGGAGGGAGGGCTGGGCCAAGGTGCTAACTTCTTGTTCCTGAGGGATTTAGGCTAAGGTGCTAGCTTCTTGTTCCTGAGAGACTGGGCTAAAGTTCTAGCTTCCTGTTCCTGGGGGACTGCGCGAAGGTGATAGCTTGGTGTGTCTGGGAGGGGGCTGGGCGAAGGTGCTACAACTTCTTGCAGGGATAAAGGTGCGAGCAAGCGACCTTATCGAGTGTTTGAGGCGCCCTGAACGTTATACATTAATTTGTGCCGCAGAGAAAAGGCTCCTTCCATGTTTGTGTGTCCCAGGCTCATGGAGAATGGCAGCTTTTATTCTTAATGGCAACTTAAAAAGCGTTGATTGAATTGTTTTAAAAAACACATGAGCTAAGTTGCCAATTGTTTTTTTTCTCTACCCCCGCCCCGTGGGAAAAAAAACTTTAGTGAAGTTTGGGAAAGTTTCCACGGGGATTTCACCTTCTCCGGGGGAGGTTGCCAGTGACTCCTTCTGTAAGGTAGAGGGAACCAATATCTCAAATAAACATAGCTGCAGGCTACTTAAACCCGACAGACAGCAATCTTTTCAAATAATTGTAGCGGTAGCAACAATGTCCTCAGGAGCTTTGGCACAGGGATCCCAAACCGGGTTCCAATGTGTTCGATTTTTGTCCTCTCTCCAGTGCCGCTGGACTGTAGCGCCCCAGAGACACTGGCTTTCCTAGCCGGGGTGTTTAAACACAATTACAGCCCAGTGGGTTATAGCTGAATCATCTTTGGGTACCTTGTTCCGAGGAAGCTGGCTCTTTTTGCTTTAAGAGTTTGAAGGTTAGGTCTGGCACTTTCAGGGAACATTAAACAAATCCCAGCCATCTCTGCAATTTCACAAATACACAGATTTCCAGCGGCTGTTTCCCACATCTCATTGTCTATAACTCTCTGAGAATCCAACAGATTTTAGATAGCGGGTGGATGTTTGGTTGGCTGTGTGTGTGTGTGTGAGTTGGGGGAGTAGAGAATTAATTTTCCCTTTGGGAATACCCAGTCAGGAGCAAGCTAATCATGTGCTTCCCTCTCCTGGAGGTGGTGACACGTGTATTAGCTCTCCTGGTATCTCGCCCAGTGAGTCATGCCTAATGTCTTGACAGTGAGTGTCAAAAGATTTATTTGGACCACTGTGGGAGTGCCACAGCCTGTTCTTAACTGATAAGACCTAGGCACTTTGTAGAAGCAGCAACTGTGATAAGGGATCCAGTATGAGGAGCCCCCACCTAATTTTATTTTCATCTCCTTCACTGTACTTCCCCCCCCCCCCCCAACCCAATCACATTGACGTTTGTTGAATTGTCCATGCTGATTTATTAGCTGAGATGAGCTAACTTGATATGCGTACAGGTCAAATCTGTATCATGTTGATCTGCAAAAAAAAATTGACTAGGATGCAATACCAGGATTTGATGATTTCAGTTAGAAAGAGAGGCTGGATTGACTGGGACTTTGTTCCCTGGAGCGTAGAAGGGTTAGGGTGATCTTAAAGAGATTACTGTAAGATGATCTTATAGAATCTATAAAATAACGAGAGTCATAGCTCAGCTAGATAGTCAACATCTTTTTCAAAAGTAGAGGAGTCTAAAACCAGAAGGCATAGATTTAAGGTGAGAGCGGTGAGATACAAAAGAGTCCAAGGGGCAATCTTTTTTTCCTATGAATATCTGGAACAAGTTGCCAGAGGGAGTAGTAGAGGCAGGGACAATTTTGTCTTTTTAAAAGCATTTAGACAATTACATGGGTGAGATTGGCATAGAGGGATATGAGCCAAATGCGGGCAATTGGGATTACTTCAGTGGTTTTAAAAAAAGGGTAGTATGAAGGGCCTGTTCCTGTGCTGTAAACCTGTATGGTTCTATAGGGCCCAGTACTGAACGGGGTGAGTTTGTCTGAAAGACGTACTGGTTAGGGTGCATTGGTCATGCTAAATTCTCTCTCAATGTAGCCAAACAGAGTGTGGCGACTGAGGGGTTTTTCACAGTAACTTCATTGCAGTGTTAATGTGAGCCTACTTGTGACAAATAAATGAATTTAAACTTATTGCAAGGATTAGAAATACACCTTGTATGTTGTTAGGCTTATTCATGGAAGAATCTCAAGCTAGCTTCTGAATGCTGATAGAGGAGGTGCTGATTTTGACCGTCTCCCAGCAGTAGCAAGCTATATTAAGGATATACTTCCACAGCCACTGGCTTCCTCTAGGACCAGCTATGTCTGTGTCTGTTGTTCACTGGATTCAGTTTTCCAACAGTGTTCATGGGATACGATCAGTATGACTCCTTCCCGTTCTCACTGCTGGATGTGGAGACGGGAGAGAACCTCGGAGGTGAATTGTACCGCCCCCTACTGCCACTGGCTAAGACTGGCCAACTCAATCTGCTGCAAGAACTGAAGTGAGGACACTCTGTTCTGCTTTACATTGTCTCTACCAACCGAACATTTGGAAGAAGTTATTCCCATTGCTGTTTCATCTATCCTAATTCGCACACAGTCACATTCACTTATCATCCCAGTACTCACTGCCCTGCAATGCTGCTATGTCCAAAGATGTGTGGGTTCAGTGGATTGACCAAGCTACATTGCCCCTTGGTGTTGGGGGTTAAGCAAGGGAAATATGTGGGGTTATGGGGATAGGGTCACTGTAGACTCGATGGGCCAATTGGCCTCCTTCTGTAGGATTCTATGATGTTAAAGTTCTCATCCTTGATTTCAGATCTCTCCCTGTCCTCTCCTCTCCCTAGCTCTGTACTTGTCTGTGGTGCTCTGAGATCTCTGCACTCCTCCAATTCTGGCCTCTTGTGTATTTCCTGATTTTTGTGCATTTCCTGCATTATTGGCTTCTGTGTCTTTAACCGCCAAGGTCTTTGGCTTTGGAATACACTTCCTGAATCTGTCTGCCTCAGCCATGCTCAGAATGAATGGCAGAGCAAGCACGAAGGGCCAAATGGCTTACTCCTGCTTCTAGTTTCTAAATTACCTCCATTTCTTCTTTCCAGAGGCCGTTTGGGGCCGATTCCTTTGGTCTTCTGCCCTAATATCTCTTGTATCTGGCCTGGTGTCAAATTCTGATTCATTATGTTCTTGTGAAATGTCTGGCCATGTTATACTCCATTAAAGATGGTTGGCATAAGTGCAAGTTGTGCTTGTGGTCCAAAGCAATGGTGTCAGCCTCATATCCTTCCAGATCACGCTGCCTTGCCTCTGTAATCCTGGCAATAGCCATGGGAATTGTAGATTGTTCCTCGTATGCACTTTTTCTGCACTACTTGGAAATGCCCAGCAACAAACAGATCATTCCATTTAGAACTACTGCAATTAGAATGTGTGGGTGTTTTTAGCTCTTTGTAGAAGCTAAGCAGCATTCAAGTCACACTTGGGTCCCGCATAGTGGCCACAAAAGCAATTACTTTGGGCTAAGTTTGCAGGTAATCCTGGATATTATAAAACCTAGCAAAGAGCATGACCATCAGATGAGAGGGTTGCTCAATGAGGAGAGGAAAGAGTAGAGTCAACCTCTTGGTGTTTACAAGAATTGCTCTTATTGAAACCTGTCCGGTGGCACAGTGGTTAGCAATACTGCCTCACAACGCCAAGGACCTGGGTTCAATTCCAGCCTCAGGTCACCATCTGTGTGGCTGCATGGGTTTCCTCCGGGTGCTCCGCTTTCCTTTCACATTCCAAAGATGGGCAGGTTAGGTGGATTGGCCATGATAAATTGTCCCTTAGTGTCCAAAGGTTAGGTGAATTAGCCATGGTAAATGTGTGGGGTCATGGGGAAAAGGCTGCAGGGTGAACGTGAGTGGGATGCTCTTTCAGAGAGTCGGTGCCGACTCTCTGGGCTGAATGGCTTCTTTTTCACTGTAAAGATTCTGTGAAACATCTAAGGTTCTGTGATGGTGAGACACTCGGGTTGTTTTTCCAGGCTGCAGATTGTAGAACCTACAGAGTCTCAGGATAGGGGCTGTTCACTGAGGTTTGAGATAAGGAAGAATACCTTCACAGCCAAGGGTTGTGAATCTTTGAAATGTTCTACCTCAGATTATAGTAGGTGAAGTATATCCAAGAGGGAGATCCATGGATTTTTGAATGCTCATGGAACAGTACAACTGATCTTAACCCTGGTTTTATCACACATGCTAGAATCCCTGGACAGCAACAGGGAGGTTTTAACAGAGGTTGTTTTCGATACATCAATACATTTCAAATCACTCCCCAGTACCTCCATTACGCCTGTTTACGAGGGCAGTAAAAACTGAAACATCAACATACAGCTTCTGATCCCTATTCTTATATGAACAAAATAATACCTGAATTACAAGCAAATGACCTCCAAGCCATTGAACTACGGAATGGAAAATTAAGCCAGTTGCTCTATGTTATCCAGCGGCCTGCACTAAAAAGTGTAAACACAGGCAGCTTCGAATAGAATCCCACAGTGCAGAAAGAAGCCGTACAATCTATCAAGCCTGCACTGACTCTCCAAAAGAGCATCTTGCCCAGGTCCACCCTCCTGCCCCATCCCAGTAATCTCACACATTTACCATTGGCTCACCCATCTAATCTACACATCTGGGGACACCAAGGGTCAATTTAGCATGACCAATCCATCTAACCCGCACATCTTTGGACTGTGGGAGGAAATCGGAGCACCCAGAGGAAATCCACACAGACACGAGGAGAACATGCAAACTCCACACAAACATTCACCCAAAACTGGAATTGTATCACAGCTCGGTATAGCCCCTGCTCTGTCCAAGACTGCGAGAAACTACAAAGAGTCGTGAATGAAGCCCAGTCCATCACTGAAACCAGCCTCCCATCCATTGACACTGTCTATACTTCACAGTGTCTCAGAAATGTCAGCGTAATCAAGGACCCCACACACCCCAGATATGATCTCTTCCACCATCTGACAGGAGAAAAAAAACAAAAATCTAAGGTCACGTACTAACTGTCTCAAGAGCAGCTTCTTGTCTGCTGCCATCATTGAATGGATCTACCTCGCGTTAAGTTGATCTTTCTCCACACCCTAGCTATGACTATGACACTACATTCTGCACTCTCCCGTTTCTTTCTCTATGAACAGTATAATTTGTCTGTATAGTGCATGAGAAACTTTTCATTGTGTGTTAATACATGAGACAATAATAAATCAAATCAAACATCATGCCAGATTGAATCTGGGTCGTTGGTGCTGTGAGGCAGTAGTGCTAATCACTGTGCCACCATGCCACTGCACCACTGTGATGGGGTTAAGCATGGCTATCAGCATCTCTCCTTTGTCTCCTCTCCCCCCCCCATCCTATTGTGTCCCATTCCATGATGAGTACGCTTGCAAGGTTTACTCATGGCTTCTGCGATGGGGCGAGGAGGCAAAGCTCAGAATGGTTACTGCACCCAACCATGGTCAGAGCACCTAACCAGCACGTCTTTCAGTGTTAGGAAAGTGGAGAACCCACGCAGACACGGGAACAATGTGCAGACTCCGCACAGTCACCCAACATGGGAATTGAACCCGGGTTCCTGGCGCTGTGAGGCAACAGTGCTAACTATCACCACTGTGCCATCCATGAGCCTAACCATGTCCTCATCTGTCTTGCCAGCGCACCCTGTCCTCACCTGCCTCGCCACTCCAGCAGGAGCCACAGGAGTTGGAGCCTTGCCGAATGCAGTGCTTTATTTTAACAGCTTCAAACTTGTGGTGCTCCTGTGGTAACCCAGCAGAGGTTAAAGAACTCAACTGATCCAAGTTCTACAGTCCCATGCAATATACTGGGGAACTGAGATGCTGATAAGTCTTGCCAAGGTATCAGCAGGTGATCCACCCTAGAAAGAGACATGTTTCATGCATATGTCTTGGTATAGTGGCCAATACTTCAGTGATTAATGTAATCCCCATTTGCACCGTAGAGCATCACAATGCACCTTCTTCTTTGCTGCAGTCTCAAAACTAGGTACGTAATGAGCTTCATTCCACCACATGCCCTGTCCTTGCACTGCTCTCCAGGGATGTCTTGAGGGTTCACTATGGGAAGAGTACCAATAGCTGATCCAAGAACCATGAAAGATGATGGTGGAAGTCTAGAGGCTCAATGCTTTCTCTCCTGAACGTACTGTTAGTGCTTGGGTGGTGAGTGCGGGGGAAGAGGGGTGGGTGGTAGTGCGTGGGAACAACACATCGCCAATCTCTGTGCTGATGGATTGCACAGTTAACACAAGGAGTCTCACTTCCGATCAGTTCTGGCTTAATATGCAATGTAAATTTCCATTCTGTGACTAGCAGGAGAAATTGCATCTCCTTGCAGACCAGTTCTTTGTCAAAAGTTGGTTTGGGTTTTAGTTGAAAGACTAGAGTAAACTCCAAGCTTCCTTTATGAAACTAAACTTCTACAGCATAACCTTGTTCCACATAAATACCTAGAGAGGGTAAAGAAAACTGACGTAACGGGGAAGAACTTATCTTTTATATAGATTCTAATCACCGTCCCTACATGATTCAAAGCACTCCATAGTTAGTGGATTGATTTTGATGCATTTTGACTGCTGTTGTGAGGGAAATGCTTTATCCAATTTGCATGTAGCAAGGCCCATTCACCAGCAAGTGAAATAAATGATCACTTAATCATCCACATTGGTGCAGTGTTACTTGCGGGAGGGACTGTTAGTTGGGAGTTTGGGGAGAAATTACTCTGCTTTAAGCGTTGTACTTGATCTTTCACAACCATTCTGAGCAGTTCGTGGAGGGTTGTGGGGGTGTAAGTGGTTTCAGAATACTACATCAAGAAAACTGCTTCACGAATGCAGAACGTAATACTATTAAATTATATGGCTGGTTATAACAAGTCATCATCTTCTATATCTCTCCTGAGGATGCTAACTCAGACAGTGGTGTGGTTCCAGGAGAGGCCTTTGGCTTCCCTCTACCTTTTTCAAAGCAGCTATTAATCATGTGTGGGCTTAAAGATTGTGCATGTTGGCAACTTACCAGTTCCTTTGGAAATCGTGACTTTTCTTGTGCGATCCCAGATCTTCAAGATTTCACCATGGTGGAAGCAATCAGCACAAGCTGACTTTTTCCTTACGAAGTATTCCCACACATTTTGAAGTCGGAAGCATTTGATAGCAATCAAGCCCAATCCATCACGCAAGCCAGCCACCCATCCATTGACTCTGTCTACACTTCCCGCTGCCTCGGCAAAACAGCCAGCATAATTAAGGGCCCCACACACCCCGGACATCCTCTCTTCCACATTCTTCCGTCAGGAAAACAAAAACAAGAATCTGAGGTCATGTACCCAACTGACTCAAGAACAGCTTCTTCCCTGCTGCCATCAGACTTTTGAATGGATCTACCTCGCATTAAGTTGATCTTTCTCTACATCTGAGCTATGACTGTAACACTACATTCTGCACTCTCTCCTTTCCTTCCCTATGTGCGGTATGTTTTGTCTGTATGGCACGCTGTTTAATACTAAGCACGCTTGGTTTCATTGGTCAAAACATTGAATACAGGAGTTAGGACGTCTTGTTGAAGTTGTACAAGACATTGTTAGGGCCACACTTGGAACAATGTGTATAGATCTGATTACCCTATTATAGAAAGGATATTATTAAATTAGAAAGAGTGCAGAAAAGATTTAATAGGATGCTACCAGGACTTGATGGTTTGAGTTATGAAGAGAGGCTGGTACTTTTCTCTCTGGAGCACAAAAGGCTGATGGGTGATGTTATAGAGGTCTATAAAATAATGAGGGGCATAGATCAGCTAGATAGTTAATATCCTTTCCCAAAGGTAGGGGAGTCTAAAACTAGAGGGCATAGGTTTAAGGTGAGAGGGGAGAGATACAAAAGAACCCAGAGGGACATTTTTTTCAGAGTGGTGAGTGTCTGGAACAAGCTGCCAGAGATAGTAGGAGAGGCGGGTACAATTTTGTCTCTTAAAAAGCATTTAGACAGTTACATGGGTAAGATGGGTATAAAGAGATATGGGCCAAATGTGGGCAATTGGGATTAGCTTCAGAATTTTAAAAAAATGGCGAAGCGCCTGTTTCCATGCTGTAAACCTCTGATTCTATAAGAAACAATACTTTTCACTGTATACTAATACATGTGACAATCATAAATCAGATCAAAGAACAGGAATGCTTGATGATTTTAGATTTTCTTCCTTAGCCCAAGGGGACTGAGTTCAATTGCAACATTCTAATACTGCCCTGATGTACATGAGTTACAGATTAAACTTGATATGGCTGTTTTAGTAGCTCAGAACCCTGCGAGAAAGCACAGACCTTTAAAAGAAGGTCTAAAAAATACTCCCAATAAAGCAACAAAGGGCTGAGAAGACCCTAGAGCCAGGGAGAAATTACTCAAGCAAAATGTTTGCAGAACGTATCAGTCCAATGAAGTGCATGAGCTGAAGGGTTTTATGCAGAGTAAAGAAGCTTAGAAGCAGCCAGAAGGCTTAAAAATGGTGTTCATTTCACTGCTGACATGTTACCCAAACTACAGCAGCAAGTGGCAGTGCACAGAAAGCATCTGACTTAGCATTAGGAAAAGTATCTGCGCTAACCCAAAAGAAACTAAACCTGAAAAAAGGAAAATGAAGCTATTCCGTAGGAAAATGTTCATACCAGAAGCACAGTCAAGACATAACAGCAGACAGAAGAGTTACTCAAAGAAGTTGCTGCCCTGAAAGACTCTTTGAAAAATGAGTACCCATTTACAGTAAAAAAAAATGCAGAACACTGCTACAGGAAAAGTTGGAACTACCAGTAATGATAAAGCAATGCACTGAAGAGCAGCGCGAGTTGGCAAGTGGTCAACAAGAAGTAAACAGTTGAAAGAGCCAACTAGGGGATTTTCACGATAACTTCATTGCAGTGTTGATATAAGCGTGCTTGCGACTAATAAACTTTAAAAGCGCTTTAATTGTCCTTTAAGATCAAATCCAAAAAGAGTATGTAATCTGAAGAAAAGAGGACTGTTTTGACCAAGGTAAGAAACCTGAGGAGGCACTGTTGGATTACAGTAAAAAGTCAAATGCAAAACAATTGAATTTCGCAAAGAAACCTGATGAAGCATCTTCAGAAGCTGCAAGGATCCTTCAGGTCGAAGTTTATTCCTCTGAAAGATTGCGACAAGAAGCAAATTAATTTAATGTGACCGAACAAACTGGGAAGGTTGGCAGTGAAACTCAGGCGATATTCATATTCCAGGAAGAAGCCAAAGTGTACAGAAATAGATTGAAGATCTGAAGAAGCAGCTGAATGGAAAAGAGGAGGCATTGAAAGGAAAAGCAGCAGAACCTCCCGAGCTGCGATCAGATAATGAAGCCATGAGCATCGGAATTACAGAACAGAGACAAACTGCCAGCGATGATCCTGGCTAACTGTGAAACCAAAATGAAGGGCAAGGACAAAACTCTGCCGCGGGCCAAGAACAAAAAGACAGAAATAAGACTGAAAAATGCAAATCCAATGCTGCAGCCCATGGAACTGGAACAAAAAACACTGGATTTCTCAAACATTAAGACAGCTGAATTCACCAGAGCAGTTGCTGAATGAAATGATTCACAAGCTTGGAAAAGGACTGAAAAATAAGAAAGTGAAGAAATATTTGGTGGAACGTGTTAAACAAATGTGAATACCATGTTTTGGAATGGCAGTGTCCAGCAAGAATGTAGAGGACCCCCAGGATAAGAAAATCTCTGAATCCACTCAGAGGATGAATGCAACAAAACCATAACTCGCACCAACTTTTACAGATGCACCATAAGAAGCATTCTTTCTGGTTGCACCATCGCTTGGGTAGGCTCCTGTTCTGCCCAAGACCACAAGGAACAAAAGATCATGAATGAAGCCCAATCCATTACACAAACCAGCCTCCCATCCACTGAGTCTGTCCACACTTACTGCTGCCTCAGAAAAGCAGCCAGTATAATTGAGGATCCCATGCACCCCGGACATTCTATCTTCATCTTTTGTTGGGAAAAAGATACATCTGAGGTCACATATCAAGCGACTCAAGAACAGCTTCTTCTCTGCTGCCATCAGTCTTTTGAATGGCCCCATCTTGTGTTAAGTTGATCTTTCTCTACACCCTAGCTGTGACTGTAACACTACATTCTGCACTCTCCCCTTTCCTTCTCTATGAACAGAGTGCTTTGTCTGTATAGCGCAAGAAGCAATACTTTTCACAGTGTACTAATACATGTGACAATAAATCAAATCATATCCAAATAAAGTATACGAGTTGTCAATAGTCTAGTGGCAGAAACACAGTACAACAATTTCAGTACAAATTGGCAATGCCAACCCAAACCATTCCTCCAAACATGACAGAGTGGAATCTGGAAGAACTGTCAAACCTTCAGATAATCTGAATTTAAAATCAAAGGCTGGAGATGAAGAAGTGTTGGCAAGTAGGACTTGAGGGGAGGTGTAGTATAAGGGTTTTGGCAGAGCAAGGCTTAATATCGGACTGGAGAACAGCACCATCTGATGTAGAGAGTCACATGGTGGTAGACTGGCTCCTTCCAGCCTCTACTACAGACAATGTGGGGACAGCACCCATACATGACAGTCCCTGAGATACGTATACACTCATGGGTTAACAATCCATTTTACTTAATCATTGTAAGCCTTCAGACTTCCAAAACAACTTTACAATAGGCCTGTGTTGGGCAAATATCAATCAATGCCCTTAGTGCGCTAGCTAACGTGTTTACTCATAAGTGTTAGAACATTACAGCGCAGTACAGGCCCTTCGGCCCTCGATGTTGCGCCGGTCAGTGGACCCTCTAACCTAAACTATTCCAATATCATCCATATGCCTATCCACCGAACATTTGAATGCCCCCAAAGTAGGCGAATCCACAACTGTTGCAGGCAGGGCATTCCACGCCCTCACCACCCTCTGTGTGAAGAACCTGCCTCTGACATCCGTCCTGTAACTACCACCTCTTAATTTAAAGTTATGTCCCCTCGTTTTCTGCATATTGGTGAGAATAGGACAACATTTGTCTGTTGAGGTGTCCATTGTCAAGTAACCTGAGGATATTCATAAAAACTGAAAATGTTGATAATACTCAGCAAGTCAGGCAGCTTCTGTGGAGAGAGAATCAGTGTTAATAGCCTGGATATTACTGACCCGCCCACCATGGGAATTGGAGGGGTGGAGAATGGGAAGGTCTGTTGACCTCAAGCAGGTTTTACAGTTTTGGGACGAGTGAGACTGTAAAATCCCGCCCAAAGTTTCAGCTCAATAACCTCTCTTCAGAGCTGGGACAGAGTGGAAATGCTTCATTATTTCCCCTTTCGCCATGATAAACTGGCTATTCCCACCAGTGGGATCTTCTGGTCCTGCTGACTGCAACCCCCCTTCCTGGGCCCATCCCTAATCGCCCTTGAACTGAGTGGTTTGCAAGGCCATTCTGAAGACAGTTAAGAGTCAACCCACATTGCTGTGGGTCTGGAGTGACATGTTAGCCAGACTGGGTAAGGATGGACAGATTTCTCTCCCTAAAGGGGCACCAGTGAAGCAGATGGGTCTTCACCAGAATTGATGAGAGTTTCATTTCCAAGACTAGCTTTCAAATGCATGTTTATCAATTGAGTTTCAATTCCACCAGTTTCTATGGTGAGATTTGAACCCAGGTTTCCAGAGCATTAGCCTGGGTCTCTGGAATAATCCAATGAGTTCATAGAATCCTTCAGTGCTGAACGAGACCATTCAGCCCATCAAGGCTGCACTGACTACAGTCCGACCCAGGCTCTATCACCACAACCCCATGTATTGATCTTAGCTAATCCCCCAACACTAAAGGACAATTTAGAATGGTCAATCCAATCAGATTTCCAGCATCTGCAACATTTTGATGTTTTTTCTTTGAGGGTTTGAAAATGGAATGGACAAAGTATTTGAAAATGAATGACAGAATGAAATAGCAGGGCAGGAAAGAGGAATTGGAGAGAAATGCTGCACTTTGAGGGCTAGCAGATTCATGAAGGGCTGAAAGATCTTGTGATTTCCATAGTCACTCCTCATTACAGAGGGTGGGAATTAACAGCCATGCCCATTCCCGGGATCATCTGCTCCTGTCGAAATTTGGTGGATATTTGGCAGAACCACCTCACCTTGTGCTCACTCTCACACACACACACTCGCACGCGTACGCGCACACACACATGCACACTTTTTCTCACTCTCACATTCTCACTCGCTCATGCACACACATTCACGCACACGCTCTCTCTTTCACGCTCTCTCTTTCACGCTCTCTCTTTCACGCTCTCTCTTTCACGCTCTCTCTTTCACGCTCTCTCTTTCACGCTCTCTCCACCATCCTGCCCCATGTTGCTCTCCAGCCTAACATTATAAACATTACAACTTTAAAAACAAGCACACTAAACATTTATGGGTGGCACAGTGATTCGCACTGCTGTCTCACAGCACCTGGGACACAGGTTCAATTTCAGCCTTGGGTGACTGAGTGGAGTTTGCACATTCTTCCCATGACTGCTAGGGTTTCCTCCAGGTGCTCCGGTTTCCTCCCACACTCCAAAGATGTGTGGGTTGGCTGTGTTGAATCGTCCCTCAGTGGCAGGAGGATTAGCAGGGTAAATACATGGGGTTACAGGCATAGGGACTTTGATGTCTGTGCAGGCCCGATGGGCTGAATGGTCTCCCTTTGCACTGTAGGGATTTGATGATAAATATTAACTAACATTCTGTCACTGAGATGAAAGCTTGGCTTTCTCCATCTCTTGTCCCGGCAGTTGGTTATTGCAGTGAAACCCAGGCTGCTCGGAATGGAGAGGTAATATGCTAGGTGTGAGTAATGGTGCCCGGACTGGGTTAAACTGCGAACACGGCTTCTTAGTTCACATGATGAATGGCTCTCACCTGCAATAAATTGAGAATTTAGGGAGCTGACGCAACTGGAACTGATTTCCCACAGGTAATGTGAAGATTCTTCCTTCACCAAACACTGCACACTCGCCCTCGTCAGCACTACGCAGTGGCTGTAGCCATAGCAACAGCAAAGATTCTGGGGCATAGGCAAAGCTTTGGGGGGGCTGTGGGTGGGAGGAGGCGAGATAAAGATTTCTGACGCTACACAGCACAGCTAAGATAAAACAGGCTTTGAGATGAAGCCAGGGCCTATGGTAGGTTTATTTATTTTTTTTGCCCATTTATCAAAGTTACTGAATCTGATGGAGCCAACCATTGAGTGGTGCCAACTGAACGGGTGGCCAAGCAGGAACGGTGCCCGTTTGAGAAGGATCATCCCCGGTTAGACTCACCATAGGTGATGCTGGTTCAGTTCGCCTGGCAGGGATTTGTGAATTTGGACTGAGACGGGGGAGGAATCTGGGTTTCTCGCCCCTGAACCAGAACATTGAGGAAAATGCCCAGCAAATACAGGCCGCACCTAGGCAGAAAACATTTCAGACGTGTAAGTTAAGAACCTTCCTCAAAATCTCCTTCCCACCGCTGTGGCACAGTGAAAATGTAGGGTGGAATTAGGATTGGTGCACGTTGCCTTCCGCAGTTGAATCGGCTGCCAACATATAGAAACATAGAGTCTGCCTCCCCCACTCATTACGATCATGGTTGAAAGTCCAACTCAACATCCTAATCCTGCTTTTTGCCCATAATCTTTGATCCCATTCACCCCAAGTGCTATATCCAACAGCCTCTTGAATACATTCAATGTTTTAGCATCAACTGTGGTAATGAATTCCATTGGCTCACCACTCTTCGGGTGAAGAAAAGTCTCCTCATTTCTGTCCTGGAGCTCTTTGGCGCAGAAGGCTGTGGAGACCAGGTCACTGAGTGTCTTTAATTCAGAGATAAATATGTTCTTGGTTAATAAGGGGATCAGGGGTTATGGGGAAAAGGCAGGAGAATGGGGTTGAGAAAAATATCAGCTATGATTGAATGGCAGAGCAGATGTGATGGGCTGAGTGGCCTAATTCTGCTCCTAGGTCTTATGATCCTAAATGATCTACTCTGTATCCTCAGACTATGGCCCCCCGATTCTGGACCCCTCTACCATCTGTAAGACCATAAGATACAGGAGCTGAAGAAGACCATTCGGCCCAGCATGTTTGCTCTCCCACTCAGTGAAAACATGATTAATGTGATAAGATAATCTACCTGAGTGACTACCTCCAAATCAGACTAAATTTATTTATTGGTGTCACAAGTAGCCTTACATTAACACTGCAATGAAGTTATGGTGAGAATGCAGTAGGATGAGTTTGGAGTTGAGAGGTCCATCCGGGGTTGGACAGCTGGAGATTTTACAGAATGAAGGAGCTGTCAGTCCCTTTCTCTTTAATGATAGTAGTATGTGTGAGGGCAACGGAGTGTGGGACATTACTACTTGAGACCTGCCTTCTTATTACAAGAAATCTTGGGCCACCTTGATCAACTTCCAGCGTTGCCACCGAAGTTGGCAATCTTCAGCAGGAATGGTATAGCGTGTCAGAGCTGAAAGGCTGGCACAGTGGTTAACACTGCTCCCTTACAGCACCAAGGACCAGCTTGGGTCACTGTTTATGTGGAGTTTGTACATTCTCCCTGTGTCTGTGTGGATTTTCTCCGAGGGCTCCAGTTTCCTCCCAGAGTCCAAAGATGTGCGGGTTAGGTGGAATTGGCCATGTTACATTGCCCATAGTGTCCTAGCATGTGTAGGTTAGAGGGATTAGTGGGTTAAATATGGGGGGTGATGGGGATAGGGCCTGGGTGGAATTGTTGCTGGTGCAGACTCGATGGGCCAAATCCTCCTCCACTGTAGAGTTTCTATGATTTCGATGAAGACACCCACCAGAAAGACATTTAATTGAATACGTTTTGAAAAGACATCAGTCTCTGTCACAAACTCCTGTTTAAAATTAAAGTTTACTTATTAGTCACAAGTAGCTTACATTCACACTACAATGAAGTTATTGTGAAAATCCCCTAGTCACCATACTACTGTGCCTGATAAGGTACACTGAAGAAGAATTTAGTCTGGCCAATTCATTTAACCTGCACATCTTTGGACTCGTGTTAAATTCTATTTGAAAATGCTATTCTGAAGTGCCTTGGGACGATTTATTACATTACAGGCGCTATATAAATGCAGGTTGCTGTTTCCACCAAATTCTTAACAGTCCAGGAAATGGATGGACCCATCCCTACATTCTGCCCATTGACTATAAATAGGATGCTCTGTTCTTTGGTTTTGCAATCCATATTGGAGGCTGACGTGTCATTTTAGTTCAGTCAAAAGCGCTTTTTCTCAACTCGGGAGGGTTGTGGGTTCAGACAACCTGAACAACAATCTGACACACAATCTGGGAACAGCAATGCAATGTTATGCTCATTGCTGATTTTGGTTTGTTTTACATTGTCATATATTGGGATACAGTGAAAATATTGTTTCTTACGCACGATACAGATAAAGCATACCCTTCATTGAGTAAATAGGGGAGAAGGAAAGGAGCAGGGTGCAGGATTTGATTTATTATTGTCACATGTATTAACATACAGTGAAACGTTTTGTTTCTTGGCGCGCTATACAGACAAAGCATACTGATCATACAGAAGGAAATGAGAGGGTAAAGAATGCAATGTTACAGTCATAGCTAATCTTGTAGAGAAAGATCAACTTAATGCAAGGTAAATCTATTTAAAATCTGACAGCAGCAGGGAAGAAACTGTTCTTCAGTTGGTTGGTATGTGACCTCAACATTTTTGTACCTTTTCCCCAATGGAATAGTAAAAGTAAAGTAATGTTTATTGATTAGTCACAAGTAAGACTTGCATTAACACTGCATTGAAGTTACTGTGAAACTCACCTAGTCGCCGCAGTCTGGCGCCTGGTCAGGTCAATGCATTTAATCAGCATGTCTTTTAGACTGTAGGAGGAAACTGGGGCACCAGAGGAAATCCACACAGACATGGGGAGAATGTGTAAACTCCACACAGTCACCCAAGCTAGGAAAGGAGCCTGGGTCCCTGGCATTGTGGAACAGCTGTGCTACCGTGGAAGAGAGAATGTCCAGGATGTGTGGGGTCCTTGATTATGCTGGCTGTTTGTATTGTTGCAGCTGCTGTCTTTGAGTTTGTATGCGCGTCTGTGCCACGTTGAGTGGTTGTTAAGGATCCCGTGGCACTACTTGCCGGCTGGGATGGAGTTCTTCCAGTTATCCTGGCAGACGGATTTGAAATCATTGCTTATCCCATTTGCTGAATTTGGGACTCGCAGCTGCCAAATTGGCTGCCGCACTTGATTACAAAATAACAAGTACATTTCCAGATTAGTTAATTGGTAGTGGAACACCGTGAGAGATCCTGACGGGCTGGGAAGGTGCTAATATAAAAATTTACCTTTCTTTTTAAAGCATCTCTGCCAATTTGCCAGAGGCATCGTTCTTGGATCAAACACCTCGTTCTGATTAGTGTCTCTCGCAGTGAGGTTTCCTGTTCTGCTTGTGTCTTCCCCCACTTAAACAGTAGTGTGATGTTATATAGATCTGCTGGTGTTGGCACTGTTGGGATAAATAAATTGCTTTTGTGTGGGTTTTATTGTCCAAACGTGAAACTAGATGGTGAGGAAGGGAAGAGGATCCGTGTTCTTGGACGGTGGGGTGTGGAGGGATGGTGGTCTATTGAGTTTAAGACAAAAGCAATATTGGTTCCTCTTGCAAGGCACTGACTTATGAGTTATGGGACCGACCATTTGACCTACAAGAGAGACTGGAAAAGCTTGGATTGCTTCCTCCAGAGCAGAGAGTTGAGAGGGTAGATAATTGAGGTGTATAAGATTACGAAGGGTATGGACGTTTATTGCCCATCCCTAGTTGCCCTTAAACTGAGTGGCTTGCTAGGCCATTTGAGAGAGGAATTAAAAGTCAACATCCTTGTTGTGACACTGGAATCACACATAGGCCAAACCGGGTAAGGATGGCAGATCAGCACGGTGGCACAGTGGTTAGCACTGCTGCTTCACAGCGCCAGGGACCAAGGTTCAATTCCAGCCTTGGGTGACTGTGCGATTCCTCGGAGACATTCTCCCCTTGTCTGCGTGGATGTCCTGGTTTCCATCCACAGTCCAAAGATGTGTGGGTTACGTTGATTAGCCATGCTAAACTGTGTCTAAGGAGGACTCTAGGATAAATATGTGAGATTGCAGGAATGGGGTGTGGCTGTGATTGTGGTTGGTGCAGACTCAATGGGCCAAATGGCCTCCTTCTGCACTGTAGGGATTCTATGATTTCCTTCCCTAAAGGACCTTAGAAAAGCCTGTCTGCGTTCACTAACAGTTGACAGTGGTTTTCCCGTCATCAGTAGATTCATAATTTCAGATTTTTTTACTGAATTCAAATTCCACTGGCTTGCTGTGGTGGGAATTCAACCTTCAGTACCTAGATCATTAGCTGAGTCTCTGGATTAATATTACCACTAAGCTATTGCCTCAGGCTAGGTTTTGTGCTCAGATCCCTAGACTGGGACTTGAATCTCCAGCAAACTCACTCCAGGGTGAGTCCCTCTAGGTTAGCAATGGTTCCTGGTTTGGGGGGGGGGGGTGGAAATCCCTATTTGAATCATTTATGTGAAGATCAGACTCCGTGCTAATTTGTGTTCTGTTGTGTGTTGAAGGTGCGGGTCTGGAGGTTCCTAAAAGGCAGAGAGACAGTGAAGAACGAGATTCTCCTGGACGGTGGGAATAAAGTGATGATCTGCGGCTTTGGCGATCCCTTAATCTGCGACAACCAAGTTTCCACGGGCGACACTCGGATTTTCTTTGTCAATGTGGCACCCAAGTCTATGTGGCCGGCTCACAAAAATGAGCTCTTGCTCAGCTCCAGCCTCATGAGGATTACCCTTCGAAACCTGGAGGAGGTGGAGAACTGTGTGGAAGGTATGGACTTGTTCGTGGGTCTGTGTTTCTGTTTTAGACTGCATTGTTTTATTTCCATTTCTCCCTACTCCTTTTATCACCCCTTCCCTGTTTCTCCCTGTTCCCTGCTGGATGATTGATCCCAACCCTGGGGCAAGTGCCTATCCTTTATGTGAGATATTACTTCAGTTAAAAGGAAATGGCTTACCACTGATGTCAGAAGCAATGCCAGTCAGAAAGCTCAATACTATGCTTTGGCAAGTAGCTCCAATGTACAGGATATCGCAGATGAGTCTGAGCAGATCTACATCTTCCGTTCCCAGAGAAACCTTCGCCAAAACTGGCTAGGAATCAAACGTGAGAAACTTTACATTTCTCGTCTGTATCTGAGGGGTTTTGGAAACAAATCATGTCCCTACCTTAGCAGGTGAAACGCTTTAAACATTCCAACAGATATGATAAGGCTGTTTCTAAGTTACGTAATTTGGCGAACTTGCCATTTCATTATGGGGGTAAGCACTGTAGCCAATTTACACAGAGCAATGTCCAACTCTCGGGAATCAGATAATGATTCAGGTAATTTTTTTTTTGGTGGTATTTGAGGGGGGAACGTTAGCCCGAACATTGCGGCCTTTAACCTGGACAGGAGGAAGAGAATTTGTTTTAATGCTTTACCTAAAGGTCAGCTTCATTAGCAATGTAGCACTGCTTCAGTCTTTGTACATTATGTGTCTGAGTCCTTGGGCGAAATTTTTATGGGAATTATAGCGGATGGGACAGAAAATTCGGCCCGAGGTGCAAAGGCCCATTGACGTCAGGAAGGAATTTCTGGCCTCAGGCGAGCGCAACTGGAAAATCCCGTCCCTTGTGTGGGGTTTGAGGATGGCGTGAAGGCAAGATATCTACCAGTTGAGCTAAGTGGACACCAATGATAACTGGCCTCAGTGTTTTCTGTTAGGGAAGCGGTGACATCTGTTGCTGCTGATTACGATCCGGTGATGCTCTGCTGGAAATCCTATCCGTGTGGAAATGCACGGAATGTGTCCTTTTCGTTCCTTCATCTGTGGTGCTTTCTGGCTCTCTGCACGTCTGGGTTCACCCACGCACAGAGTGGCTGCTTTGGGTGGAGCATGAGAGTTTTCAGCTGAGCCGCACTGGAATTACATGGAAGAAGGAAAGGGGAGGAAACTTGGGGCAGACAAGAAATAAAAGACGCAAATGAATCATGAAGCACAGGCATTACTGTTTGTGACTGGCTCTAAAAGTGCCAGCTTTTGGTTAGAACAGTCAATCCGAAGGCATGAAAAGTTATGGTTGTGATAAGATGACCAAATGTAATCGGGATTCTTTAAATCAAAAATGGACTGATCAAAACAGCTGAAGATGTATTCTATAACAGCTGATATGCTGGAGATTACTGCAATTAACTGAGAAAGCCAGAAGAAATGCTTTTTGAATCGCAACTGATCATCATGCTTGTGTGCGTATATTTTCTTTAAAATGGTGCAATTTGATTTTCTAAGCTGTAATCGTCCACATTGCAAACTGGTTTAAACTACCTGAAACAAATCTGTAATCGTATGAATTTATTGCAAACAAAACCTTGTATATTTTAGAAAACAAATTTGAAGGAACTGAATATTTCCTGAAAGTTATACAAGAGGAAGTTAAGAGAATAAGCTAGGGTAAGAGTTTTTAAAGTTCTGGGTCGGGAATCCGATACCCAGATCTATTCCGGATTCCAGTACTTCACCTCTGCTGCACCGTTCTCTTTGTGATTTATGGTAGCACAGTGGCATTTTCACTGGAATGGTGATCCAGAGGATTTGGATTTGAATCCCACCAATGCGGATGGTGAAATTTGAGTTCAATTTAAAAAAAAAACTAGAATTAAAAATCTAATTAAAACCGCAATACCATTGTCAAGTGCCATTAAAAACCATTACTGGTTCACTAATGTGTCTTTAGGGAAGGAAATTTACTGTCCTTACCTGGTCTGGCCTAAATGTGCTCCAGAGCCACAGAAAAGTGATTGACTCTCACTTACTCTCTGAAATGGCCTAGCAAATTCACGGGTAATTAGGGACGTGTGTTACATTCTGGCCCAGCTAGCAACATCCACATCCATTTTTGTTGCATCCTGTTTAATGATGCTGATCTAGGTCATAGAATCCCTACAGTGCAGAAGAAGCCATTCAGTCCATCGAGTCTACACCGACCGCAATTCCACCCAGTGCCTACTCCCATCACCCCACATATTTACCCTGCTAATCCCCTGACACTAAACATGGCCAATCAATCTAACCTGCCTATCTTTGGACCGAGAGGAAACCGGAGCACCTAGAGGGAACCCACACAGACACGAGGAGAATGTGCAAACTCCACACAGTGATCCAAGCCGACAATTCCAGGTTCCTGGCACTGTGACACAGCAGTGCTAACCATTGTGCCACCCTTATTAAGTTATTACAGTGCATTTCTGGATTAATAGTCTACAGCGATGGTCTAGTGGTATTATCACTGAGTTATTTGTCCAGAAACGCAGTTTTGGGGAACCAGGTTCGAATCCCGCCATGGCAAACGTTGAATTTGAATTCAATAAAAAAGATCTGGAATTAAGAATCTATGATGTAGAGATGCTGGCGTTGGACTGGGGTAAACTCAGCAAGAGTTACACGGTACACACTCTTGCAACTCGGCCAACGTTGTCTACCTAATACGTTGCAAGAAAGGATGTCCCGAAGCATGGTATATTGGGGAGACCATGCAGACACTACGACAGCGGATGAATGAGCATCGCTCAACAATCACCAGGCAAAACAGTTCCCTTCCTGTGGGCGAACACTTCAGCAGTCACGGGCATTCGGCCTCTGACCTTCGGGTAAATGTTCTTCAAGGGGGCCTTCACGACACACAACAGCGCAGAATCGCTGAGCAGAGACTGATAGCCAAGTTCCGCACACATGAGGACGGTCTTAACAGGGATTTTGGTTTCATGTCACACTATCTGTAACCCCCATGACTTGCCTGGGTTAGCAAAAAACCTCACTTACTGTGCTGTCTGGAGACAATACACATCCCTCTAACCTGTGCTCAATATTCCGTCCACCCACATTGTTAGCCACTTTAAGACTTGAATAGCAGGTTAGGTGTAAGGATTCGCATTCTAATCAGCAATCTGTAAACTGTCTGTGCTGATATGTGTGCCTTTGAAGACCAGAACACCTCATTCGCCTGACGAAGGCTACAAAGGCCGAAAGCTTGCAGATTTACTATCAAATAAATCGGTTGGATTCAAAATTGGTGTTGCCAGACTCTTATTAAGAATCTACCCATTGTTGGAAAAACTCATCTGGTTTACTAATGTCTTTCAGAGAAGGAAATCTACTGTCCTTACTTGGTCTGGCCTATATGTGAGTCCAGAGCCACAGTAATGCGGGTGACTCTCAACTGCTCTCCAGCAGTGACGAGGAATGGGCAATAAATCTGGCCAGCCAGCCAGCAATGCCCATGTTTCACAAATGAATTTTAAAAATTTGAGAGAATAACTGTCTTTTGGATCACATCCATCAGTTGCTGCAGTGGTAAATTCCTAATCTATAGTGACAGCTTTTCCTGTGGAAGGGAGGGAAAGGGGAAAATTTTCCTGAGATGTTTTAGTGATCCTGTTCTGAAAAAGAAAATTAGCATATCCCATTAACACCAAATGAGATTATCCAAGCAGTGATGAGAATCTGGGCCGAGGATTTAACTCTGAACCCCTAAAGGAGAGGCATGATACAAGCATAGATTAATTGAACTGAAAGGCTTCAAAGAGATGTGATTATCTGTGCAAAAGTGTAAAGCCAGCGCACGTAAGATGATCTACACTTAATGGATTACTTTTCGATTTAATTTTTTTATTAAGTGACTGGTTTTGCTGCACAGCCATGGTTTCTGGTTTGACGGAGTTGAAAAGTTGGAATTATTCTCACTCTGACAGGGATAAATTAATCTCTGTTCACACTATTTGCCACCTGGCGAATGTGCGCTTTGTAATCCTGGCATCCTCCTTTTCGTTAAACTGGCAGTCAACGCAAAATTATGTTGTTAAATTAATTGTCAAGTAACACCTATTGTGCAGGGTGCTTGTAGTGCCAAGTAATCATTGGAAAATCTTGCTAAATGAAAAGTGGGGAAGTTCTAACTGGGGAATGATATATTTAGAACTAATATCAGGAGGGTCTTCATTTATGATCAGCACAATGAACTTCAACTCGTCAAAAACTTAAATTTCTCAGTATTCCTTAAGCATCTCCTTCCAAATCCATTGCCATTATCATCTGGAAGGACAGGTTTACTTTATTTATTAGTGTTATAAGTAGGCTTGTATTAACACTGCAATGAAATTACTGTGAAAATCCCCTACTAGCTACTCTCCGTGCCTGTTCGGTACATTGAGGGAGAGTTTAGCATTGCCAATGCACCCTTATCAGCACGTCTTTTGGATATGGGAGGAAACCGGAGCAAACCCTCATAGAGGGGGAAGAATGTCCACACAGACGGTGACCCAAGCTGGGAGTCGAACCAAGGTCCCTCGCGCTGTGAGGCAGCAGTGCTAACTACGTGCCACATGAAGGGCAGCGGATTCCTAGGAGCACCATCACCTGGTGGTTGCCCTCCAAACCACTCACCATCCTGACTTGGAAATATTTTATAAAATTCATGTTATAGGATGTGGGCATCGCTGGCTCAAGCAGAGTTTGGCACCTTTCTTTCACTGTCGCTGGGTCAAAACCCTGAACTCTCTTCCTAACAGCACTATGGGTGTGCCTACACCTCAAGGACTGTAGCAGTTCAAGAAGGCAGTTCACCACCATCTTTGAATCATTGAATGACAGAATCCCTAGTGCAGAAGGAGGCCACTCGACAAGAATCCCACCCTGGCCCTATCCCCATAACCACACGTATTTACCCTTCCAGTCCACTTGCACTGAAGGACAATTTAACATGGCCAATCCATTGGCATCTTTGAAGTGTGGGAGAAAGTCGGAGCACCCAGAGGAAACCCACACAGTCACAGGGAGAATGTGCGGACTGCACACAGACAGTAACCCAAGCCAGGAATCGAACCAGGGTCCTTGGCACTGTGAGGCAGCAGCACTAACCATCGTGCCACCCGCAGGAGTAACTAGGGGGTAGGCAATAACTGCTGGCCTAGCCAGTGCTGCCAAATCCCACGAACAAATTTCAGAAAAAAAATGTGCATTTACATGTAAAGTTTGGATTTGATGAAGTTGGTTCCATTAAAATTTTACACTGTTTAATTTCCTACATTACAACAGTGACTGTGCTTCAAAACACTTCACTGGCTATTAAACACTTGGATGCATCCATTGCCGTTGAGAAATGTTTTATAAAAGCAAGCCCTTTTTAAAAAAAAAAATCGTGCCCTTTAACTCTGGAGCAAAGGACAGAATTGTGATGTGTAATTGTCTTGCCGGGATAGGGAGGTTTGTTTTTTTTTGAGTCCTGTGAATAAAGGGTCCATATTTTCCCTGCCTCCATACCCCCCTTCCCAACTCTACACCCGTCCCCAGGGAGTGCAGGTAATCCTGGTCTTCGAAAAATACCTGAAGCAGCGAGATGGGCTGATTTGCAGAGGTGTTGAGGGAAATAGTCTTATCAATGAATGAGTCCGACAGATCTCCCTAATCTCTATCTATCTACCTGGCTTTGCTACAGTGCTGGTGTTTTATGAGTGAGGCAGACAATGAAATGTTATGAATGGGTGTGAGCGATTGGCTTCTCTGGCTTGTCAGCGCTACATAGCTGGATGGATTGATTTTCAGGAAATCTGTCCTGTCATCTTTCTTCATTAGATGGCAGGTGAGCATCTTTGTTCAGGAAGCGGGCAGTGCAAATTCCTTCATGAGTTCCTACTTGCCAATGTGCCCACTAAAATCGCTGGCACTTACAAAACGGTGTTGTGCTAATGAAATATGTGGCTGTCTCTTCTTGGAGCTTCAGCCCTCTATTTCTTTGCTTCCCTTTTCTTAAGATTAAAGTTTATTTATTAGTGTCAAAAGTAGGCTTGCAGTGAAGCTATTTGAAAATCCCCTACATTCTGGCGCCTGTTCGGGTACACTCAGGGAGAATTTGGCAGGGCCAGTGCACCATAACCAGCACGTCTTTCGAACTGTGGGAGGAAACCGGAGCATCTGGAGGAAACCCACGCAGATACAGGGAGAACATGCAGATTCCACACAGACAGTGACCCAAACCCGGAATTGAACCCTGGTCCGCTGGCTGTGAGGTAGCAGTGCTAACCACTGTGCCACCATGCCACCCCAGGCATTGACCCATTATTTGCTATCAACATCCTGGGGGTGACAATGCATTGACCAGAAACTGAACTGAACCTGCCATATAAATACTGTGGCTACCAAAGCAGGTCAGAATCCTGCGGTGAGTAACTCACCTCCTGACTCCCCAAAACCTATCCATCCACTGCAACAAGACACAAGTCAGGAGTGTGATGGAATATTCTCCATTTGTCTGGATGAGTGCAGCTCCAACAACACTCAACACCACCCAGGAAAAAGCAACCCTGCTTGATTGTTACCACTTCCACAAACATTCACTCCCTCCACCAACAAAGAATGGTAGCTGTGTGTACTATTTGCAAGAGGCACTGCAGGAACTCACCATGCATGCTTCTAGACGGCACCTTCCGAACACATGACCTACCATCTAGAAGGGCAGGGGCGGCAGACGCATGGGAACACCACTAAGTCACTCACCATCCTAACTTGGAAATAGATCACTCTTCCTTCACTGTCGCTAGGTCAAAATCCTGGAATTCCCTCTCTAAGGGCACTGTGGGTGTACCTACACATTGGGCTGCAGCGACTCAGGAAAGCAGCTCACCTACCGCCTTTTTGGGGGCAACTAGGGATGGGCAATAAATGTTGGCCCAGCCAGCGACACCCACATTCCAGAAAAAGAATTTTTTTAAGAATTGCTGGAGTGGAGCTGACGTGGATCTACTTGCTTGTTGTCCTTTGGATTCTTGCCATTTGATAATGAAGCAATGCTGTGCCAGCCCAGCCCCTACTTGGAAGTGACTGGTCTGAAGCAGCTGAGTCAGAGCTGTTCATAAATGTTAATAGATTTGGAGCAGGGTGTGGAATTACTCAAACTGAGAAGCGTCTTCATTTATCATTAAACTCCAACAAATCTTGAAGCACCTTTCCCAGGTTTAGCTGAAATGTGGCTTTGCAACGTCAGCCTAGTGATCCCTCCTGGATCTGAGTCTGGAGTGCCAGAAATGGTGAGGAAGGAGGCTCATCACATTTCAACTCGAACCCACCTCGCTAGGATTTGTCAACAGTACTTCAATTAGGATTAACTTTTGGCAAAATTCTGAGAATACAATTTGATTTATTATTCACATGTCTTGGTATACAGTGAAAAGTATTGTTTTTTGCACACTGTCCAGACAAAGCATACCTTTCATAGAGTATATAGGCGAGGAGAGGCTGTAGAATGTAGTGTTACACTCATAGCTAGGGGGTGTAGAGAAAGATAACTTAATGCAAGGTAGGTCCATTCAAAAGTCTGATGGCAGCGGGGGAGAAGCTGTTCTTGAGTTTGTTGGTATGTGATCTCAGGATTTTTATATCTTTTCCTGATGGAAGAATCATAGAATCCTTACAGTGCAGCAGGAGGCCATTTGGCCCATCGAGTCTGCACCAACCACAACCCCACCCAGGGCCTACTCCCATGAACCACATATTTACCTGCTAATCCTGTGACACTAGGGTCAATTAGCATTGCTAATCAACCTAATCCGCACATCTTTGGACTGTGGGAGGAAACCAGAGCGCTCGAAGGAAACCCATGCAGACACAGGGAGAGTATGCAAACTTCACACAGTGAGCCAAGGTCAGAATTGAACCCGGGCCCCTGACGCTGTGAGGCAGCAGTGCTCACCACTGTGCCACAGTGCTGCCCCTAAAATCAAAGTGGAGAGTATGGGCATTGATCCCACTGTTTCTCACATGTGAAGCGGGCACTCTACCATTTGAACTAATCCCTGCAGAAGAAGGTGGAAGAGAGATTGTCCTTGATTATGCTGGCTACTTTTCTGAAGCAGCGGGAAGTATAGACAATGGATGGGAGGCTGGTTTGTGTGACAGACTGGGCTATGTCCATAACCCTTTGTAGTTCCTTGTGGTCTTGGTCAGAGCAGGAGCCATACCAAGCTGTGATACATTTGGAAAGAACGCTTTGCATGGTGCATCTGTAAAAATTGGTGAGAATCACAGCAGACATGTCAAATTTCTTTAGCCTGTTGAGAAAGTCTGAGAACAGTAAGAAGTCTCACAACACCAGGTTAAAGCCCAAACAAGTTTATTTGGTAGCAAAAACCACTAGCTTTCAGGTGTTGGACTTTAACCTGGATTTGTGAGATTTCTTACTGCGTTTACCCCAGTCCAACGCACACAAAGTCTGAAAAGCCAAGTTAGCATTTTAACTGTAAACCTGTTTCTGTTTTTTTTCCCTTCTCTTTTGAGATTTTTATGAGGTAGGCAGCGACACACGAGCAGTTTCCACTCAATGAATCTTGCACAATTGGCAACAACCTGATCACAAATCTGTTTCCTTTCCCTCTCAGGAACCTTAATAAATTTGATAGTCTTATCTTTTTGGATTGCAATTGACTTTGACAAAG
The DNA here is from genome assembly GCA_024679065.1 of Sphyrna mokarran. Classification (NCBI taxonomy): domain Eukaryota; kingdom Metazoa; phylum Chordata; class Chondrichthyes; order Carcharhiniformes; family Carcharhinidae; genus Sphyrna; species Sphyrna mokarran. The sequence continues at coordinate 9,346,880 of JAGIQG010000028.1, forward strand.
CATCAGAACCCAACAGTGTTGGCATAGGTCTCTCATCACTTGAAAATGGCTCTGGCTTGATGTGGAAAAGATGGTGATACCATATAAGGACTTTGATTATAAAATGTTTTGAGGGAATCTTGGGGTCATGAAAAGTAATATACAAGTACACACCCTTCCTTATGTTCCTTTTCCTTCCTTCCTTCCCCAGACCTATTTTTATCTCAAAGACATTCCTTGTTCTTCCATAGAATCACTATAGTGCAGAAGGAGAACATTTGGCTCATTGTATCTGCACCAACTCTCTGAAAAGCATCTTACCCAGCCCCCCGCCCTATCTTTGTAACCCCGTGCATTTACAGAGAGGTGAAATTTCTTCACCTAGAGAGTAGTCAGCCTGTGGAATTTATTACCACAGAAAGTAGTTGAGGCCAAAACATTGAATGTTTTCAAGAAACAGTTAGATATAGCACTTCAGGCAAAAGGATCAAAAGATATAGAAGGAAGGGAGGATCAGATGACTGAGTTGGATGATCAGCCATGATCTAATGAATGGCAGGCTTGAAGGGCTGAATGGTCTCCCCCTCCTATTTTCTATGTCTAACTCACCAACCTATACATCTTTAGACACTAAGAACCAATTTAGCATGGCCAATTCCCCCTAATTTGAACATCGTTGGAGTGTGGAAGGAAACCAGAGTACCCAGAGGAAAGACAGGAAGATGTGGGGAGAGCATGCAAACTCCCCACAGACAGTCACCCATGCTGAGATTTGACCTGCGTCCTTGGCACTGTAAGGCAGCAGTGCCAACCCTTGTGTCACCATGCCATGCATGCAATTGGGACTTTACTCTGATTGGGTACCAAATCTTTGCTATGTTGTGTACCACTGCACTATTGTGGGTATATTTGCTCCTTTTGCCTTCAGTACATCTGGCAGTGGTTCTGCTTTTCTCAAGTAGCAAAACGAATTAACTGGAAAGGAAAATGAAGTTAACCATGAATTTGGCATAACGAGGACGTGTCAGGTGCTTAGTCTGAGAAGTGAAACAAATCCAATTTTAAAGTGCAGTGTGGTTTGAGTATTATTGATGGCAGTGGGCGGAGGAATTGGGAAGGAAACACGTTATAAAGTGCAAGGAGGCTTTACTATAATGGGATTTATTTTCACATTTAAGGTGGCAGACGCACAGACTAGCAGATGCAAGTTTAACGTTTTGGGCACAAGATACAGGGAGAATGTGAGGAAGAGTGTTTCACAGTGTGTGATAATAACATGGGCCTCACTGCCCAGGAGAGTAGTGGACGCAAAGGCTATCACTGATTTTGATGCCAAATTGAATGGGCACTGGAAGGAAACTTGTAGGGCTACAGGGACAGAGCAGTGGAATGTGACTGGGCTATGGGTGACTGTAGTTAGATCTGTTGCCTCACAGTGCCAGAGGCCCGGGTTCAATTCTGGCCTTGGGTCTGCATGTTCTCCCCATTTCTGCATGGGTTTCCTCTCGGTGCTCCGGTTTCCTCCCACAGGTTACGAACATTGGCCATAGAAAATGTTGTGGATTACAAGGATAGGGCTTGTGTAAGATATTCTTGTCAGAGAGTCAGTGGAGCTTCTGGTGGGCCAAATGGCCTCTTATGCACTGTAGGGATTCTCTGATTCTGTGGCTGCTCTACAGTATGCTGGCATGGAACCAGCAGGCTGAATGGCCTTTTGTGTCCTAATGACTTGATGATCACTAAAAAGGATTTTCGCCAGTAATCTTGCATGCAGAGAGTTGATGAAAATATGGTTCCAAAAAGCTGGGTCGGTACCATGGGGGTCAGCACAGTGGCACAGTGGTTAGGAATGCTGCCTCACATCACTGGGGACCTGGGTTCAATTCCTGGCTTGGGTCACTGGCTGAGTGGAGTTTTCATGTTCTCCCTGTGTCTGCGTGGGTTTCCTCCAAGTGCTATGGTTTCCTCCTATGGCCCCAAAGATGTGCAGATTGGCCATGCTAAATTCTCCCTCAGTGTACCTGAACAGGCGCCAGAATGTGACGACAAGGGGATTTTCACAATATCTTCCTTGCAGTGTTAATGAAAGCATGCTTGTGACACTAATAAAAAAACTTTACTGGTAACCTGGGTGTGGGTGTTAGTGTATGTGGGGGTGTTTCTTGGGTGCTGAATAAGCACCCCAATGCTTCTTTTTTTCTCTCTCTCTCTCCCCCTATCATTCTTTCATTCTTTCTCACCCTCTTTTTCTCTCTCTTTTTCACGTTGAAGTCAGCCAACTTATGAGTGTATCCATTTATTTAGGATCTTTTTAAATGGGGCAAACCTCCCAGATTGTTTTGTTGATCGGAAATGGACTCAGGGCAACAGTACATCGAGCCAAAGCTGATTTCCCTTTTCCTCTCCTGTGCTCTGCTGGCTATTTCATGCCTTGTTGAAGAACAGGCATTAGCAATGGGCTCCAGTCCAAATCTTGCACTGGGACAATGCTGTAGATCAGTTGAAATTGCTGTAAATCCCTTAACTAATTGGATGGAAAGTTTGCTTGTTCTGCCCATTTCTATCCCAGGGTGTCTAACCTGGTGCCATTAAGCCCATGTGAACACTAAGCCCTTGGAGTTTGGCTCACGTAACCATCTTTATTTTTACTTATAAAAATGGATTATCTTAAGCTCTCTGTGCTGAGTTACCTTCCTTGTCACGACAATTGATAGGGGAATAAATAAAGCCTGTGCCTTTGTGACTGATCATCTGGCTTGTGGCAGGTTAGATTATTTAGCCTGCGCAAAGGCTCAGATGGACAGCAAAATATTTCTTCTTAACTGGCCTGACCTCTTTTGACGTGAATGGACCTGTAGATAGAGTGTTGCTGTTCACTTGATGGATAAGCCTTGAATTGGAATATTAAGATCTGTACCTTGAGATACAGTAATGCGGTCACGGATTTCTAAGTGTGGTCAGGAAGGAGGGTATTTGTGCAGCATATGATGATGGCGGCATCCTTGAACATCTTTACATGTCTGACTCACAGCTTCTGATCCACCAGGTTGTGACTGTCTGTGAACAACGCTGTAAGGTCACACCATGGAATTGGTTCCATTTTTCCGCACAAAGGGTGGAATTTGTCCGATTGTTTTCTCAAAGTGTTGTCTCCAGTGGGGAAAAAAGCAGAGGATGGCTTCCCTGCTGGCTTTACCTCCATCCCCCCTTATTTCCAAACACTTTGGGGGAAAGAAAATGACGTCATGATGGTGGGGAAGACTTTGAGCAATGTAGGTTTTCTAAAGATTGGGGCACTCTCTTTTTTTAAAGGGTGCTCCGATTAAGTTGATCTTTCTCTACACTCTAGCTATGACTGTAACACTACATTCTGCACCCTATCCTTTCCTTCTCCCCTATGTACTCTATGAATGGTAGAACATAGAACATTACAGCGCAGAACAGGCCCTTCGGCCTTCCATGTTGCGCCAACCAATTAAGAAAAAGCAATGACCCTCTAACCTAAACTTTGTTTAGGTTATACTTTGTATAGCACACAAGAAACAATACATTTGACTATACCCCAATACACGTGACAATAATAAATCAAATCAAGAATTGTTGATGGGGGAACAAGGACAATTTGGGTGGGGAAATCCAACTAGTGTAACGGTCTCCCACTCGACTCCCCATCCCCTCAGCTGTTTTCGCTCTCCTGAAAATGGAGGTGGAAACCTTCCCCCTTCCCCTTGCCCCAGGTCTCTCAGGTTAGAGAGAGGGAGAGACCCTGCTCTGTGACAGAAAAAAGTACTGGAATTGACCATTTTTCCCTCAGTGTGAAGAACCAGTCGCGCTCTGTTGTCAGATAGTTTGCACACGAGGGGCAGCATGGTGGCACAGTGCTGCTCACAGTGCCCGGGTTCAATTCTGACCTTGGGTGACTGGATTTCCTACAGATGCTCCAGTTTTCTCCCACAGTCCAGAGATGCGGGGATTAGGTGAATTAGCCATTCTAAATTGACCCTAATGTCAGGGGTTAGCTGGGATAAGTGAGGATCATGGGAATAGGGCTTGGATGGGATTGTGCTCGGTGCAGACTCAATGGGCTGAATGGCCTCCTTCTGTACTGTGCGGATTCTATGATTAACTAGGCAAGTGAGGTGTGAGAATTTCTGATTATCTGTGGAAAACGTCCCACGCTGTTATCTAGTCTGGTATTTTCAGGAGAAAACTATGCAAAAAGAGAAACTGGGAGCAAGAAATGTTCAAAGATTTGAGTGGGTAAATTAGCTTGGTTATTCCTCAAAGCAGGCAGCGCATTTCAAACAGCGGGCCACGCACTGTTGAGCAAAACCTCTTGTTTGTTGCAACCGGCTGCTATTGGAGAAACACTGGAGCTGATCACTGATTGACTGGGATTTGCATGTTTGAAATTCCTGCTGCTGGGAATGACCAGCTGATGATACAGGGATTGAACCACGACCTCCAATTAAATGCAGCGGAGAGTGGGAAGAGGGCGTAGCATCCTCAAGCTCACCATTAGCAGAGACTTGGCTACAGCTTATATTCTTCCTCTTTTTGTCACGTTCGATTTGTGAAGCAGCAGGGAGAGGGGGTGCAGTGTTGGGGACGTATACAGCAGGATGGCAATATGTACAGGATCAAGCTTGCTTAAGAAAATGGGTTCTCTGCATGGTGGCACAGTGGTTAACACTGCCACTTCACAGCTCAGGGAACCTGGGTTCAATTCCAGCCTTGGGTGACTCTTTCTGGAGTTTGCATGTTTTCTCTGTATCTGCACGGGGGTTTCCTCTGGGTGTTCCAGTTTCCTCTCTCATTCCAAGGATGTGCAGAGTAAGTGAGTTGGCTGTGCTAGATTGCCCCTTAGTGTCAGGGAGATTAGCAGGGTAAATATGTGGGGTTACAGAGATGGGGCCTGGATGGGATTGTTGTCAGTGCAGACTCAATGGGCTGAATGGCCTCTTTTGGCACTGTAGGAATCCTACAATTAGTGTGACAAGATAACAAATGTAATGTGCAATATCACATCGAACCAGTCTGTTTTCTCTTAGCCTGTGAGGCAGCAGTGCTAACCACTGTGCTACCATGCTGCCCCAGTCTCACTGGCAGTGACAGCGGTGAATTCCGGCCTATATGTTTGCTGGAAGCATGTGTAGGAAGCTCAGCAGCTATCTGTTTGGTTACAGTTGTTGTTCAGCATTATTCCTAACCGCGCCCTCCCCCCCCCCCCCCCCCCCCCACCGTGTTTCCAGAAAAGTCTTTGTGAAGCTGCCAGCAAAGCTGAACAAAGTCAAGCTGTATTTTGCACCTGACAAGTGTAAAATATTCACCTTGCTCTGAAACAGCACCCTCTTGCCTTCATTCAAAGCTTGCCAAATTCCTTCATTTTACAAAACAAACCTGCAGCCGCAGACTGAAAGCTCATCTGATTGTCTGGAATTTGATGAATGAGCCTCCAATTGTCAGGAGCCCAGGTATTTCCTTAAGACCTTACTAGTTGGTGTCACTGTGTCGAAGATTGTATCTGCTATAGGCCCCACTCACCAGAATTTGAACCCTCCTGCCCTTGCCCACCTCACCCCCTTTCCTCCAATTCCTGTCTCCATTCTGGCATGGTGGCACAGTGGTTAGCACTGCTGTCTCACTGCGCCAGGGACCCCGGTTCGATTCCTGGCTTGGGTCACTCTTCCTGTGCGGAGTTTGCATGTTCTCCCCATGACTGCATGGGCTTCCTCTGGGTGCTCAGGTTTCCTCCCACAGTCCAAGGATGTGTGGGTTAGGTGGATTGGCCATGCTAAATAGCTCCTAAGTAGCAGGGAGACGAGCTAGGGTAAATGCATTGGGTTATGGAGATAGGGGCTGGGTGGGATTGCGTCCGGTGTAGACTTAATGGGCTGAATAGCCTTCTACGCTGTAGGGATTTTTATGATTTTGCTTTGCTGACAGCTTCTGAGGTTTACACTCATGAATAGCCTTGTGAAATTTTTTATTTGAAGTCTTTGAGATATTTCCCACTCCTTTTCAGGTGTCCCTATCTTTTATATACCGAGCTCCCTCTGAGGGATGGGATTACTATTGATCCAGTTGATCCCGAATCGGGAAATTGGGATGGGATGGTAGTGGGAAAGTACTAGCTCAGCCCCCTTCTAAACTGCAATACACTCTGACAAGAAATTTTAGTCCTAAGCCACTTTGAAAGAAGTCTGCAGTTGAGAATGTGAAGACAACAGCTTGTCATGTTTAACTGTAACAGGAGCTGTTTAATCTCCACAAGATTCTGAGGGGCATGAACAGAGTCTGACAGATAGTCAGATGCTTTTTCCCAGAGTGGAAGAGACAATTACTAGGGGGCCTAAATTTAAGGTGCAAGGGTCAAGGTTTAAAGGAGGTCATAGGATCCCTACAGTGCAGAAGGAGGCCATTCAGCCCATCAAATCTGCACTGACCACCATCCCACTCAGGCCGTATCCCCATAACCCCATGCATTTACGCTAGCTAGTCCCCCTGACGCTTGGAGTCAATTTAGCATGGGTCAGTCCATCAAACCTGCAAACTGTGGGAGAAACCGGAGGAAACCCCACGCAAAAACAGGGAGAATATGCAAATTCCACACAGACAGTGACCTGAGGCTGGGAATTGTACCTGGGTCCCTGGCACTGTTGCTTACCACTGTGCCACCATGCAACCCCACTTGAATCATAACCTTCTGACTCCGAGACATGTCTGTGACCCACTAAGCCCACAACTGACCTGCAGCATCTTCCACATTGTTTGAGCTGGTGGCAAGGGGAACAACAAATTAACCTGGAAACTTGCTCCATCTCTGGCCCAGTGACTTCTCAAGAAAAAATGCCTACTTGCTATCTGACTGTGACCAGTTGCACAAAGCAGTGGCTAGGCACCCGTAGTATCAGTCTGTCTTTTGGAGTTGTGGACAGGGAGATTTAATGACCAAAGAAGTGAATTTTTAATTTGGTAGAGCAAAGCAGAAGAAACTGCTACCATACTGCAAAAGATTAATGTCATCGGCACAGGAATGCAAGCTTTATTTCACGCATGAGAAAACGGCCTGATTCTCAAAGCTTTTTTTTGTTTCACCTATTCACAAACTTGGATGCGGTTCAGCATGCCTGGAGAACAAAGAGGGCTGTGTCCCTCTGGCCTAGGGAGTAAACCTAGTATGTGTAACAGTGTATATTACCATTCTGTCACTTGGCACACTAACGCAATGATAACTTGTTTGAGGAAAGTGCATTGTGCTGGATGTATTGTGTGACCTTAAAGAGACAATGTTCAGCTGCCTCTCCAATCGTAAAGGCCAGGAAAATAAGATTCGGTTCCTGTTCCGTGATGGGGAACCTCATCATGACAGGGGCAACCCTGCCACAACCGGCATTACTGAGCCGAAATGGGACACTTGTGGGTGGGGGGAGAAAACATCATCTGGAGTTCCTCAACACTCAGTGAACCCTGCAGGAAAGTTGGGTCTATGTGGATGCTTGATGGGGATCTGGTTAATTTTGGCTATAAAGTCTCCATTGTTGATCCTTGATATCCAGAATTGTGAGTAAAGTTTAGCTGTTTGGGTGAGCAATTGGACTATGGCCACCAAGCACAATAACACACTGGTTAGCACTGCTGTTTCACAGCTCCAGGGATCGGGTTCGATTCCCATCTTACATCATTCTCTGTGTGGAGTTTGCACATTCTCCTTGTGCCCGCGTGGGTTTCCTTTGGGTGCTCAGAAACACCTTCTCTGCATTCTACCTCTGTCCCATCTTTCCATCCCTCCCCCAACATCTTCATCTATCACAGTTTACAGCTTCTCTGCTGTTTGGCCATTCACAATTTTTATTCTCTCTATGGACAGTCATTAGCAGCCCCTTCCCCCGGTTTCCGTGATAATCTGTGCCTATGACTCATTTTTCATTCCCTCGCCCTGCAGTATAAATCCCCCACTTTCTACATCTTTTAGCTTTGACAAAGGATCACTTGGACTCAACATTAGCCCTTTTCTTTCCTTACAAATGCTGTCAAATCTGCTGAGATCTTCCAGCGTTTTCTTTTTTGTACCTTTTTGGTACTTTTTATTCCAATCAAAAAAAACACAATTCAAGTTAAATACAATTCCTTACATGAGGAACAAACAAGACTCAAGCTGACAGGATAAGGCACTGCCATCCACTTTATCTGATGCTTCATTTTAGCCAAAACGCCGAGGTGGCTTTGAAAAATTGCATCAGGTAAATCCTTGGTTTAACCTCATTGGTTAACGTAATCCTTTACACTACCTTAGCTTAGGCAAACCATCATCACAGCATCATCTTTTTGCACACACTCGCACAATAGCATTAATTTCCAGTTCAATTCCTTGTGTGTGTATTATGCTGTGGGTATTGTGTCATTGGAATATTATTTCCCTGAGGCTACATTTACATGAGTTCTTGATGAAATGTTTGCTTGCAGCTGCTGTCATCTCTGGCCAGTTTTAAACCACAAATATGATGATCTGTTGATAACTTGCAATATCAGCATATGTTGATTTGAACATGACAATGTCCCATAAGATAGAGGAGCAGAATTAGGCCATTCGGCCCACTGAGTCTGTTCCACTATTCAAACATGGCTGATATGATTCTCATCCTCGTCCTTCCGTCTCCTCCCCGTAAAACTTTGATCCCCTCATTGATCAAGAGCCTATCTATCTCTGTCTTAAGGACACTCGGTGAATAAAATACTCAGTCAGAGAGTCAGTGCAGACTCGATGGGTTGAATAGCCTCTTTTTTTTTTTTGTTTTTATTCCAATTCAATCCAATCAAGTCCAATTCAGAGTCTCAACAAGTTGAGACATTCCTGAACCAATCTGACAAGACAGGGGTGGAAATCTGTGTGAAGTTCCTCCGGGCGCTCTGGTTTCCTCCCACAGTCCAAAGATGTGCCTGTTAGGTGGAGTGGCCAATGCTAGATTATCTCCTAGTGTCTCAAGGTCATTAGATGGATTAGCCATGGTAAATGTGTGGAGTTATGGGGATAGGATGGGGGAGAAGGTCTGGGTAAAATACTTAGTTGGAGACTCAATGGGTTGATTGACCTCTTCTGCACTGTAGGATTCTATGATTTAGTACTTTGGAACATCCCAAAATAATTGATAGCCAACAATAAACTTATGAACTGTAGTCCCTCTGCTCATAAATATTATACAGTGGAGAATTGGCCCATTGCAAAGTCCCACAAGCAGCAATGAAATAATTACTGTGCAATTTGTTTTACTGATGTCAGTGGAAGGATAAATCTTGGCTAGGACAATTATCCTGCTCTTCAAAATAGATCCATGGAATCACTTGTATCTATTGATTTGATTTACTATTGCTGCGTGTATTAGTATACAGTGAAAAGTATTGTTTTTTATGCGCTATGCGGAGAAAGCATGCCGTTCATAGAGAAGGAAAGAAGAGAGTGCAGAATATAATGTTACAGTCAAACCTAGGGTGTAGAGAAAGATAAACTTAGTGCAAGGTAGGTCCATTTAAAGGTCTGACAGCAGCAGTTCTTGAGTCAGTTGATATGTGATCTCAGACTTTTGAATCTGTTTCCCGGCAGAAGGATGTGGAAGAGAATGTCTGGTGTGCGTGAGGTCCTTAATTAGGCTAGCTGCTTTTCTGAGGAAGTGGGAAGAGTAGAGTCAATGGATGAGGGGCTGGTTTTCATGATGGATTGGGCTGCATTCATGATGCTTTGTAGTTCCTTGCGATCTTGGCCAGAGCAGAGGCCATACCAAGCTGTGATATAACTAGAAAGAATGCTTTCTATGGTGCATATGTAAAAGTTGTTGAGAGAAGTAGCAAACATGCCAAATTCCCTTAGCCTGACCGGTTTGCCATCCTATCCCTGTCTTGATACCATGCAGACACTACGACAGCGGATGAATGAACATTGCTCGACAATCACCAGGCAAAACTGTTCCCTTCCTGTTGGCGAACACTTCAGCGGTCACAGGCATTCGGCCTCCAACCTTCGGGTAAACATTCTTCAAGGGGGCCTTCACGACACACGACAGCGCAGAGCTGCTGAGCAGAGACTGATAGCCAAGTTCCGCACACATGAGGACGGTCTTAACAGGGATCTTAGCTTCATGTCACACTACCTGTAACCCCCATGACTTGCCTGGGTTAGCAAAAAACCTCACTTACTGTGCTGTCTGGAGACAATACACACCTCTCTAACCTGTGCTCAGTGCTCCTTCCACCCACATTGTTAGCCACTTTAAGACTTGAATAGCAGGTTAGGTGTAAGGATTCGCATTCTAATCAGTAATCTGTAAACTGTCTGGGCTGACATGTGTGCTATTGCAGACCAGAACACGTCATTCACCTGACGAAGGCCATAGAGCCGAAAGCTTACGAGTTTACTATCAAATAAATCGGTTGGATTTAAAACTGATGTTGTCAGACTTCTTACTTATCAGATTGGATCAGGAATGTCTCAACTTGTTGAGGCTCTGAATTGGACTTGATTGGATTGAATTGGAATAAAGACCAAAAAAAGAGGTCATTCAACCCATTGAATTTGCACTGACTCTCTGACTGAGTATTTTATTCTTTGAGTGTCCTTAAGACAGAGATAGATAGGTTCTTGATCAATAAGGGGATCAAGATGACACCTCACACTACTGCAATAGGAAGTACTGTACTAAGCATCAAATTAGACTATGTGTTAACATTACCTGAAGATTTTTAAAAACGTATTTATTTGTGTCAGAAGTAGCTTACATTAATAACGCAATGAAGTTACTGTGAAAATCCCCTAGTGGCCATGCTCCTGCACCTGTTCGGGTATACTGAGGGAGAATTTAGCACGGCCAATGCATATCTTTCAGACTGTGGGAGGAAACTGGACCACCCAGAGGAGAAAGCGCAAAGTCTGCGCGGACAGTCACCCAAGCTGGGATTTGAAACCAGGTCCCTAGCGCTGTGAGGCAGCAGTGCTAACCACTGTGCCGCTTGGCTTGAGCCCATGACCCCCTGAATCTGAGTTGAGAGTGGGCCATGACCAACATGCAAGCAGTTTATCTCTCAGCTTCTGGTGTTCAATTCCAATGGCTGCAAATCCGACTTGGAAAATACTGGGAAGCTCCTGCTAGTAATGAATCTTAAATCCCTCTCGTAAATTAACAGGTAAAGTTTAAACTACAATTGTTGCATCCATTGCATCACAGCGCTGCCACCCAGACCCCCAACAGCCTGTACAGGAAGGGAACCTTAGATCCCTTCCATGCACTGAACTGCAACTTGCTCAGGCAAACTTTGTTGGGACGAAGTGGAAGATTTCTCATTGACGATTTGGCTGCTGTGAAGTTTATATTAAGGGTTTTGATCAAGAAGCTGTTCTGCTGAAAATAAGTCACTGTTTATAGTCTTAATCTGGTGGACTTAAAATCCATTAACTCTGCCTTTTTTTGTTCCCTGTGTTGAACTTTACAGGACCTCTGACTCCTATCCCTGCTCTGACTTGAAAGCCCAAGTGGTCAGCCCAAATTTGTTCATTGCTAATTGGTCCACTGAAGTTTTGTGCTTCCCACTCATTCATCAATGTTTCTTTGTTCTAATTGGGTTTATTGATGGTTGTCGTTTGAGGATGGTATTAAGGAGTACGGACCTTATCCAGCCTGTTTAATTTTTAACAAGGCAAAGTTTTCCTGTTACAGTGATTGTGGACTGTCCATCTGTAAATCAAAATCTTCCCTTCCTCCTTTTTTCCTGAGATTTCCTCACCGGTGTACTGCTTCCGATGTTTGTCAGTCAGCTGCCCTACCACCAGACTCCCCACTTCCTCCTGATTTCCTGCGAATGCTCACTCGCTGAGGCAGATTTGTTCCATCCTCACATCCAAAAGCTCGGAGATGATGTTGAAGAGTGAGTTGGCAGGCCCTTCAGCGTGGGAAAGCACCAGAACTCATCCCGATCTTTGTGAATGCGTTTTCCACTAGAAATTCCAGAATTGCAACCATTTATGGGAAGGTCACCTCTTTATAATTGTCCCATTAACATCCAAGATCAGTTAATTGACCACAATAGCACAGTGATTAGTACTGCTAACCACAGTGCCAGCAACCCGGGTTCGATTCTGGCCTTGGGTCACCGGCTGTTGGCCTGGGCCTGGGTATGATACTCTATCAGAGATTCGATGGGACAAATGGCCTTTTCTGTATTGTAAGATTTGAACTTAGAACATAGAACATAGAGCACTACAGCACAAACAGGCCCTTTGGCCCACAAGTTGTGCTGATTGTATTTTGGGGCCTTTTCTGGTTTGTGGCGCTGGGTAAATCCTGGGGTGTTTAAACAATTAGCAGGAATGATTTACAGTATTGTTAATGAGGGACACATTGGCTTCACAGAAACATGATCATGCAAACATTAACACTAAGCAAAAGGATAGGTGGCTAAAAGCAGTAGTGTTAAAGACCAGTCTTAAAAGAGGAGAGAGTCGGTAAAGAGAGAATGTTTGACCTTTGAACTAGATACTAAACACACTGCACCACAGTAGGGCAAATGGTATGCTCAAAGGGCCAGTGTTGGAGGGAAGCAAAGCATAGCACACACAGCGACATCACAAATTATCACAATTCAAGGTTCAGACCACATTAAATGATACGTTTGTCCATTGAACCTTTGGGAAAATGCGTGCAATGTTGAGTTTAAAAGCTGGAGCATTTTTGCAAAATCTAAATCTTCACCTGTAGAAGGATTGTGCCCACCAACACTCCTGTTAGCTCTTGTGTGCTTAGTTACAACTTGCTGACTGCATATTCTGATGATAAATTAGCCCACCATAGCGCTATGGATATGAGGCTGGTTACTCATTCACGCTCGCTCGCTCACAGATTGTGGAGCAGCACTCCTGCCAAATATATGGACAGAAATGTTTGAAATACCAGAGAAGATTTGGTTTGATGGGGCTCTGGCCAAGATTCAGATACAAGTTAACTGTGAGAAATTCCTGGGTGAGAATTTGTCTTGACATAAAACACCTGTTAATGTTTTGAATGTAACAATTTTTCTCCTAACTCCCTGCTCCTGTCAGCAACAGGCAGGTCTGGTTGGCAAGTGCACTACCCTGTGCTGCTAAGAAACTTAGAGACCTAGGAGGCCTCCACTTTGATGCGAAGCATTGGATCAATTAGCCGGTCTTGGGTCTGGCTGATTTTCCTAATCCCATGGGAGCAAAAACTTAGAAATCAGGGGAATTGTCTGTAATGACCTCAACGAGGCCCATCATGCTGGTCTCTGGGAGTATGAGCTTCCTGATTGAGCAAGCAATCACCTCAATCAGCGAGTTTCACCACATATATTGAGGAGTGTCAGGGCAGCTGACAATCTTAGCAGTGGAGATAAGTTTGTAAATAAAGGGATTATGATGAAGGGACACTGGCATCTGAAGTTATTTCAGTTCCAATTCCTATTGCAACTTGATGTCCGCCTTCCACCACCACCCAAATGAGGTGGCGATGGCCTAGTGATATTATTGTGAGTCTATTAATCTTGGAACTTAGCTGGTGTTCTGAGAACCCATGTTCAAATCCCACCATGGTAGATAATGGAATTTGAATTCAGTAAAAAATATCCGGAATTAAGAATCTACTGATGACCAAGAAATCATTGTCGATTGTCGCAAAAATCGGTCTGGTTCATAAATAAACTTTAGGGAAGGAAATCTGCTATCCTTACCTGTTCTGGCCTACATGTGACTCCAGAGTCATAGCAATGTGGTTCACTCCCAACTCCCCTCCAAGGGCAACTAGGAATGGGCAATAAAAGCTGGCCAGCCAGCGACACCCGTGTGCCATGAATGAATAAAGGAAAAGCTTCCCTGTTGTAAATTGCTTCAAAGTTTGAAGTCAAGTGTTGTGTATGCAAACATTAAATTTATTAGTGTCACAAGCAGGAAATTACTGTGAAAATCTCCTAGTCTGTACACACCGGCACCTGTTCGGGTACACTGAGGGAGAATTTAGCATGGGCAGTGCACCTAACCAGCATGTCTTTAGACTGTGAGAGAAAACCAGAGCACCCAAGGAAACACCCACACAGACGTGGGGAGAACATGCAAACTCCACACAGTCTGGAATCGAACCTGTGCTGCCCCCGCAGCAGTTTTTCTACCTCTGTGTGAGGAAACCGGAGCAGAGGGCAATGGATTGAATAGTCAAAGAACCTGAGGGAGGAATGTTGGCCTAGATCCTTTGCTTTTGTTTCGATGTACCAGGGGATCACCGTTCTTCACATATAGACTGCATTTAATCTGAAGGATAGCAAGGTGAGGGCCCTGATTTTATTTCCCTTTCCTCCTGTCTGCTTGTAGATGAAGCGGTGTGTGAGTAAGACTAAACCCCAACTTTCAGCAAATTGTACTACATGTTTTTGTGGAAATTACTTCTTAAAATAAATTGCAGGAGTTGAGAATTTGAATTGAGTAATTTTAAGCTCATTGAAGTTATTATTTGGGTTTGTATAATAAGTGTTTATCTTACTGTCTGGCCATTTAAGTAAGAAATTTGTGTTGGCAGAACATATTGAAGTAAACATCAATACAAGTTTAAAATGCTACAGATGCTAGGAATTTGAAATAAAAACTGAGTACCATAGAATTCTCCCTCTTTCTCCGAATGCCAACCCCTCACCCAATCCTGCTATCTCGGTACTTTCCATTCCACAGTGTTTTCCTGTTTCTTTACTTGTCCCATTACCACTTCCCGTGGCATTGTTACCATCTCATTAGGGACCCATTTGTTAAAGTAAATGACATTTGAAATCACTGTTATTTGCTAAAAGAGTGAAGCCACAGGTCTCCATGGTTTAAAAGAGGGGTTTTAACTATACAAGAGTCAAGAAGGCAATCACCAAATACTATCTATCCTATAATCCGCACCCAGGATTAATGTGAGCTAAACATGAATTGACGGGCAAATTGTGGTTGAATGAAATCCATAAATTGTGATTTAAGTGGAAGATATAAGTTAAGACAGGAATTCACTCAGATTTTTGGTCACAATCAGCCATGATTGTAATCAATGGTGGAGTAGGCCCAAAGGACCAAATGACCTCTTCCTGCTCCGAGCTTTTATGTTTCTATGTTTCTTCAAACCCTTTATCTTTCTCATGAGGAATTTCAAGGCTGGCTTGCTAGGCCATTCAGAGGGGTGCTTAGAGTTGACCACATTGCTGTGGGCTGGAGTCACATGTAGGCCAGACCCGATAAAGACGGCAGGTTTCTTCCCTCAAGGACCAGATGGGTTTTTAATCTAGCTCGTTCATGATCATCAGTAGGTTTTTAATCAGAATTTATTTAACTAACTCAATTTCAACTCCC
This sequence comes from Sphyrna mokarran, assembly GCA_024679065.1. NCBI lineage: Eukaryota > Metazoa > Chordata > Chondrichthyes > Carcharhiniformes > Carcharhinidae > Sphyrna > Sphyrna mokarran. Next base: position 9,362,229 of record JAGIQG010000028.1, read on the forward strand.
TGGCTATTGTGGATGGGGTTTGACTTCGCATCTCAAGTCCAGGTTACTGGATTAGCTCTGGTAACAATCACTGTGCTATTGTACCCCACCAGTTTACTAATAGACATATGAACATCTATATCTTTGTAATGTATGCAGTCATGCTTTGCAGAGTAGGACTTGGTTTACAAATTCCCTTGCCATGCATGCATGTAATTATTTAATTGCAAATTTTCAGACATTGGGAAGTGTAGTTTTTAAAAGTCCGTAAAACACTGCTGTAAAAATGCAGTGAATCTTGCAGCATCTACAGAAGACAAAAAAATGTGGGTCGTCTTCAAGTATAATCCGGAATTCTGACTAAGGGTTTACGCCCCCAAAATTTTCTCTTTATAGCTGTTAATGGATTAACAAGGCAGCACGGTGGCATGGCGGTTAGCATCGCTGCCTCACAGCACCAGGGACCCAGGTTTGATTCCTGATTTGGGTCACTGTCTGTGTGAGTTTGCACATTTTCGCCATGTCTGCATGGGTTTCTTCTTGGTGCTCTTCTCCCACAGTCTAAGAATGTGTGGGTTAGGTGGACTGGCCATGCTAAATTATACCTTAGTATCAGGGTGATTAGCAGGGTAATTGTGGGTGGTTATGGGGATAGGATCTGGTTCGGATTGTGTTCAATGCAGACTCAGCAGGCCCAATGGCTTCTCCCTGCACAGGGATTCTATGAATGATGTGTATTTTCCACTTTGTTGTCTGAATTTTAAATTTTGCTTTGTCCAAATACTTGGAAAGGCAGCTTCCGTGTGAGGAAAAGACATGTCCACTTGAAAGACAAAGATTGTCATGAGGTCCAATTTTCTGCCAGTTCGAACATTGAATCATTGGATGAGTTGGAGGAAAAACAGCAAGAGTGGAATGGAGTCTTTACATGTGAATAGCTAAGATATGACAGGGTATTTATTGATTCTTGGTCCAGTGTCATTAAGGGTTGAATAGTTTATTTTTTAGTCTGGGAGACTTCAAGTCATGGCTTACTCAAGCACAAGGACGGGAAGTCGAACTTATTAACCTTGTGGGGAAAAGAAAGATTTGACATGAACACTGTAATCATTCTGAATGGACTTGCAGCTGAGCAGTTCAGCAGATGTTACAGAACAGCAGCAGATCCGATGTTCTTAAGCAGAAATGAGCAAATTGCCTGGGAATATTTCCTGTACGCTATCTGCTCAAAACCATTGAGATAAGAGTTTGTATTTACGAGCATTGTCTAAAGTTTAGTCCAAGACAAATGAGTTTTTCCTCCAACTCATCCAAAGATTCAATGTTCGAACTGGCAGAAAATTGGACCTCTCGACAATCTTTGTCTTTCAAGCAGACACGTCTTTTCCTCACATGGAAGCTGCCTTTCCAAATATTCGGATAAAGCAAAATTTAAAATTCAAACAACAAAATGGAAAATACACATCATTCATAGAATCCCTGCTGTGCAGGGAGAGGCCATTGGGCCTGCTGAGTCTGCACCAACCGCAATCCGAACCAGATCCTATCCCCATTTTCCTTAGCCAGACATAAATTTTGATTTGATTTATTATTGTCACATGTACAGTGAGAAGTATTGTTTCTTGGGCACTACACAGACAAAGCATATCATTCATAGAGAAGGAAAGGATTCAGTGCAGAATGTAGTGTGACAGTCATAGCTCGGGTGTAGAGAAAGATCAACTTAGTGCGAGGTAGATCCATTCAAAAGTCTGATGGCAGCAGGGAAGAAGCTGCTCTTGTGTTAATGGGACACAATGGGCTGGTGGAATTGTCACTGGACTATTTATCCAGAAACTCAATGAATGTTCTGGGGACCTGGGTTCAAATCAGACTTTTTGTATCTTTTCTCCCAATGGAAGAAGGTGGATGAGAGAATACCCGGAGTGCGTGGGGTCCTTGATTATGCTGGCTACGTCTCCGAGCAGGAAATATAGACAAAGTTAATGGATGGGACGCTGGTTTGCGTGATGGGATTGGGCTTCATTCATGACCTTTAGTAGTTCTTTGCAGTTTTGGGCATATACCAATGGAGCCATACCAAGCTGTGAAAGGATGTTTTTTTTTATGGTGCATCTGTAAAGGTTGGGGAGAGTTCCATTGCCCATATCCTAATAGCAACAAGTCCTGTTAGCTCATTAGCCCCGGGCTCACTGACCTGCAATGGCTTCTAGTCCGGCAACACTTGGCAATTTAAAATTCCTGTCCTTCTTTACAATTGTTCCATGGCCTCACCCATCCTTACCTCTGTAATTCCCCATCCCAGATCTTTGTGCTCCTCCAATTTTGACCTCTTTGTAAATCCCCAAATTTCATCACTTTGGCATTGGCAATAGTGCCTTTAGCTGCTCACACTCTTACCCCTGGAATTCCCTCCCTGAACCTGAACCTGCCTGCCTCATTCTGCCTCTTTCCTCCATTTAAGAAACTACTGAAATCCTACTCTCTTTGATCAAATTCCTTGGTCACATCTGTTAATATCCCTTTATGTTGGGTGTCAAATCCTGTTCTGTTAAGTGCCTTGGGACAATTTACTGCTTTATTGTTACTGTGCTGTAAGTGGGTGATCAGCATTGCTGCCCCATAGCACCAGGGACATTTCTCTACCACAGAAAGCTGTGTTCAAGAGGGAGCTCGATGTGCCCCTTCTGGCTAAAGGGATCAAGGGGCATGAAGAGAAAGCAGGAGTGGGATACTGAAAGTGCATGATCAACAATGATCATATTGAATGGTGGTGCTGAATGACCTACGCCTGCACCTATTTTCTTCATTTTCTTTGACCCATGTTTGATTCCGGCCTTGGGTGAGTGTGTGTGTGGGGTTTCTGATTCTCCCTGTGTCTGTACAGATTTCCTCAGGCTAATCTGGCTTCCTCCCACAGTCCAGAGATGTGCAAGCTCAGTGTATTCGCCATGTTAAATTGCCCCTGCGTGTACCAAGATGTGTAGGTTATTTAGATTGGCCATGCTAAATTGCCTCTTAGTGTCCCGAGATGTAAAGGTTAGATGGATGGTAAATGTGTGGGATAGGGGAGAGAGCATGGGTGTGATACACTGTTAGAGAGTTAGTGCAGACTCAATGAACCAAATGGCCTGTAGGAGTTTTATGATTCTAGTTTTTCTATTTAGAAGGAAGATCGGAGGGAGTTCTCACCGGTGACTTACCGAGTATTTGTTCTTCTATCAGCATCACAGAAAGAAAACAGATTATTGGTCATTTATCATGTTGTTGTTTGTGGGATCTTGCTGTGCATGAATTGATTGCTGCCTTTCCTACATAACAACAGTGACTACACTTCAAAAGTATTTCGTTATACGTAACGCACTTGGAGATGCCTAGTGATTGTGAAAAGCATTTTTGTCTTCTGAACTTCACAATATAGAAACAAGCTGGGATTTTCCAGCCCTTCCTGCTAGCGGGGTCTTCCAGACTTGCTGATGACATGATGACAACTGTCACCCAACCCCCACCCCCTCCCATGTATGTGACCCCCGCCCCCCCCCGACAGCGGGATGGGAAAGTCACGCAAAGCGCTGTAAGATGCCACTGTAATTTTGAGGCAAGCCATCTCAAGTGGAAACACATCACGGGGAGACTGGATAAACCTTCCCATTGTTTTCACCAAGAGAACATTTTAAGTTGGATCTGGGGAATAAAGCAGAGTAAGCAAGTGCCCTTAAAGTTGGGAACATTTCAGAAATCTGACTACAATGTAATGAACTCCAGTGCAAAAATAGCAAAAGATATTTTGGGAGGCAAGGATATATAACTGGTGAAAGAAGCAAATTGTAACAAAATGAGAAGGAATGAAGCCCAGCTTAAATTGTAGAATCTCAACAGTGCAGAAGGAGGCCTTTCGGTCATCGAGTCTGTACCGACAACAATCCCATCCAGACCCTATCTCCATAACCCCACGCATTTATTCCAGCTAATCACCCTGACGCCAAGTGGCAATTTAGCATGGCCCGTCAACCTCACTCGCACATTTTTGGACTGTGGGAAGAAACCAGAGGAGGTGGAGGAAACCCATGCAGACACAGGGAGAACGTACAGTCTCCACACAGGCAGTGACCCAAGCCAGGAATCAAACCCAGGTCCTTGGAGCTGTGAGGCAGCAGTGCTAACCACTGTGCCACTGTGAAAGGAAGGAAAGTTTGTCGAGTAAAACTGTAGGTGAGCAATGGAAAATTTATGAGTTGGTTATGGATTGAGCCTACATCACGCACGGACCAGTGAAGAAAACAGACAAGCATATCCAAGTTTAGGGTTTTCTTGATGTTAAAAGTTTCAACGTTGTGAAGGGTTTTGAGAGACTGAGGAAGAGTAAATTGTTTCCAGTGGCAGAAGAATCAGTGCCCAAGGACAGAGTTGAGATAATTGACGAAAGGACCAGAAGGAAGATGGGAAGGAATTATTTTTAGACTTGAGTTGTTTTGATCTGAAATGCACTGAAAAGGCAGTGAAAAAGTAGCTTATTTATTAGTCACAAGTTTACATTGGCACTGCAATGAAGTTACTATGAAATTCCCCTAGTTGCCACACTGCAGCGCCTGTTCAGGTCAATGCATCTAATCAGCAAGTCTTTTAGACTGTGGGAGAAAACCGGAGCACCCGAAGGAAACCCATGCAGCCATGGGGAGAATATGCAGGCTCTGCACAGACAGTGACTCGAGCCAGGAATCGAACCAGGGTCCCTGGTGCTGTGAGGCAGCAGCACTAACACTGCAGCACCGTACCGCCCATTGCACATAGTAACTTCATTGCAGTGTTAATGTAAACCTTACTTGTGACTAATAAATAAATTACTTTTTCACTGCCTTTTCAGGCAGCGCATTTCAGATCAAAACAACTCAAGTCTAAAAATAATTCCTTCTCATCTCCCTTCTGGTCTTTTCGTCAATTATCTCAATTCTGTCCTTGAGCATTGATTCTTCTGCCAATGGAAACAATTTACTCTTCCTCACTCTCTCAAAACCCTTCACAACGTTGAAACTTTTAACATCAAGAAAACCCCAAACTTGGATATACTTGCCTGTTTTCTTTGCTGGCCCATACGTGATGTAGGCCCAATCCACAACCAATTTACAAATCTACCATTGCTCACCTACAGTTTTACTTGGAAAGGAAAGCCTGCAAGGCTGTATGGAAAGAGCTGGAAGTGAGGTTGGATCTAATTGTACAGGTCTTTAAAACAGGAATGATGGGCTGAATGGCTTCATTCGTGCCTTAAGACGCTTGCGAGTGAAGATAGATCTTAAAATACTGCTTCCGAAATTGTATCCACACTTTCTTCCAAGCTGGAGGGCCAGTGATGACAAATGGCCTTTTTTGCAATAAAAGTTTCTTTATTAGTGTCACAGTAGGCTTACATTGACACTGCAACGATGTTACTGTGAAAATTCCCCAATCGCCACACTCCAGCACCTATTCAGGTACGCTGAGGGAGAATTTAGCATGGCCAATGCACTCTAACCAGCGCGTCTTTCACAGTGGCGCACAGGTACAGGGAGAATGTGCAAACTCTACACAGTCACCCGAGGCCAGAATTGAACCAGACTGTCTGGCACTGTGAGGGAGCAAGTGCTAACCGCTGTGCCACCGCGTGTATTGAAAGAAATGTTTGAATGAGTTCAAGAGGAAAAGGATAAGGGTTGGGAGAGAGGCACTGAGTTAAAGGGGAAAATGGGGAGGCAATGATAGGTAACCAAAAGCAAGGTTTTTGAAAGATGGTGAAATGGAAGGAGCTACAAGGCAGGAGGAGAGTTGCTGAATGATTGAATGGGCTGAGGAATGGACAGGCTGGGAAGTGTTTAAAGGATAAGGGTTCTTCTGGGGACTGAAGACAGGGAAAGTTCAAGAGGGTAGGGTGAGTGGGTTTACAGCTGAGAATTTTTGTCCTTGATGTAAGGTGTGAGTGAAGTCTGAACATCTATCAGAACACTAGAGCAATTCCACAAGTTTGCAGTCCCTCAATTTCCCACAACTCATAAAAAGTATAATTGATAAAGCCCTTTACTGGGGAGAACAATCTTCCTTTATCCTTTCAGCTGCGATTTTGGTTGCGTGTCTCGAAGAAACCGAGACAGAGAGATGTCTGAACTTGAACCCACTGCGATTCCAGTCCTTTTGCAGAGTGTGGTTAAGGAGTAGCTGTGTTATAAACCAGAGTTTAAGACCTGTTTTGTTTGTAAAACTGGGATGCAATTCTTTGCATATTGCTTACATTGGATTTCCGTTTGTAACTGACCTTAAACCTATCAAAAGCTCCGCTCTTCATTCCCACAAGGCCTCTTTTGTTCCCCTCAATTCAAGTCCGCTTTTTCCAAATCTTTCAATGAAATGGTGGAGTATTGTTGAAAATAACTGTGGTTGCCAAGGATTTGACACCAGTTAAAGAAGATTTAATTACTACCTTAGCGAACAACAAGGAAACAAATATGGGCATTCTTGGGGAATAAGGAAAAGGGAGAGAGAAAATTTTTATGCTCAGTACAAAGTCTCCTTGTTGAACCCATTGAAAAAAAACTTGTGAAAATTTCTTACTGTTTAATGGTGTTGCTGAACAGCTAACAGTGCACCCAAACAGAAGAAAATTTCAAGTGTTGAGTCACTTTTTGCATCTAAAAAAGTTTCTTCCGAATATCCACCTTTAAAATGCCACTTTTATTCATTTTAAACCACCCTCTTTGAGCATCCAAGTATATCAATGGTGGCATAATGGTTGACACTGCTGCCTCGCAGTGCCTGGCAGCCAGGTTTGGTTCACAGCTTGGATCGCTGTCTACAGAGTCTGCACATTCTCCCCATGTTTGCATGGGTTTCTTCTGGGTGCTCCAGTTCCCCCCCACAGTCTGAAAGACCTGCTGATTAGGTGCATTGGCCGTGCTAAATTCTTCCTCAGTGTCCCCGAACAGGCGCCGGAATGTGGTGACTAGGGGATTTTCAGTAACTTTATTGCCATGTAAGCCTACTTGTGACTAATAAATAATTAAACTTCAAGCCTTATGTTCCAGATTACCTTGGTCAACCTAGGGAGGTGTTGGCCCATAGCATTTCTTTTAACTCCACCTGAAAAAGCAGACAGGGACCCAACTGACCATGAAACCATTGTCATAGGGAGATGTCCTTGAGATACTATGGTTAGTTTATTCATGCAGAAACTCAGCTAATATTCTGGAGACCTGGGCTTGAATCCCACCATGGCAAATGGTGGAATTTGAATTCGATTTAAAGAAAGTATCTGGAATTAAGAATCCATTGATCACCATAAAACCATTGTCAATTGTCAGAAAATCCATCTGGTTTACTAATGTCCTTTTAAGGAAGGAAATCTGCCATCCTTACCTGGTCTGGCCTACATGTGGCTCCAGAGCCACAGCAATGTGATTGACTGTCAACTACTGTCAGGCATCTAGGGTTGGCCCAGCCAGCGAGGCCCATGTTCCAGGAATGAATATCTGCTTCTCAAAACGATGGGTGTCAACACAAACATCAGATTTCTACACATTGACTTCTCAAAACCATCCCAGCTGTTTCACAGCTGTGACGAATTTGCTACTGAAAGATTTCTGGTGAAAGCCAGATTATCTCTGTGCAAGTTTGTTTATTTATTAGTGTCACAAGTAGGCTTATGTTAACACTGCAATGAAGTTATTATGAAAATCCCCCAGTCGCCACACTCCGGCATCTGTTCAGGTACACTGAGGGAGAACTTAGCACGGCCAATTCACCTAACCAGTTGATCCCAAAGATTTAACATGGATTTCAGTGTTAGATTTTTTTTGCCTTGTTTCCCACATCTATGTGTTTCTAATCTGGTGGAGTCTCTCTTGCGCTCTCTCTCTCTCTCTCTCTCTCTCTCTCTCTCATTGTCATGTTAACTGCCAGCACTTCACAAGTTTCATCCCTGGTCTCCGTTTGATCCTGTTGCAGAGATATTATCCACCCCACCCCTGGAGACTTGTTAGTGTTGAGCCCTTTAAGCCTGATTAGAACATCTATCTCATTGATGCCAGAGTCCTTAAACCTACCCGGATTATTCTCACAGTGGGGCATGCTACTGTTTAGCTCTCTGCTGAACACTTCAAGGAAGTATTCATTCACTATGTTCACTTCAATGCTCATCCTCCATTACATTTGTATTGGCACTCTCTCTCAGATTATCGTGTCTTCTTTATTAGGGCATTCTTTCTGGGTCCTGGAAGAATTTCTTGCTGTTGTTTTTCACATCAGTGTGGTTTAAGTGTGCAAAGATTTTGCAAATGGAGTAGAATCATAGAATCTGCAGTGCAGAAGGAGGCCATTTGGCTCAGCAAGCTTACACTGGTGACAATCCCACCCAGGTCTTATTCCTGCAATCTCACATATTTACCCTCCTAATTCCCCCTGACACTAAGGGGTAATTTAGCATGGCCAATCAACCTAACTTGCATATCTTTGGACTGTGGGAGGAAACCCATACAGACATGGGGAGAACATGCAAACTCCACGTAGTCAGTCACTGGAGGCTGGAATTGAACCAGGATCCTGGATGCTGCAGTGCCAACCACTTTATTCTTTGTTCATTAACTTGCCACATCTTTGCATTTGATTCCATGAGTGTTGTATTGATCTCCTTACATCAGGAATGATGTAAATGTGTTGAAGCAGTTCAGGGAATGTTTACCAGACTAATATCTGGAACGGGCAGATAGGCTGGGTATGCATCTGCTGAAGTTTGAAAGACCAAGAGGCAGCTTGACCGCAACAAAAAAGATTCTGAAAGGTTTTGACAGAGTGGATGTGTAGAGGATATATCCTCTTGTGGAAAACCTAGAACCAGAGATCATTTAAAAAATAAAGCGGCGATTATTTAAGAATGGCCAGGAGAATTTTTCTCTCAGTAGGTCGGGCGTTTTTAGAACTCTCCTTCAGAAGACAGTGGAAGAAGAAGGTTTGACTATTTTTTTAAGACAGAGCCAAATAGGTGAAGGTGAATTGGGTGGCAGTGGGAATGTGGAGATCCACCTTGATCTTATTCAATGATAGAGGAGACTGAAGGGTCAAGTAACCTACTCCTGCTCCAGATTCATATGTTCCTATGCACTCATTTTCCCAATCATATTTTTCTTGCTTATCATTCTTTTCACTTGCCCCTGAAGTTTCCTGTAATTGTTTTATGGACTCCATTCTTCCTGCAGGCCAAATGAAGCTAATGTGTTTCTTTTGCAAGCTCTGGTGGTCTAGTTAATTGCTTACAAACCCTGCCTTTTGTATCTACGTTCTCGAGACTTTGCTCTGCATGAGTCTTGCATTCTCCTCTGTCTTTTTACAACTTGTTCTCCAATAAGGTGTTTCTGAATAATTTTCAATCTGACATTGGGTGCCATTGACATGTTGAAAGTAAGTGATATTTCATGATACCAAAGTGTGAAATGGTTAATTTTGGTAGAAAATGCAAGAAGCATGATTTTTCCTCTGAAAATAGGAAGTCAAATGGAGCAAAGGAGCAGAGAGCTCCGACAATACGGGTACAGAAATTAGTACAAGTAGCCATGCAGGTTCGTAAGGCTTTAAAGATAAAGGCACAGGTAGCTCAGTGATTAGCACTACTGCCTCATCACACCAGGGACCTGGGTTCGATTCCTGGCTTGGGTCACTGTCTGTGGGGATTTTACATGTTCTCCCCATGTCTGTGTGGGTTTCCTCCCGATGCTCTGTTTTCCTCCCATGGTCTGAAAGATGCGCTGGTTAGGGTGCATTGATTCAAACAGGCACTGGAATGTGGCAACTAGGGGAATTTCACATTAACTTCATTGCAGTGTGAATGTAAGCCTTACTTGTGACTAATAGACAAACTGTACTTTTACTTTTTGCTCTTCATTTCTAGAGGAACAGAATACAAAATCAGGGAGACAATGTTAAAGATGTATGGAAACATGGTACAAGGCATGGTTTGTAATTTTGCGGATGATACTAAGTTAGGAGGCATGGTTGATCGTAAAGAAGGTTATTAAAACCTACAGGGGGATCTTTATCAGTTAGGGAAGTGGGCCAAGGGTTGGCAATTGGGTTTCAACACAGATCAGCATGAGCTGTTGCATTTTAGGAAGTCAAATGAATTAGGACTTGTACACTGAATAGTGTTGAGGAATGTTGAGGAACAGAGGGAACTAGGAGAACAAGTACATAGCTCGTTGAAAGTGACATTATAGATAGAGTGGTGGAGAAGGTGCTTAGCACACTGGCCTTCAATAGTCGAGGGCATTGAGTATGGGAGTTGGGGCATTATGTTATAATTGTGTGAGTTGGTGAGGCCACACTTGGAATATTGTGTAGAGTTTTGGTCACCATGTTATAGGGAAGACACTGATAAAGAGTGCAGTGAAGATTTCCGAGGATGTTGCCGGGATTAGTGGGCCTGAGTTATAGGAAGAGGTTGTCCAGGTTAAAACTTTATTCCTTGGAATGTAGGAGAATGAGGGGATGATCTTATTGAGATCATGAGGGGCATTGATAGAATGAATGCAAATAGTCTTTTTCCCAGGGAAGGAGAATTGAAAACGAGAAGGTATAGGTTTAAGATGAGAGGGAATAGATTTAAAACGGACCTGAGGGGCAACATCTTCACACAGAGGATGGGATAATGAGTGAGTTGCCATAGAACACAGTTGACGTGGGTGCAACAGCAACATTGAAAAAGCACATGGTTAAGTACGTAAATGAAAAAGGATTAGAGGGATATGGGTCAAACATGGGCAATTGAGACTAACTGGGAGGATTCCATGGTTAGCGTGGACTGGTTGGGTGGAAGGACTTGTTACCGTGCTGTATTGCTCTATAACTCTAATTAGAAGGATATTGAAACACTGACAAAGGTTGGTTGGATCTACAGAGGACAGTATTAATCTGTGTGGAGTTATCTGTGGTCAGTTAATGGTGTGATGGAGAGTGTTCTTGTCGTTGTTCAGTTCTTTGCCTCCCATCCCAAAAAGAAAGCTCAACCAGGGCTGGAAAAGCACAATACTGCAGATGCTGGAAACCTGAAAGCAAATGCTTAGTACATCGGCAGCAACTGTGGACAGAGAAACAAGAATTAGCTGCTTCAGGTGTGCAACCTTTCATCAGAATTGGGACAAGTTCAAGATTTAACGGGTAAAGGCTGGGTGGGAGGAGGACAAATGGAAGGGCAGTGATAGGACAGGACGGAATTGAAGAATTGGTCCTCCCAGGGGCAAAGGAATGAAGTTTGGGCAAAAGAAGATGTGCCTGGAGAAGGCGTGTTGGTGTGTGAAGGTGAAAATAAAAAGAGAAAAAGTAAAACAAGTTTAGGGAAGTAAACAGAGTGGGGCAGAGGGTTATTGAACCTGGTGTTGAGTCAGGGAAGCTATAAAATGCTGAATTGAGAGATTGACTGGAAATCTCACTGTTTGGATGGCTGATGACGATAAGATCAAGTTGGTTGCCCTGCCCTCATTCTCTTTAACTTCTTCACCCAGCAAGTGGTGAGAATGTAGAATTTGCTACCACAAGGAGTAGTGGAGATGCACAGCATTGGTACATTTATGAACATACAAATTAGGGGCTACTCGAGCCTACTCTGCCGTTCAATACAATTATGTTCAAAAATTCCAATTTTTTAAAATTTAATTCATGGGACACATGCTGGCTGGCCAGCATTTATTGCTCATCCCTTGTTGCCTGAGGGCAGTTGAGAATTAACCACATTGCTGTGGCTCTGGAGTCACATGTAGGCCAGACCAGGTAAGGACGGTAAATTTCCTTCCCTAAAGGACGTTAGGAACCAGATGGGTTTTTCCAAAAATCGACAATGGTTTCGTGGTCATCAGCAGATTCTTAATTCCGGATATTTTTTATTGAATTCAAATTCCAGATTTGAACCCAGGTCCCCAGAACATTAGTTGCGTTTCTAGATTAATAGTCTCACATAATGTCATGAGGCCATCACCTCCCTCATATTCCTATCAAGTTGCGTTTGATTTTCTTGCCTAACAAGAATCTATCTGCCTCTGCCTTTAATATGTTCAATGACTCTACCTCTGAGGCAGAGTTCCAAAAGACTCACAAAATAATTCTCATCTCTGTCCTGAAAAAGTGACCTTTAATTTTAAAATAGTGCCCCTGAGTTCTGGACTCAGTCATTAGAAGAAACATCTTTCACATGAACACTGGCAATACTGTTCAGAATCTTATATGCTTCAATCATGACAGCCCTCTCTCTCCCAAACTCCACTGGAAGCAAGCCTAGTTTGCCTAATCTTTCCTCCTGAGACAGTCTGTTCTTTCTGGGTATCACTTTAGCAAACCTCCTCTAAACAGCGCCCAACGCATTTACATTTTTCCTTAAATGAAGAGGCCACAATTGCACAAAGAATAAACACATGGGGGAGAAAGGAATATTCTGATAATATTCACTACATTACAACCTGTGGTAAAGCACTATGAGATGTCCTGAGGTTGTGGAAGACGCTGGATAATATTTAAAATTTATTAATTCATGGGATGTGAGTATTGCTGGTAAGGACAGCATTTAATTCCTAGCTGCCCTTGAGGGTGATGGTAAGCCACTTCTTGAACCGTTGTAGTTCAAGCAATACAGTTACACTCACAGTGCTGTTAGGAAAGGAGTTCCAGGGTTTTTATAGAATAGAATCCCAGCAGTGCAGAAGGAAGTCATTTGGTCCATCATGTCTGCATTGACTCTCCAGCAGAGCATCTTACCCAGTCCCACCCCTGCCCTATCCCCATAACTCCATGCACTTGCCCTGCATAATCCACCTAATCTACACATCTTGGGGCACTAAGGGCAATTTTAGATGGGCAATCAACCGAACCTGCATATCTTTGAAGCGTGGGAGGAAATTGGAGCACCTGGAGGAAACCCAGTCAGACACTGGGAGAATGTGCAAACTCCACAAAGACAGTCATCTGAGGCCGGAATTGAACTCAGATCCCTGGTGCTGTGAGGCCACTGTGCCACCTTCTTTGACCCAGCGACCACAAAGAAACAGTGAGTCAGAATACTGCGTAGCCTGGAGGGGAACTTGCTTATACTCCTTTTCTTGTGTAGTATGTGGGCTGAATGGACTGTAGGCATGATGTGAAATTCTACCTGAATTGCAAACACAATACTGTCATGAGGGATTGAATTAGGACTTGTTCTTATTTGCTGGAAAGGCAAAGAGAAATGCTGACTAACCAGTCGGCATAATCAAGGACCCCATGCACTCTGGACATTCTCTCTCCCACCTTCTTCTGTCGGGAAAAGATACAAAAGTCTGAAGTCATGTACCAACCGACTCAAGAACAGCTTCATCCCTGCGGCCAACAGACTTTTGAATGGGCATTGGGGGTTCACATTGGAGTTAATCTTTCTGTACACCCTGTCTGTAACACTACATTCTACATTCTTTCCTTCTCTATGAACTAAAGATGCCGGCATTGGACTTAGGTAAGCGCAAGTCTCACAACACCAGGTTAAGGTTCAATAGATTTATTTGGTAGCTCGAGCTCATGCTACCAAATAAACCTGTTGGATTTTAACCTGGTGAGACTTCTTACTATCTCAGTGAAAGCTTTGTTTGTATAGTGCGCAAGAAATGATACTTTTCACTGCATACTAATACATGTGACAATCAATCTAATCGCAGACCTTTGGAGCATTTTCAGTTTTAGATTTCCAGCACTTTTAATATTTCTTTTATTTTAGATACAAAGAGGAGGCTGAATTGAGTGCTTTAAAATTATATAGAGGCTAAAGGTGATTGATGCATATAAACTATCATCTTGTGTTTGGTCACCAGTGAGGAACAAGGGAGTATCAACATAAAACAGCTGCTAATGGATCATATGAAGAATTGAGGAAAATTTTCTGTGTAATTAAACTATCAACAACATTAGTTAAAACCCTGAGTCTACAAGCTGACAACGTTTGGCCTGTTGCTAAATTTACGGACTAATCTTTGCATGAGAAAGGTGCAGGGATAAGTTTCCTTCAAGCACATGCCCTATTTTAAAGATAAATGTTGCCTAAACAACTGTAGCGAGGATGGGGATTCACTCTGCGAAAGGGCTGCTTTAAATGAGCCTTTTGTTTTGTGCAAGATTTAAACTGCAGATAATGTTTAAAAATTAGCGGTGCTGAAGTTGGTCAGTCATTAAAACCAGAAAAAAAGGAGCAGTTTGTTGTTGCCCTGAGCTGTATCTCTTGTCTCCTCTGTTCTTAACAAAGCACGACTGAGCCTAGGGAGAGACGGCAGTGAATTTATTTAGCTGGGAATGGGGGTGGGGGGGCGTCGTCACCTTCTACATAATCGGTTCAGGCCCTGCAGGGTTTTTTTTATAGATTTCCTCTTGTGGAATCTTGCTAAACAAACTTCTTATCCGAGTGTGGAATTCCAGTGAAGTCACTAATTGCTTGTTTTATCTGGCTTTAACTTTGTATTTCCTTCATTTGCTTTCCTGCTGCAGCAGCTGTTTACATGGCAGTGTTTCGTAGCAGCCGACCTTACAACATTGCTCAAGGCACCTGCAATGTGGGGCTGTCATCACCCCCTGCGTGACTATCATCCACTCGACTTGGGAATAATAAATGATTCTGGCATCTCCCAATCTGCTGAGCTCCAACACATGCCTTCTGAAGGAGCTGGCTTTCCAATCTTTATTTATTAGTGTCGCAAGTAGGCTTACATTAACACTGCTGTGAAAATCCCCTAGTCGTCACACTCCAGTGCCTGTTCGGGTACGCTGAGGGAGAATTTAACTCGACTAAGGCACCTAACCACTATGTCTTTCGGATTGTGGGAGGAAACCGGAGCACCCGGAAGAAACCCATACAGACACAGAGAATGTGCAAACTCCACACAGACAGTGACCCAAGGCCGGAATCGAACCCGAGTCTCTGGCATTGTGAGGCAGCAGTGCTAACCACTATGCCGCCCTGTGTGTGTGTGCACCTTGGATTTATGAAATATCTCAGTATGGGAACAGATGTTCTTAAGCTGCTTCGCGGCCGTTTTACCTACACATCTTGCAACACGAAGGGGCAATTTAGCATGGTCAATCCACTTAACCTACACATCTTTGGAGTGTGGGAGGAAACCAGATTATTCAAAAGAAACCCACGCAGACATGGGGAGAATGTGCAAACTCCACACAGACAAGGACCAGAGGTCGGAATTGAATCCGGGTCCCTGGCACCGTGGGGCAGCAGTGCTAACCACCATGCCAGCCTGTCAAAGATCATTGCAGAGCTAAAGAAGGGGAGCAATAAGCTTGGTTAAAAAGAGGTGGATTTTAAGGAGTGCCTTAAAAGAAGGGGGATGGGGTGGGCTAGGAGTGAAGTCAGCACAAAGGTGCACCTGGAGCCAATATTGGAGGAATGCCGAGTTCTGGGGGGCCAATGTGATGGAGCAGAATTAATTTGCCGTCCGCATTGGCAGGATTCTCTCTTACTATTGCAGCGAACAGAAACTTGGCTGAGTGCCAAATTCTCCATCGTTGCTTGCAATGGCAGCACGGATGGCTGGAAAATCCTGGCCATGGTATGAAATTGAGCTGTGGTCAAAATGCATGTGGGGCAGAAACTATCACAGTGCCAGCACCTTGGCACCCTCCTGGGATGTGTGAGAGTATTTTGGTTATTTAAATTGGCCTGGACAACAGCTGGAACCTGCTCATTGTATGAGAGCCATGTGGAGAGATGACACGATCTCTAAACTGAACCAGCAAGTTGCCATGGTCACGGAAAAATAGCTGCCCATCTTTGCAAGTTGACTATGTGTTGGAGGCTCTTGAGCATCATCTATAGCCATGAACATTTCAGGATAGAATTGAACATTAAGTGAGTAGAATTACAGAGAATTAATACATTGATAAAATAACATGTAGCCTATTTGCATTGGAGTGATTGCCCTTGGCACTCAGGTGATAAAGGTATTGTGTAACTAGTTGAGCCAATCCAAAGGATCTCCAGTTCAATCCTCAGCCCTTTTGGGAAGTTAGTTGATCTCAGTGAGGATTGACTTCCTCCCCATTGAGAGAAAGGAAGTAACATTTATGCATATGTTAATCTACAGTCAGTTTGATAATGACATAATGTGACCAATTATGAAGAATCACAGAATCCCTCCTCCTACAGTGCAGAAGGAGGCCATTTGGCCTATCGAGTCTGTACTGACTCTTTTTTTTAGATTTTTTAGATTAGAGCAACACAGCATGGGAAACAGGCCCTTCAGCCCAACGAGCCCGTGCCGCCGTCATAACTATATAGTAACAATTCCATTATCCTATTCTAATTTTAGGTTATTCCTAATATGGAAGAGTCTCAATGTAGGGACAATTTGTTTCCCAATCAGCCTAAGAGCGAATTTTTGGGATGTGGGAGGAAACCGGAGCGCCCGGAGAAAACCCACGCAACCACGGGGAGAACGCGCAAACTCCCGCAGACACCGGCCCAATTCCAAGTGTCTGCACAGCTACAGCGATAGTCACTGAGCTGTCATGGTGCCCTTCAGATGGTCCAGATAAAGCACTCATTTACGACATGAAGCACCAGGCAACCCATGAATCAACATCCAAGAGCTGTCCTCGCACCACCTGCCGAATGCATGCTCCTTGTTGGTCAAGTTGGACCGAATTACCTGTGGGAAAAAAAGCCATAGTTAAACAGTCCTACTATATCCCTCTATCTGCATACCGCTCATGTGGCTGTCCAAGAGACCCTTAAACAGCCCTAGCGTGCCTGCTCCCACCACCTTACTCGGCAGTGCATTCCACACCCCCACTACCCTTTGTGTGAAAAACTGCCCTCTAATATTCGTCTTATACATAGCCCCCCTCACCCTAAGGCCATGACCCCTCGTCCTATCCATTTCTGAAGGTGGAAAAAGTTTACCACCATTTACTCTATCTATACCCCTTATAATCTTATACACCTCTATTAGATCCCCTCTAAGCCGACGTCTTTCAAGGGAAAACAACCCCAGTCTATTTAATCGTTCCTCATAAGACAGTCCTTCCATACCAGGCAGCATCCTGGTAAACCTCCTCTGCACTCTCTCCAAGGACTCCACATCCTTCCGATAGTACGGCGACCAGAACTGGACGCAGTATTCCAAGTGAGGCCTAACCAACGTTCTATACAACTGCAACATCAAACTCCTACTCTTGTATTCTATACCCTTTTCTATGAAAGCTAACATACTATACGCTTTCTTTATCACCTTCTCCACCTGTGAGGACACCTTCAGAGACTTGTGAACCTGCACCCCCAAGTCTCTCTGCGTCTCTATGCTCCGTATAGTTTTACCTTTTATCCTATAACTCTCTTCTACATTTTTCCGGCCAAAATGCATCACCTCGCATTTATCCGGATTAAATTCCATTTGCCATCTATCTGCCCAGTCTACCAACCTATCTATGTCCTGTTGTATTGCCTGGCACTGCTCCTCTGTACCCGCCAATCCAAGCATCTTAGTGTCATCAGCAAATTTGCTGATCTCACCACCTACCCCAACTTCCAAGTCGTTTATGTAGACCACAAATAGAAGAGGACCTAGTACTGAGCCTTGTGGCACTCCACTAGTGACAGGCTTCCAGCCGGAAAAAGAGCCTTCCACTACTACCCTCTGTCTCCTCCTCCCGAGCCAGTTCTCGACCCATCTACATACCCGACCCTGTATCCCATGCGCCTTCACCTTCTCTATCAGTCTACCATGAGGAACCTTGTCAAACGCCTTACTGAAATCCATGTAGACGACATCAACAGCATGTCCTTCATCAACTGTTTTTGTCACTTCTTCAAAAAATTCCGCTAGATTTGTAAGACAAGACTTCCCCTTGACGAAGCCATGCTGCGTATCCCTGATCAGATTGCAGCGCTCCAGATGCTCATACATCCTGTCCCTGAGGATCCTCTCCATTAGCTTACCTATAACTGAAGTCAAGCTCACCGGCCTATAGTTCCCTGGGTGATCCCTCTGACCTTTTTTAAACAACGGTACTACGTTTGCTATCCTCCAGTCCTCTGGGACCTCACCTGTGTCCATGGAAGAGACAAAGATTTGCGTCAGAGGCCCAGCTAGGTCTTCCCTCAACTCCCTTAGCAGCCTGGGGTAAATGCCATCAGGCCCCGGAGCTTTAAATGTCTTTAAGCTGCCTAACAGCCCCAACACCTCTTTCCTCGTAATCTTTATTTCCCTCAACGGATCCTCAACTTTGTCAACATCAGCAACAGACATCTGGCCAGACTCTCTAGCAGAACATCTTATCCAGGCCCTATACTTGCAATCCCACACATTTGCCCCACTAATCTCCCTGGTTTACACAATTTTGGACATTAAGGGACAATTTAGCATGGCTAATCCACCAAATCTATACATTTTTAATTTGATTTATTATTGTCACGCGTATTAGCATACAGTGAAAAGTATTGTTTCTTGTGCGTGATACAGACAAAACATACTGTTCATAGAGAAGGAAACGAGAGAGTGCAAAATATAGTGTTTCAGTTATAGCTAGGGTGTAGAGAAAGATCAACTTAATGCAAGAAAAATCTATTCAAAAGTCTAATGGCAGCAGGGAAAAAGCTATTCTTGAATCGGTTGGTATATGACCTCAGATTTTTGTACCTTTTTCCCGATGGAAGAAGGTGGAAAAGAGAATGTTCAGGGTGCATTGACTTCTCAATTATGCTGGCTGCTTTGCCAAGGCAGCGGGAAATATAGACCAAGCCAATGAATGAGAGACTGATTTGCATGATGAGTTGGGCTACATTCACGATCTTTTGCAGTTTCTTGTGGCTTTGGGCAGAGCAGGAGCCACACCAAGCTGTGATACAACCAGAAAGAATGCTTTCTACAGTGCATCTGTAAAAATTGGTGAAAGTTGTAGCTGCTATATTAAATTTCCTTAGTCTTTTGAGAAAGTAGAGGCATTGGTGGGCTTTCTTAACTTGTATCAGCATGGGGGTGGAGGGTGGAATCAGGACAGGTTGTTGGTGATCTGGACACCTAAAAACTTGAAGCTCTTGGCCCTTTTGTACTTCGTCCCTGTTGATGTAGACAGAGTCATGTTGTCCTCTATGCTTCCTGAAGTCGATGACAATCTCCTTCATTTTATTGACATTGAGGGAGAGATTATTGTCGCCGCATCAGTTCACCAGATTCTCTATCTCATTCCTGTACTCTGTCTCATCATTGTTTGAGGTTCAACCCCCGATGGTAGGGGAATTTGGCTACACAGTCATAGGTGTATAAGGAGTAGAGGAGGGGACTGCAAGCACAGGAATAATAGTGTTGAAGGCTGAGCGTCAGTCAATAAATAATAGCTTGACAAGACTGTTTTTGTTATCTCGGTGTTCCAGGGCTAAGTGCAGGGCCAGGGAGATTGTATGTGCTGTGGACCTGTTACGGCAGTAGGCAAACTGTAATGGATCCAGGTAGTCCAGGAGGCTGGAATTGATTTGTGCTATGACTAGCGTTTCAAAGCATTTCATAATGATGGATGTCAAAGCCAGCAGATGATAGTCATTCAGGTGCTCTACTTGGCTTTTTTTTTTGGCATGGGGATGATAGTTGTCTTCTTGAAGCAGATAGGGACCTCAGATTGTTGTAGAGAGAGATTGAAGATGTCTGCAAATATTCTTGGCAGCTGATCCATCTGGGTTCTTGTCCAAGTTCCCCATCTGGGCTGGTTGTTTTCTGTGGGTTGACTGTCGAGAAAGCTGCTCTGACATCTGCAATGGTGACCTCAGATACAGGTTCTTCCAGGGCAGAGAGCATGCTCTTGCTGATCTCTTGCTCAAAACGTGCGTAGAATGCATTGAGCTCGGCAGGGAGAGGTGCAGTGGAGCTGGCAATTTTACATGTCTTCATCTTGTAGCTGTTATGTCTTGCAGACTTTGCTATAGTCAGTGAGAGCCTGTGTGGCTAGTCTGGGACTCAGTGACCACAGCCTGAGTTCCACAGATTTACCGCCCTCTGGCTGAAGAAATCCCTCCTCACCTCAATTTTAAAGGAACGTCCCTTCACACTGAGGTTGTGCTCTTAAATTCTAGTCTCTCCCACTGGTGGAAGCACCCTTCTCCACGTCCAATCTATCTTGGCCTCTCAGTATTCTGTAAGGGAACCAGAGCACCTGGAGGAAACCCACGCAGACACAGGGAGAACTAGAAATTTGCAGGCCTAATTTAAAATGGAATGGGTCGCGATGAGGAGCGGGTACTGGGTGATGCAGGGGAGTGATCGGTCTACGTTTGTGTCACTCTCCGAGGATCCCAATTTAAATCCAGAGTCCTCACGCTTTCCTGTTCAATGTTGATTTAACTATCCAATATTGGTTCAAATTCTGCACGTTTGCAGCAATGGTACGCTGGGATAAGTGGGAGGAGAGACTCTCAGCACACTATAGCCAGGGGCTTGAGGGGACTTGTGATATTCGCCAAGATTTTAACAATATATTTGTCAAGTTCCAGTTTCCACTTGCAAGCAGCCGTTCCATAATTTAGTGCAATTATTACTTAGCAACATTTAAGCACAGAGTAACACGTGTATCGTTGCTATGTGTGTGAATTAGTCGTCCTGGTATTTTTTTTACATGTTATCCTTTCTCCGGAGGCTGTTGAATCTTAAATTCAGATATCAATCAGCTTGTTGTAGTTTGTTCAACTTCCTCAATCATGACCCTGGCTGACTTGATTTGATTTATTATTGTCATATGTATTGTGATACAATGAAAAGTATTGTTTCGTGCACACTATACAGCCAAACCCACAACCACTTCCATCTTGAAGGACAAGGGCAGCAGATACTTAGGGAAGATTACCACCTGCAATTTCCCTTCCAAGCCACTCATCATCCTGACTTGGAAATATATCGCTGTTCCTTCACAGTCCCTGGGTCAAAATCCTGGAATTCTCTCCCTAATGGCATTGTAGGTCAACCTACAGCACGTGGTCTGCAACGTTTCAAGAAGACAGCTCACCACTACCTTCTCAAGGGCAATGGGGGAAAGGCAATAAATGCTGGCCTAGCCAGCGATGCCCATGTCCTGTGAATGAATAAAAAAAGTTTAAAATTTCTTATCATGACTGAGCTGATGAGTGGAGCCGTGCAAAATGCTGGCAATAAAGCTGGAAAAATCTTGGGAATGCTCAACGTGTATCAGTATTGGTGGAGAAAGGATCCCGAGTTAATGTTTCATTGGGAAAGCCTTCAACATCAATCTTTGATTCTTTCCGTCTCCACAGATGCTGCCTGACCTGCACTTTCACTTTCACTTATTGTGAACAGAGGTTTTTTTTTAAACAATAAAATCTTGTGGCTTTTAATCGGGACAGCTTGAAAGGCCATTAGTCTGCAAATACAAAGATCATTCATTCATCATTGTTGCACAACGTAGCCAAGTTCATTCACTTCTTGAAAGTCTTGCCTTTTGAATCTGGCTGAGACTGTGTTCCAGTCATTTTCTTCCATTCCAATTGTTTAATATATTTGCTAGAATCATAGAATCCCTACAGCGCAGAAGGAGGCCATTCAGCCCATCAAGACCACAATCCTATTCAGGCCCTAGCCCCATAACACAATGTATTTACCCTGCTAGTCCCCCTGATACTATGGGGCAATTTACCGTGGCCTATCAACCTAGCCCCCATGTCTTTGGACTGTAGCTTTAATGATTCAATTCTTATTCCTTCAGAATTATTGCAGGAAAATCATAGAATCCCTACAACGCTGACATTGTCCATTCAGCCCATCAAGTCTGCCTGACAATAATCCCAACCCTATCCCCATGTATTTACCTGACTCATCCCCCTGACACTACAGATCAATTTAGCTTGGTCAATCAGTCTAACCCGCACATCTTTTGGACTGCCGGAGCATCCAGAGGAAACCCATGCAGATACGGGGAAGAAGGCGCAGACTCCACACAGGCAGTGACCCAAACCGGGAATCGAACCCCGGTCTCTGGCACTGTGGGGCAATAGTGCTAATCGCTGTGCCTCCTGTGTTGGAGGAGTGATACAAGTGCAGGTTGTTGTCAAGTCGCAAGCCTGTGGAGTTTGTGCTTGGCGTATAACATAGACGTGTCATTAATAGTTGCAGGGAATTCCAGAGTGTGAAGATTTTTCCTCCTGCGTGGAATGAACAGACAGCCATACACATTCTGTTTGGCAGCCTCACAGTTGCAGTATTAGATTGGAGATTTGCCATTAGTATTCTCATCTCTGTGGGTTCTCTCGACTGGAATAGATCTTTGCTGCATCAATTACGAAGCCACTTTTACTATTCCCACATCCAAGCGCAGTGTTGTCCTGCTCTGAAGTCAGGAGGCTGGTGTGGGTCCAGGGTGCTACTGTGCATTGAACAGCGTCCAACATTGCAAATGAATCTGTTTGGAAGGGCACCGTGTGGGCCAGTTTGTCTTCCTTGAGTTGTGAGTTTATAAAAGGCCACCTCTGGCATACAAATTCTCCAGGATTATTGAACAAGCTGTGCACTGTGCGCTGGGGAAGTCACGTGCTGCACTCCAGAATGTAAACAGTGCCCACAGACTGAGGAAACAGTTGAAGACTATTAATTGGCACTCCCAGTAGGGGATATTTCTCATTTATGACCATAGTTTTCCACTCTGTTTTTCTTTAACGTGCCCTCTGTTTTTATCCCCCCCACCCCCGTCCATCTCAATCTGTTATCTCAATGTGACTTGGTGTCAAATACCCAGGCTTCATGGGTCCTTTCTGTAAAAACTACATTAAAGGTGCTTCACAAATGCAAGTTGTCACTAATGGTGTGTAGCTTTTTGATTTATTATTGTCTCGCGTATTGGAATGCAGTGAAGAGACTTGTCTGTCAAGAGCTAGTCAATCAAAGGGGGAAGGAAAGGAAAGGGTGCAGAATGTTTTGTTACAGACACAGGGTGTAGAGAAGGGCAGCACAGCAGTTAGCACTGCTGCCTCACAGCGCCAGGGACCCGGCTTGGGTCACTGTCTGTGTGGAGTTTGCATGTTCTCCCCATGTCTGCGTGGGCTTCCTCCGGGTGCTCCAGTTTCCTTCCATGGTCTGAAAGACATGCTGGTTAAGTGCATTGACCCGAACAGGCACCGGAGTGTAGCGACTAGGGGAATTTCACAGAAACTTCATGGCAGTGTTAATGCGAGCCTTAGTTGTGAATAATAAACTTTAAGTTTAGAAGTGGCAGCAGGTGTAGAGGGGACATGAGGAAGAACTCTTTTTATGCAGAGGGTGGTGAATGTCTGGAATTCGCTGCCCGAGTTGGTGATGGAGACAGAGATTCTTTTAAGAAGTACCGGGATCTGCACCTTAGGTGCTATAAGCTACAGGGCTATGGCTGGGATGTGAGAAGGCCACTTAGCTGGCCACCTGGGCTGGCATGAGCAAGACAGGCTGAATGGCCTCCTCCCTGTAACTTTTCTATGGTTCTACATTAATGATGTGTTCAGTGAGCTGGGCAATGCGTCTTCAGAACATTGTAAAATAATGATAGTATTTTCTTCCTCACTGCAAGATGTCATCTTATTAGTGGGTTTAAAGTTTCGTGTTTTGAGTTTCTACACTGGCCAGGATTTTTCAGCCATGGCAGGACCCATTGAGGGAGTTTCGCGGGCAAATTTTACCATCCCACACGCCACGGGAATCGGAGTCGGTGAGGGGTGGACCATGGAAAGGTCCTTTGACCTTGGATGGGAATTTCCAGTTTCGGGGCAAGCAAGGCTGGAATTCCCGTGTCCCAGCCAATACTTCCAGTGAGACTAAATGACTTGCCATGTAACCCCAACGTCTGGGTCCCCGGCAGCCAGCAACGCTGCCTACGTAAACTTAGTAAGAAGCCTCAATACCAGGTTAAAGTCCAACAGGTTTATTTGGTAGCACGAGCTTTTGGAGCACTGCTGTTTCATCAGGTGAGTGTAGAGTTACTTGGGTTTACAAATAGAGCATATATAGACAAAACTGCAAAATAATGGTTGGAATGCAAATCCTAACAGATATTCACATTTTTATAGGTACAGACAATGTGAGTGGAGAGAGGGTAAGCACAGGCTAAAGAAATGTGCATTGTCTCCAGCCAGGACAGTTGGTAAGATTTTATCCTGTTTGTGATCCCAACTCTACACTCCCCTGATGAAAGAGTAGCACTCCGAAAGCTCGTGCTGCCAAACAAACCTGTTGGACTTTTACCTGGTGTTGTGAGACTACTTACTGTGCCCACTTCACTCCAACACTGACATCTCCACATCACAAGTAAAGTCGCGAGATCCAGCTGGGACAAGGAGATATTTCTTGGCCCATCAGGCTTGGTGAATGCAGCAAGCTTTACACTTCTCTCTGGCTATCTCGGGCCTGCACAAGGAGGCATCAAAAAACCAATGTAGGACAGCTGGTATATCCCCTTCCAGATGGGCGTACTACACTTGCCAGCTGAGTTGGAGGAGGAGCAGACATTCAGCTCCCTTTTCCATTCCACTCTCCTCCTTCCCTTTAAGAATGAGGCAGAGTTTTGTCAGACCCACCTTCTGTAGGGTTGAAGGAGTGCTCTGGAGAACTCCTTCAACCGGGGACAGTCTGGGAAGGTTGGGGGGAGGCGGGGGCGGTGTTGGGGAAGTAAATACATGCGTGTGTGAGAAATTGGGAGCTTGTTCAGTCTGGGAATCTGGGTGGGCTCAAATTAAGCAGCCATTAATTTTCGTAGACTCCTTGCAGTGCAGAAAGTGGTAATTTGGCCAATCGAGTCTGCACTGACAACAATTCCACCCAGGCCCTATTCCCACAACCGCACATGTTCACCCTGTTAATCCCTCTGACACTCAGGGACAATTTAGCAGGCCCAATCCACCTAACCTAACCTTTAGACTGCGGAAGGAAACTGGAGCACCCGGAGGAAACCCAAGCAGACGGCGACCCAAGGCCCGAATTGAACCTGGGTGCCTGGCACTGTGAGGCAGCACCACTAACCACTGTGCCACCGTGCAAACCGGAGAACCCGGAGGAAACCCATGCAGACATGGGGAGAACGTGCAACATCCACAAACAGTTAGCCGAGGTTGGAATTGAACCCAGGTTCGTAGCCATGTGAGGCAGCAGGGCTGACCACCGTGCTACCTTGTCGCCCCTTTGAATGGGTAATTAGTACAACAGGAATGGTAAATAGAACTGGCATGCCATTGCTGTACATGGTGAATGTTGTGCCATTATGTAACTGAAAAGGTGGGCCTGGGCTTCCTGGGTGGGGGTGAATGAATGTTTGGTTTATCGGAAGAGGTGGAAGAATCTTCTTTAAAGATACAAGGGCGGACTTCTCAAGAATGTGGCGTGATTTGGGAGTCTGCCTTTGCATTCCCTTCCCCCCCGCCTGCAGCGAAGATTGACGGATCAGCTGGAATGCAGTCTGCATCCTGATAAGTTTCATTCTTCATCTGCCTGTACACAGGAGCATGAGCAGGCCACTGCACAGAGAAACCCTGTCTTTTAATTGAATCTCCTCCCCCCAGCTCCTTCACCAAGGATACCAAGAGCAGATAACAAGAGGCACAGAAGCCTTCTCTGCCATACTTGTCGTTTGAAAACTGTATTTCATTTATAGCAACAAGCTTGCACTCGAAAGTCTTCAGACCTGCAAATTTTCTCTTGAATTCAGGTGGATGTGAGTTTGGCTGTTCCAAAACCACAATGGAATCAAATTTGTGTCTTCAGCCAGTGTCTGAACACTCTCAGTAAATAGAACCTTCAATGTGTTCTTTTCGAGCAGTCACCTGATTTAATTTCCATGCAGTCTGTGAGATATTGCTTATGGAATAGGTTTGCTTGCTGTGTTTTGGCTTGGGATTACAAGGAAAGGCCATTCCACCAGTGTGTTCTCACCCTCCCCCTCCACCTACAGATCTTCCCCAACCCCTCTGACTGTTCTGTCCTCTTGTTAACATTTCAGATTCTCCACTTGTTGGTTGCTGCCGGCAGTGCTGGGCTCTGACTGTCTGTCCCTCTACTGCTGGCTGGTCTGGAGCTGGGTGTCCATGGAGAGGGAGCATGCTGTGTCCACAGGCACCGTCGAGGCTTTCCATACCCACGGCCACCACAGGGGCTGAGGGGTCTTATTGATTTTGGGTTTTAACATATTAAGCTTCGTTTGTGACTTTTTTCTTGCTCTAGGACATCTCCCTTTTATTTTGTCCCTTTGTCTATTTGATTTAGTTGAATTACCTCAACTTCAAAAGAGTTAACTGTATGGTAGCAGGATTTTGAAGTACAGTGTGAGTGGCACAATGGTTAGCATGGCTGTGTCACAGCGCCAAGAACCTGGGTTCGATTCCCGGCTTGGGTCACTGCCTGCGTGGAGTCTGCATGCTCTCCCCAGGTCTGCGTGGGTTTCCTTCGGGTGCTCTGGTTTCCTTCTACAGTCTAAAGATGCGTATGTTAGATAAATTGGCCCTTCTAAATTGTCCCTTAGTGGCCAAAGTTAGATAAGTTGGCCATGCTAAATGTTTGAACGAGTTGGGGAGCATTCTTGTGGTTACTAGTTGATTAGTAATAAATTGTAGAGCAAGGTTACGCTTGGAAAAGCAGCTAGCATAAGCGAGAACCCCAGACATCAGACAAAAGATACAAAATTCTGAGGTCATGTATCAACCGACTCAAGAACAGTTTCTTCCCTGCTGCCTTTGAATGAACCAACCGCATATTCGGTTATGTTCACCTTAGTGATGGATAGGGATAGGCATGAAGCTGGGGGCAGTAGTTATAGCTGGGGGAAGGGTAATTATGAGGCCATCAGGAGAGAATTAGGGTGCATAGATTGGACTAGGAAACTACAGGGACTGGGAACATCTGGAATGTGGAGCTTATTCAAGGAGCAGCTGCTGCGAGTCCTTGATAAGTATGTCCCTGTCAGGCAAGGAGGAAATGGTCGAGTAAGAGAACCTTGGTGTACGAAAAAAGTTGATTTGCTGGTTAAAAGGAAAAAGGAGGCTTATGTCAGGATGAGGCTTGAAGGCTCAGTTAGTGCAATGGATAGCTATAGATTAGCCAGGAGGGAGCTAAAGAGTGAATTGAGGAGAGCTAAGAGGGGACACGAGAAGACTTTGGCTGATAGCTTTAGGATTCTCCTTAATCCTTTCTTTAGATATGTTAAGAATAGAAGATTGGTTAGGGCAAGATTAGGGCCAGTCATAGACAGCAGTGGGAAGTTGTGCGTGGAGCCTGAAGAGATTGGAGAGGAACTGAATAAATATTTCTCTTCGGTATTCACGCAGAGTGATGTAAATGTAGTTATGGAGAACACTGAGGTACAGGGTAGCAAACTGGAAAGTATCGAAGTAGATAGGGAGGATGTGCTAGATATTCTCGAGGGTTTGAAGTTGGATAAGTCCCCTGGACCGGACGGGATTTACCCTAGGATTCTCTGGGAGGCAAGAGAGGAGATTGCAGAGCCTCTGGCTCTGATCTTCAGGTCGTCGTTGGTTACGGGTGTGGTTCCGGAGGACTGGAGGATAGCGAATGTGGTCCCATTGTTCAAGAAGGGGAAGAGAGACCTTCCAGGGAATTATAGGCCAGTGAGTCTTACTTCTGTTGTGGGCAAAGTATTGGAGAGAATTATTAGGGATAGGATTTATAGTTATTTAGAGAGAAATGAATTGATTGGGGATAGTCAGCATGGTTTTGTGAAGGGTAGGTCGTGCCTTACTAACCTCATTGAGTTTTTTGAAAAAGTGACTAAAGAGGTGGATGGGGGTAAGGCGGTTGATGTGGTATATATGGACTTTAGTAAGGCGTTTGATAAGGTGGCCCATGGAAGACTTCTGCAGAAAATGCAGATGTATGGGATAGAGGGTGATTTAGCTAATTGGGTTAGGAATTGGCTAGCAGATAGAAGACAGAGGGTGGTGGTTGATGGGAGATATTCATCGTGGAGTTCGGTGACAAGTGGTGTACCTCAGGGGTCTGTTTTGGGGCCCCTGCTGTTTGTAATTTTTATAAATGATCTGGATGAGGGTATTGAAGGATGGATTAGTAAATTTGCAGATGACACTAAAGTCGGTGGAGTGGTAGATAGTGAAGAGGGGTGTTATAGTTTGCAGAGAGACTTGGACAAGTTGCAGAGCTGGGCCGAGAGGTGGCAAATGGAGTTTAATGTGGAAAAGTGTGAGGTAATGCACTTTGGCAGGAATAATAAATGTGTAGAGTATAGGGCTAATGGTAGGATTCTTAATAGTGTTGATGAACAGAGGGATCTTGGTGTATATGTGCATAGATCCCTGAAAGTAGGCAGTCAAGTCGATAAGGTTGTTAAGAAGGCATATGGAGTCTTAGCTTTTATTGGTAGGGGGATTGAATTTCGGAGCCGCAACGTCATGTTGCAACTGTACAAAACTCTAGTGCGGCCGCACTTGGAGTATTGTGTGCAGTTCTGGTCCCCACATTATAAGAAAGATGTGGAGGCATTGGAGAGGGTACAGAGGAGGTTTACCAGGATGTTGCCTGGTATGGAGGGCAGGTCTTATGAAGAGAGGCTGAGGGATTTGAGGTTGTTTTCGTTAGAAAGGAGGCGGCTAAGAGGGGACCTTATCGAAACATATAAGATGATTAGAGGTTTAGATAGGGTGGACAGTGATAGCCTTTTTCCTAGGATGGAGAAAGCTAGCACGAGGGGACACAGCTTTAAATTAAGGGGTGATAGTTATAGGACGGATATCAGAGGTAGGTTCTTTACCCAAAGGGTGGTTCGGGAGTGGAATGCCCTGCCTGCAGCAGTTGTAGATGCGCCAAGTTTGGTGGCGTTTAAGAGGTTAGTTGATAAGTATATGGAAGAGAAGGGAATGGTTTAGTTTGGAGGGGCATTGCTTTTTATATTGGTCGGCGCAACATCGAAGGCCGAAGGGCCTGTTCTGTGCTGT